>PVIH01001520.1:0-185235 GCA_004025045.1 Sigmodon hispidus
ACACACACACACACTCACAGACACACACTCACACACACACACACAGACACACACTCAGACACACAAATATATACCAAGGATGAATATCAAATGACATAATATAATATAATGACATATATAAACCTTTGTCAAAGAAAGTCTGTGTATAGAATTTCATTAGCATTTTATTTTATCTTTTTGAGGCATAGTCTCATTATGTAGCCCTGACTAACCTGAAACTCACTATATAGATCAGGTTAGCCTCAAACTCACAAAGATCTGCCTGTCTCTGCCTCCTGAGGGCTGGGATTAAAAACATGAGCCACCATACCTGGTCATATTTATTTTACTAATGTTAGACACAAACATTAAAGCAAAAAAAAAAAAAAAAGATAGAGGGTCACTTCATAACAGTAAAGGGTTTAATTAATCTATAAAAACCATTAATTATGAAGTATATGCAAAAAAGAATTGAAAGGAAAAAAAGAAAAGTGATGCTATTTGTAGAAGATAAAATTTTATTCATACAAAACATTCTAAGTGGGGTTGGGAATACGATTCGGTTGGGAAAGTGCTTGCTCAGCACTAATGAAGCCCAAGTTTGGTCCCTACCACCCAATAAACCAGCACTCAGGGAGGAGGACGCAGGAGGCCTGGAAGTACAAGGTTATCCTTGTCTACAAAGCAAGTTTGAGGCTAGCCTGGGACACTCTTTAAAAATAATTAAAAAGAAATATAAAAGAAACAAAATCTAAAGGATCTACAATAGGCTAGTAGGTCACTAGGAAGTATGAATTTTAGAGCAGGCCAGGGAGAGAACTCAAACTCAGTGTCTGTCCTGCAAGTATGAAAACCCGACCGCCAAGTTCAATCTCCAGAAGCCATGTGCCAAAAAAAAAAAAAAAAACAACTTAATAAATTATTTTTTAAAAATCACACACTTGGGCTCATGAGACAGGTCAGTGGGGTAAGGTAGTTGCCATTAGCAACTTTATTCAGCTATCCAGAGCCCACATGGTAGAAGAAAACCCCTCCCACAAGGTGCCCTCTGACCTCTACATATACTGTGAGGTGCAGATGCCCACTTCACATAAAAATTCTAATGAAGTTGAGCAATATCACTAAAAGTTAACATGTATAAAATTTAGTCATCATTGTGTATCCAGCAATCAAAAATGTAAAAAAAATAAAATCTTAAAATATATTATTTATTTAAAAAAACAAAGAAATTAAATTCCTGAGAAAAACAACATAAGATATGAGTGGCTTGTGGCCTAATTATAAATCTATATGCAGAGAAATGTTTAAAACTGGAGAGATGGCTCAGCAGGGGAAGCCACTTGTCACCGAGGCTCACGGCCTGAATTCAGTTCCTGGGATCTACCTGGTAGGAAGAAAAAATAGACATTGCAGATTGTCTCCTGACTTCCACACATGGACCCTGAAAAAAAAGAGAGGTTGCAGCCTGCCCCCAGAACATGATAATAAAACCAGCTAAAAGGCTATGCAAAGTGGCACATTTCTATAATGCCAGCACTTTAGAAGTTGAGGCAGGAGGATCACAGGTTTGGGGCCACTCTGCTACACTGTGCAAGCATGCATATGTACATGCATGGTAAGAGTTTGGCTTATAACAAAAACAAGGGTGGAGACAGGGGAGATGGGGAGGCAGGAATGAACTACAGAATGGAACAGACATTTCACCAAAGAAGAACATAAAATACACACTTGAAGTTCATTGTCACTGTGGAGAGACGGCGGCATGCACTGGGGAGGGGGGACTGTCAGCGGAACAGGGGGCATATTCCCGCTGCTGGCTATGCTCATCATCACTGAATATTGGTTTCACAGATACACACATATGTCAAAATACATCGAATAGTCAGCATTAAGTGTAGCTATATACTGCCAGCCAAACATGCCTCATTAAAGCTGTTTGTACAAAGATTCCAGTAAAAACAGAAACATACGATGTTTGCTGGCTGGTAAACTCAACAGGTCCCTCAGTTTAATTTATCGACTGAAGGCTGTTGCAGTAAAGACCTCAGCTGCCCCTCTTTCTCAGTGGACCCCAGTGAGCTCTTCCTAAACTTCCTGTGGAAATGCAAAGAACAAGAACAGCAAAGACACTTTGAGAGTCCTTTAAGAGATTGGAGAATTTGGTTGGTAAAAACAAAGTTATTATAAATCTGCAGTGTGCTGTTCTCAGGGACAGGCCAGGCCAGTGAACAACAAGACAGAAGGGGACCAGAAGTAGTCCTGCTTGTATGGACACTTGGCATGTGGCAGAGATGGGTCCAAGGCAAGGGGCAAGGGCAGGATCTGTGATAAACAGTGCTGGCACAGCCTTTGAGCAAGAAGGTGATAGGAGACCATGTCATACCATATACAGAACCAGTTCCTGGGACTGGGGAGGTAGTTCAATGGAAGAGCACATACATAGCACCCTCTGGGTTCAGTCCCCAACACCGAAACCAACCAAGTAAAACCAAAACAACAATAATCAATTCCAGGGGTAGAAAGAATGTGAAAGTCAGAAGCAACACTTTCAGTAGATGGTGTCCTCAAGATGTCGGGACATGGAAGCAATCTGTGAAGATATCAAAATGCATATCTCATAAAGAAAGCATTAATGAGACTGACTATATTAAAACTGAGAACTCATCTTAAGTAAGTGGAGAAAAAGTTCACTGAGAGAAAGAAAATATTTGTAATATGTTGGAATCAACCAGGGAACCAGGGTGAAAACACATATTATGCAATCATGAGGATGGGAGTTCAAATCCCCAGAAGGCACATCAAGAGCCAGGCATAGGCTTGCTCACACATGCCTGTAACCCCAGCACTAGTTGGCTGGGTTGCAAGGACAGCTGGAATTTGCTGGTCACTGAAATACTCCAGGTTTAGTGATAAGTCAAGAGAATAAAGCAGTGAAGGGTAGAAGGGGACACCCAATGTTCTCCTCCTGACTCTGTACACATACATGGGTGAGTGGTTGTACTCACTTACCTACACTCACATACACACACACATGTAAAACAGAATAAGTTTTCTTTTAAAGAAATGGAAGCCAGGCATAGTAACATGCATCTGTAATCCCAGCACTTGGGAGGCAGAGACAGGCAGATCTCAGGTTTACTAGAGAGTTCCAGGATAGCCAAGGCTTCATAGAGAGAATCTTTTTTTTTTTTTTTTTTTTTTTTTAAAAAACTTTATTTATTTATTTATTTGCCTTGGTGTTTGCCTGGAACTGGAACTACAGACAGTTGTTAGCTGCCATGTGGGTGCTGGGAATCGAACCCGGGTCCTCTGGAAGAGCAGACGGTGCTCCCAACCGCTGAGCCATCTCTCCAGCCCCTCATAGAGAGAATCTTGTCTCAAGATAAAAAAGAAAAGAAATGGAATGCAAGTCTGGAGAGATGGCTAAGTCGTTAAGAGAGCTTGCTCTTACAGAGGACCTGAATTTGATTCTTAGTACCCACAACCATCTGCAGCTTCGGTTCCAGGCAGTCTGTCACAGTTTTCCAGTCTCTACAAGCATCAGGCATGCCATGGTGCATAGACATACATGCAGGCAAAACATCATATACATACAATAAAATAATATATCTTTTTAAATCTTACATATTTTTAAAAGATTAAATGCTATACAGTAAGATAAATTAACATAGCAACTATATTCAACAACATGGATGAAGCTTATGAATATAATGTTGATCAAACAATGACTATAAGCAATGTATTTATTATATTTGAATTTCTTTTGAAATGTGTGCATTAGCAGCATAGTGGCACCACCTGTGATCCCAGCATGTGGGAGACTGAGATGGGAGATTGCAAGCTAGAAGCCAGACTGAATTACACAGTGAGCCTTCGTCTCAAAACAAACAAAAAAATTGTGTGTCTCTGAACTCTTGGAAGTTTCCCATGGCCCAGCTGCTTGGCTGTTTGATATCCTCCCACCAGCCAATCACCTACCTCGTCCTTCTCTCTCTTCCCATTGGACCAGCCTTCCCCCCCCCACACACACACTCAGGTCCTCCAAGTGTACCTTCCTCCCTGACCAACTGCTACCCTGAGCCTACTTAGGCCTCCAACCTTGTCCATTTGGAATTCAATTCCCAGCACTGACTATCAGCTTGAGCCTCCACCTTGTTTATGGCTTCCTAGCCCTGCTAGGTCTGACATACGTACTATAGGCAAATAACAGCAATTAATTAAAAATTATTTTTATTATTAAGCAATTAATAATAATCAAAAGAATAAAATACAGTTTAAGAAGCCGACAGCATAAAATTTGGGAAACAGCTGTTCGGGACACATGTGTGATAAAAATAGCCTAGCAAAGGCAAACTTTGCATCTAGATGCTTGGATGCTGGGAAGGGTCAGACACGTGCACAGATGACAGCTAATGCAGAACATGTATGGCATGTAAACACATGGAGGGCCCAGTCAGAGAAGGGCCCTAGGGACCTGTCCCCAAACCACTCCGCCAAGGAGAGGCACAGCCTCACACAACCAACAAGGGGAAATTATGGGATGGGATACAGAG
This sequence comes from Sigmodon hispidus, assembly GCA_004025045.1. Lineage (NCBI taxonomy): Eukaryota > Metazoa > Chordata > Mammalia > Rodentia > Cricetidae > Sigmodon > Sigmodon hispidus. Next base: position 4,533 of record PVIH01001520.1, read on the forward strand.
GAAGCAAGGTACAAACTCACAGAGGATTGCCCATCCTGCACGCCTGAGGCCGCATCTTCAAAAGTCAGTCTGCGGCAGCGAGCCCACTGCAGCCCATAAATATTTTTCTATTGACTTTTGTTTTAGTCTTTAACAGTATCCTATGAACTATTTCAATAAACAGTGCGAGGCAGAGGAAGGGAAGAACCAGAGCACCAAATAAATCTTTGACATGTGAATATGAGCTCCTGCCAACTCTGCCTGGGGCTGCAGTGAGGGAGCCGGGACACTGGCGATGTGCAGTACACAGACCAGGCATGGATGTGGCCACTGGGACTCCGCCAGCGTCTCCAGCTGAGTGCAAATGGAAGGAAGGTTCCAAGACTGAGAGCAAGGCCAGCTGAGGGAGAAAGAGGGATGCTGAGCCAGTGTGAGGCCATGGCCTCAGAGGCCCTCAATCCTCCCCTACTGTGGTGTGACACTTGAACTGCTGAGTTCATCTCTGACTTTCACCAGTCTCTAGTTGTTCATCCTGACCCTCCAACTCTATGCCTGTTACTTGTAGATAAAAGTAGTATTGGCCATACAGGGCTGAGGTCAGCATTGAATGAGATCGTTCATGGGCAGCTGAGGATAGGATTCATCTGATAGAGTGTTTGTCTAGCATGCAGGAAGCCTTGGCGTTTGACACCCAGCACTGTATAACACTGAGCTTGGTGCTATACAGCTATAATCCCAGCACCTGGGAGACAGAGGCAAGAGGATAAGAAACTCAAGGGTGTCTTGGGCTACACAGCAAGTTTGAGACCAGCCTGGGCTACATGAAAGCCCTCCCCTCACAAGGCAAGGGGAATATTTACATAAAGTTACTTGATACAGGTTTGCAAAATTTCATACCTTGCATGATTTTATAAGCAAGGCTTTGGAAGCTCTGAGAACTACCCACCCCATCTCCAAAGATATCACATAATCCCATCTCTCTAGAAAGGCTTATTATCCCCCAATTCCTCTCGTCAATTTCCCACTTTCCACTCTGCCAAAGCAGATGAAGTTCTAGGAAAACAGACTGCCACAGACTATCAACTGGAGAGAAGCTGTTTACTGTGTCCAGTGGTGCCAGAGACCATCAGCCAGCTCCTGGGAGGAAGGTACGTTCAGAAAGCAAAGCACAGAGCAGCAGGATCAGGGGTCAGAGGCAGAGCTTGATTCCCAGAGTCTTTGGGGCCCTGGGAAGGGTACCTAGCCTTTTAGAGTTTCCAGCTGCTCATTCAGAAAGTGGGTGTGGCCAAACCAGCATCAGGGTTATTGGGGAAAGCAAATGACATAGCACAGATGAAGACTATGCAGCAGGCATAGCCTGGCCTCAAAAACAGACGGGAGGAGGATTGCCATGGTGAAGACCTAGGCAAGACTTGGCTTAACAGAAACTTTGGGCAAGCCATTTCTCCAATAGTGTTAACTCATAAGGTAAATGGTGATAATACTTTCTAAGAATCCTATGGTGTTCTAAGCACTCCCCCTGCCCCCCCCCCCCCACACACACATACACACTGTACCCCTGGCTGGCATGAATGTCACTATGTAGCCCAGGCTGGCTTGCACACACTGTACAGCTGAATTTGTGGCACTCCCTCAGAGGTGCTGGGTTGCAGGTGTGAGTCACACTACCTTTCTCTCGTAAGTACTTGCCTCACGTGCAGGGTCTCACTGAAGCCTCTGAGGCTCAAGCAGGTAGAGACTTGCTTGAGGTCACTGGGCAATGGCAGGTTGGGCACTAGCTTTGCATGTCATAGTCTCTATTACTCCTTCACCTCAGAGGTGGGGGCCTTACAGGCCTGCAACTTTAGGGGGATTCAACACCTCTGGCTTCCTCAGGAATCTACTCACACACGTGTGCTTGTACGTGTGTACACACAAACACACTATAATTAGTTAAATATAAATAAATATGAAAACAAATGAACAATGCACTACCACGTAGACCATCCAACAAGTATGCCATACAAGTTTCCTTGATTGTATCTGACCCTTCAGGCAGCCAGGGTGGATGCAGACTAATCCATCCCCACTTGCCAGCTACAGCTGTGAGAGCCATAAGTCAGACAGTTTGTCAAATAAACTCATTCTCACTGTTCAACTGTCCGGAGAGCGGTGAAAGAGATCCCAGAAACAGACGGCATGAGTCATTCATCCATTTGTTCACTCACTCACTTGCTCATTCAGTCCTGCCTCCGTCTGAATACTCTAATGTGAGTGCACTCTGGAGACAGACAACAGCCCCCAACTTCAACTTGGAGAGACAGATGGGGAAACACAGAGGCTACATCTTTTCCTCTGAGTACCAGGGGACCTCAGAAGCTTGGAGCAAAGAGGCCTGGGCATGAAGGGCTTCCCGTCAGGAAGGAAGGCCTGCTGGAAGTCCTTAGCTCTTGAAGGTGAGAGTTGGTGTCTTCAGACTCATTACTCTGATCATAACTGGGCTGACAGATAGATTGCCTGTGTGCGCCGCACCCCCCCATGCCGGTGCTGTGCTATCTACTTTAAGACAGTCTCAGTGGTCAAACTGGCTGGACAGTGCTAATGGGCTAGGGTGAAGATAAAAACCTCAACCCAGCAGGAAGCATGCTTATGGCCATTGTATCCCTGCCACCAACTCTGTGTGACCTAGGGACACAATACACTCCTGGAAGGTCATTTCCTCATTTTTCCCATAGGTTGGACTTTATATGATTGGGGAGAATGAGGTGGCTGGTGCCTGTGGCAGCCAATATCTTTTAAGTTACAAATCTTGAGCAAAGGATGATTAGTCAGGGTCTTTTTGAGGCTCCCGAGGCCTTCCCACACTAGAGGTCTGAGAAATTCTCTGCAGCCAGAGGCAGCTGACGAGTTAATTCTTAAGCCTGTCAGCCTGTGGGGAATAGAGACAGAGCAAAGGGCAGGCCTAGAGACCTCTTTTGGAAATGACAAGATCATTTAGCAATCAATTAGTGTGGTCCCCAGGCTCAGGGCCTGCACGCTTGCCTGCTAGCAGAAAGAATGCGCTTTCTACACTGATTGGAAACAGATGCGCTGGTGAACAGGGCTAGCCAGGCTGGGCCTGAATTCCTGGGCATCAGGCTGCTGGCCAGGAGATGGGGATTTGTTATTACATTCTGGGCACCAGCATGGGGAGAGAGGCCCAGGCAACCTAGCTACAAGAATAGCCGGCCTAGGGAACGTGTACCTTCCAGGAGACCAGGGCACAGAGGAGGAAGGGATGTTGACTTTGTCAGCAGTAATGTGGGATAAAATTAGTTCAGCCAAATACAGACTATGACTTTTGACCAACAGATGCCAAAATTCCAAACGTGATGCTGGCAAGGCGAGAGAAAATGAGTGAACTCGGAGAGCATAGAGCAGGGGACCCTAGAATCACGGCTGCTTTAAAACGTCAGCTCCATTCCTAGGCTTAAGGCTAGGTGGAAGGCCCACCACCAAGCCCTTTATGAACTGCAGCCATCCTGTGTATCTACTTTACAGATGAGAAAACAGAGGCAGGGAGGAGTGGACAAGCTGCCAGAAGACACGCTGCACGTGCAGAATCCAGTACTTGATCCTGCTTCCAGACTGTCAGCCCTGTACTGGGGTGAGCCCTCGTCTCTCTCTCCCTCCCTTAGCAAGTGGAAAGGGAAAGTTGAGCCCCTAGATTCCAGGCTAGACACTGCTAGAGAGCTCACTAGTGTCCCCAGGGGGGTTCAGCAGCTTTAGTCAAACTCTGACACTAACAGGTGGCTCATGAAGTCCCCAGGCTGCCAAGTCTAAGCTCACACAGTTCACAGCCAGCCACTGTGCCTTTCTATGAAGACTGAAGTTAGGAGCCTGCATGTTTGGGGGTTTGCCATGATTCCTGCTTCTTCTCCCTATGTTCCCCTTCCTTTGGGTAGTCTCTGGGTACCATGGTGACCTCATATTCCTTAAAGCAATAGAGCTTCTGAACAGATTCTCTGAGGAGTCAGCTCCGGGGCCCTTGAGTTACTACCAGCTCCCTTCTCTGGACACAGTCCAGCCCATTCTTGGACCTGAATATGGATTTGGAAGTCAACTGGGCCTTTCATTTCCCTTAACACAAGAGGAAATCTCTTTTAAGGTAGTGTTTAAGACAGTTTGCCATTCTCAGGGTGTTACAAGCCCACCATGAGAGTGAGCCATTCTCAGGGTGTTACAGGCCCACCATGGGAGTGAGGACTATAGAACCATCTTTCTAGGGGACAGAAAACCTCCCACTGAGCCCTCCAGCCTCATTTGCTATACTTAACTTTACCCCATTCATTCATCCGGTCACAAACCTCATTCTGCTTTTTCCAACATAGCATAAGGATCTTGCTGTTGATGTCACAGAGCCCCACAGAAATGGCCATGATTCTTAATCTGCTTATCTTGTTTGGAATGTTACTATAAATGCAGGGGTGTTTTTTTTAACTCTAGAACCCTAGTTTTGTTTGGGGTACCTACAAGATGTCACCTACATTCTAGAAGAAAGGGCCTATTAACCCCCCACACACACACACCTCCCCCTCAGACAAGATCCTACATAGCCCAGCCTGGCTGGCCTCAAACTCCTTATGTAGGTGAAGTTGGATTTGAACTGATTCTCCTATGGGACCATGTTTCTGATTCCTCATGTGATGTTCAGTATCAACTGTCAGCTTAACAAGCTGGCTCTTGACCTTCCTAACACTGTGACCCTTTTATACAGTTCCTCATGTTGTGCAGACCCCCAACCATAAAATTATTTTTGTTACTGCTTCATAGCTGTAATTTTGCTACTGTTGTAAATAATATAAACGTCTGTAATTTCTGGTGGTCTTAGGTGACCACTGTAAAGGGTCATTTGACTCCCCCAAAGGAGTTGTGACCCACACATTGAGAACCACTGGTCTAGGAACAAAGTTCTGGGCATGTATACAAGGAAGGTTGATTGCCAAGGGAAAAGTTACCCTAGATGTGGGTGGCATTATTCCACGGGCTGGGGTCCTGAAATGTATAAAAAGTGAGCTGAGCACCAGCCTTCCAGTCCCTGCATGCTGACTGAAGATGCAGTGTGTCCAGGCTCCTGCCACCATGCCTGGCCCACCGAAATGGGTGATAGCCTCTGAACAAAATGCACCCTTTCTTGAGTTACTTTTCTTGGGTATTTTTTCACAGTAATGAGTAAAGTAAGGATTACATCTTGTAATATCAAGCAGCTCACACACCCGGTAGCCACACATAGCCCCCACATTATCAGGCAAGAGTTGAAGTTGCCACTAACACGTGTACTGCGTAGGACTTTGATTTTGTAACCAGAGAAACTTCTAGTTTTTCAGTCCAGCACTGATGTGATCATCCTGTCCTAACCACAGCCAAAAGCTGAACAAATGAAAAAAAAAAAATCAACTCTTTTTGATTTTATCAGAAAAGTGATGTCATAGGGCAAACTGCAGCTTCCCAGACTAGAGACAGGTCCAGAATTGTCACTGAAGCCATATGCAGACACCCCTGCAAAAACCAGCCCTAGGGCAGGAGGAGATGAAAAATAACCAACGCTTGCTGCAGCCTCAGTGTGGATGAGTCTGGGGAGAGAGACCCCAGGGGACTTGGTCAACGGAAAAGCCCTCATACTTTTTAGTTTTGCCTGCAGCAAGTTCTCATGGGGAAATCCCTCTGTGCTTCCGGGAGGAGAAGAAGGAAAGTGAACACCTGGAGAGGTCGTTCAGCAGCTAAGATCACTGGCTGTGCTTGCTGAAGACCCAGGTTCAGTCCCCAGCATACACACCTCCCCCCCACCCCACACACACACTTTTTCAAAGCTGGGTGTAGTGGCACACACCTTGGAGGCAAAGGCAGATCAGATTTCTTTGAGTTTGAGGCCAATCTGGTCTATATAGTGAATTCCAGGACAGCCAGAGCTACATAGTGAAACCCTGTCTTTAAAAAAAAGAGGGGGATGGGATAAAAGAAATATGCCAGAAAATGCGGTTCTTCACTACCTCAGGGCTGGTTGTTTGGCTATGTGGTAGGCCTTATGCTTAGAAGCCATTTTTCCCCTTTTAGCTTCAGTCACCAGCCCTGAAAACCAAAAGTCTCCTATCAATGGAAATCTTCCTAGTTCTTAGGGTTTAACAAATTTCAACTGACCAGAAAGAAGGGAAACAAAAACATTTATTCCCCCCACAAGCCTCAGAAAGGGAAGGAGTAGAGGTCATGGTCATGGCCAGGGGCTTATGATGACCTGACTAGAGACCCAAGGAGAAAGCCACAGAACATCCCATAACCTTGTCAACTGTGTCATTAAAGACTGGTTTCCTGAGGCTTCCCTGACCGGGCACATCCTTCCAGCCACTAAGAATCACACGGCATATAAAAGGCAAAACCTACAGTTTGTAGATGCCATTTGAGTATCAGATAATGCAGGCCTATGACTGCCAGACAGGATGTCCATGACTGATGTGTTACTACAGTGTGGATGTGCACCCCAAAGGCCCACGTGCCAGAAGAGGCACAAATGTTGTCAGGAAGGTGTTGGGAAGATCCGTAGGTCACTTGGTCATGACCGTGAAGGAGTCTGTGGACCCCAGTCTGTCTCTTCCTGCCCTCCGAATCAATCGGTAGCTTATTCTGCCTTGTGTTCCAGCCTCTCCAGAGGCCTAAAGCCGGGGCCTCTCCTGGACTTGAGCCTCAAAAACAGCAGGCTGATTACCTTTTATAAGTTAATCCCCTTAGGTATTTTGTTGCAACAATCCAAAGTTGATTAATAAAAAGGCAAAAGACTCTAAAGGAAAAAGCAGAGGATAAGTAAGAGCAAATGGTTGGCATAAGCCAAGACATCAAAATTCCTAGAGAAAAAAAATTTTATTTAAATGCATTTTTCATTTCTGTTAGGATATTGTTTTAACCTTTAGCAGAAAATCAAATATAAATTAAATCTGTTTATAGTAGACCAATCTTGTAGGAAATACTTAAAAAATTCTTCCAAGGAAAAGACCAGAGCCCAGAAGCAGAGTTCACACATGAAAGGCACAGACATGGCAGAAGAAAACACACAAAGGCAGAGAAGAACCACAAAAGCTGTCATAGCTGGAGAGGCAAAGGTCATCCTCTTCAGATGCATGTGGTAAACTGAGTCCAGGGAAGGTAAGTGATAGGGTACACACACAGGATCAGTGCCTGGCCAGAAGCTAAGGCCTCCCAGCTCCCGGCTCCCAGCTCTCTTCTCTGCCTCTCTACACTGCCCAGGCTCAGCTTAGCTCCCAGATAGCCACAGGAAGGCTCCAATGAAGGCAAGATTTGCTATTTGTTCACAGCAAGAGGAATGAAGCTAAAGCAGCTAGTCTCTTAGCAAGTAAGAGTTCAAATTTAATATAGAAAGAGGTAGGAGCAGAGATCAGTGCACAGCAGCTCACAAAGGAGCCACACGGAAGCTCGCAGAGCATTTCTATGTCCTTGGAGGCCTCATTCTCTGCCTTCTCTTCTCTCTCTCCTACAGTCTCAGCTGCCACAAGCAACCACTCTGAGATCAACAGACTTGGAACTCTGGGGTTTGTGGCTTTGGTGTCCAGGAGCCTGCAGGAAAAATGGTGGGTGTAACCGCACCCTCCAATAACTCCTGAAGGGTCCTGCCTCAGTGACAGCTTGTGAGCTCATCTGTGGAAAGCATCAGTGAGTAAGGGAATGATGGCCACCGAGGGTTTGCCAAGCCAGCATCAATGTTCCGGAACTTTCAGACCCTTCCTGTTTCTCTTCCAGCCTCTTCACTGGTTGGATTTACTCTTTCAACTCTTCCCACCCACATTTCTTGAAAGCTTACCGTATGTCAGGCTCTGTGTTGAGCTCCTGGGAAAGGCCGAGAGGCATAAGGATCGGAGTCATTAGAAGAAATGAAGAGCAGGCAGAAGAACAGAATATTAATTTAAAGCCAGACCTGGGGACACGGGCCTATATCACACCTATTCTGGAGTCTGGGGCATGAGAACCATATTTTAAGGCCTGTCTGGGCCACAGACTGAGTTCGAGCCCACCCAGGCTAGTTCAGTGGCATTCCATCTCAAAAACTGTACAAGGGAGGAAGGGTGGGAAGAAGAGTCGGTGGGTCAAATGATTGCTGTACAAACTGAGGACCTGAGTTCAGATCCCACTACCCATGTAAAAGCCAGACATGGCAGCATATACCTGTAACCCAAGAACAGGGCAACAGAAACAGGAGGATCCCAGGGCCAGCCTGTCTAACCCAGCACTGAGCTCCATTCAGTGAGGAGAAACCTTGTCTCAAAAAACAATGTGGAAAGACGACTAAGAAAGACATCCTGATGTCAGCCTCAGACGCTCCGCATGTGCCTGCAGGAGTGAACTCACATACACACTCCTATACTATGCATGCCCCCCCCACACACATATGAAACAGAGAGCTGGGGATGTAGTTCAGAATAGTGAGCCTTCTAGCATGTGCAAGGCCCTAGGTGCAAGGGTTAATAATACCTTTCTTTGTTGGGTATTCTGATGATTGGCAAAAACATACAGGAAAGTCGTGAAAATAAGATTTATTAACCTGAAAGCACAAATAAAAACATAAGAATTCTAGATAAAGTATCCATTAGCCTCCCCACTCCCATTCATAATTTTCCATTCTATAGTTTTATTTACCCATGGTCAAGCATGCTCTAAAGGAGAAGTGCCAGCAAGTAATGGCAGTAAACCTTCCGAGGGGAACTGGATACTCAGAACCCACACGGTGGGAAGAAAACCAACTCTGCAAATTGTCCCTTGATTTCCGTATGTGTTCTATGGCACATGCACATGACACACACACAAGCAAAATGTAAGATAATTAAAATATTAAATGGAAAATTCCGGAGATAAGCAATTCTGAAGTTTCAAACCACACACCCCGCCGAGGAGTGTGATGGGATCTCCAGCCACCCAGACCCTTCTTATTCCTTCCTCTAGCCAATCAGCGCTGTTGACACTAAGTGACCGTTAGTCACCGAGTATTGGTTATCAGATGGGCTGTGGTAGCATCGAAGTGCTGATGTGCAAGCCACCCTTGCTTTGCTTGATCACAGCCCCCAAACATAAGAGCAGTGATACTGCTCAGGATAACGATGTGTGCAGAGAGTGTGACGTGCTTCCTATCAGTGACAATGTGACACTTTCCATCTTTGTCAGGAAAAGGAGAAAAAAAATGTAAGCTCAGTATAACGATGTGTGCAGAGAGAGTGACATGCTTCCTATCAGTGACAATGTGACACTTTCCATCTTTGTCAGGAAAAGGAGAAAAAAAATGTAAGCTGAGGTTGCTGAGGTCTAAGTAAGATTGGGCTTTCAGGGAACTGTGATGTAAGGAAAGGAAATCTGTGTTGGCTCTGCTGTCCATCTCGGGTAAGCGCTTAGGTGAGATGGGAACAGCGTTCAGTCTGGGCAACTGGGTACAGGAGAAACAGTCTTCTGTACATAGTGTTCAGTACCATCTGAGTTGCTACATCCAAGTGGAGGGTTCCCCATGCAGATAAGAAGGAGTTAAGGAAACTGATATTTGAAAGCCAGAGCTAATGGCTCCAGTAAGGAAAGCTTCAGGGACCAAAAGCAGAGAAAAAAACTAAACATCAAAGAAATGCACTTTGGTATAAAATGACATGACACAGGGATGGAGGAATAGAGGTGAAGAGAAAGGTAATAAGAAAAAAGGCTCCCTGGGACCTGTCACCTTGGCCTTCACCTCCTTAGGTGGGAAGCTTTAGATCTCCCACTCCCAGAGATTCAGAGACTCCAGATACAACCTAACAACCAGGATGTGGGGGCCAGAATCCCAGACAGCAAGCACAGAACTGCTCTGGAGAGCAAGCTTGGGCGGCTCCAGATGAGATCATAACCCCAGATCAGCAAGATGTGTAAGCAGGAGCCGAACAGAGTCAGCACTAAACTTGATCATTCCCGCCCAGAGTTTGATATTAGGACAACCAACATATAAACTAACTACGTATTGGTTATGCTGTAAATAATTAACAACTCAAGGCATGTTTTTAAAAGAAAAAAGGTTGTGAAAAATAACGAGGCTATTTAGGAAGAATCAACTTAAAGTATTAGGATTACATTTCAGAAGCTACTGGTCTAATAATAATAATAATAATAATAATAATGCCTCAATAGATGAATGAGAGCAGATTGGATACAGCCGAAGAGGAAAGCCAGGGGTAGGGAAGAGGGCTCTGGAAGAATTCTTATTGTACCTTATGCAATAGACTATTTAGGAGAGTATTACATTGTCATAAGTTGCTATGTCTTTTTGAGATGAATATTTCAAAGATTAAAAAAAGAGAGAGAGAGAATCCAGGGGTGGTGGCACATGCTTGTAGTCCCAGCTCTTGGAGGCAGAGGCTGAAAGAGCTTTTCAGATAATGGTATGAACAACATAGTGAGACTCTCTTTTTGAGAGAGAGTGGGCAGAAAGAGAGAATGAAGAGGAAAATAAAGGGAGAGAGAATAAGAGTAAAGGAGGGGAAGGGAGAGAGAGAGAGAGAGAGAGAATATGCACTTGAGATAGAGTGGTTTCTCCAGCCATCCCCAGTCATTGGCTTCTCCCAGCTCTTCCTCGTGTCTGGTCATGCATGTGGGTAGGACTGATTCTCAGGTGAAGGCCCATGGTTGGACTGACCTGGGATGCTGAAGAGCTAAGGTTGGGAAACTATAATGGTAAAAATAATGCAGTGTTAGTTTGAGAGGTGACTTGGACAATAAGCCAGAGGGATGGCACAGAAATAATGCCAATATATATGGCCCCATGGTCCGAACACTTCTGTCCCTGATACTGAAATTTATACTCCCAAGGTAATGGCATTACAAGGTGAGACCTTTGGACATCAAAAAATGTGATGATGAGATCATAAGAGTGGATGCCTTACAAATGGGATTTAGTCCCTTGCACCATATAAGGACAAAGCATAGTCCTTATATATGACCCCTACCACACACCAACCTCCACAACAGTGGGAAATGCACTTCTTTTGTTTATAAGCTACCTGAAGTTTGCAGTTCTTTGTTTTTTGTTTTTTTTTTTTTTGTTTTTGTTTTTTTTTTTTTTTTTTTTTTTTTTTTTTTTTTTTTTTTTTTTTTTTTTTTTTTTTTTTTTTTTTTTTTTTTTTTTTAGTTCTTGAATTCAAAAAACTCAAAAAACAAGTATATGATAAAATAGAAATTACTAACTAATAGAGGGAAAAGGTGGTAATGGATGCTACTAACACTGTTGTTACCCATAAGGAAAAATCTAAATTAATTTCTCCTTCATGTCCTATCTAAAGACACACTAAATGGAGACTAGAAACAGTATGAAAGGTAAAACCTCAACAAACCGCAACAAAACACAGGATAGTCAGTCATCTTAAACCCTCAGGCTTGAGAGGGGCTTCTAAACAAAGCATTTACTTTAAAAGGAGGGAGGGAGGTAATAAATACCTAGAGAGAGAAACTAAGAACTTCTGGTGTATAAAAGACTTTGTGATGAATGAGGTGCAGGAGGCCACAAACTTAGCAATGAGAATTGCAAGACATATTACAAAGGCTGGATTTGGGGAATGCTTACAGTTAAGACTACCCCGAAGTAATGGATAGTGCAGCCGGGACTCTCAGCGAAGAGAAGAAACAATGGCTCTTGAGAACAGGGGAAGTGTGAGTCTAAATGCACACACAGCCATGCCAGTCCACACTTACCAGTTTTGCAACAATTTCAGCACTGACAATACCCAGTCTTAATGAGCATGTGAAGCAAACGGAGCTTTATATATGGAAATCAGGCTACAAAGTAGCACTGTCTCTAACTGCCAGGTACTAATTAGGAATGTTGAACACACATAGAGCCTATGACCCAGAAATCTGAGTATATAATTTAAGTAAAGGAAGCATCCAAGTGCCCTTAATTAGCAGGTTAGAGCTAAGCTGTCTAAACAGTGAGATAACACACTGTAGCATCTGTGAATGAATGATGGCCCAGCACATCAATGTGAATGGACTTCAAAACCAGGAATCTGGAGAGGAAAAAAAAAAACACAAGTCACCAGAACTATGTTCACCAGCTCACTTGCTACATTTCAAAAGCAGACAATTTAAATAATAGGCTGTTTTTAAAAATGCATGTATAGTAAAACTACTCAGAGATGAAAAGGGTCCAACACCATGAAATTCAGAACAGTAGATCATAGGGGTGGGACAGGGTGTACTTGAATAGATGCCAAAGGGATAGTGTTGTTGGATTTTCTTTTACTGTAGCCACATACTAGAATGCCAAAATATTGTTGGTTGTTTTTCTACTTTTTTTGGGGGGAGCGTACCACCAAGATCCCAAATAAATCACTCACAGAGGCTTATTTTTAATTATAAAGGTCTGCCTTAGCTTGGCTTGTTTCTTAACTTTAAATGATCCCATCTACCTTTTGCCTCTAGGCTTTTTTCTTTTCTACGTCTGTGTATTTCATTTTATCTTTTATTTCATGGGTGGCTGTGTGGCTGCCCCTCGTGTCCTCCTGTCTTGCTCTCTTGCTCTTGCCTCTGTCTCCCACATTTCTCCTTCTACTTATTCTCTCTGCCTGCTGCCCCACCAGCCCTTTCTCCTGCCTTGCTATTGTCCATTCAGCTCTTTCTTAGGCCATCACAGTAACACCAGAGTTAGACAAATGCAACATAAACAAAAGTAACACACCTTAAAATAATATTTTACAACAGAAGAGTGTAAATTTAGAGGTTATTATTGTTAAATGGAGGCTAGACAGTCATTCTTTAATATTTTTTATATTTTTGATGCTTGTTTTATATACTTTTTTAACAAGTAAAATTCTCACTATGTAGGTCAGGCTGGCCTAGACTCACAATCCCCCTGCCTCTGTCTCCCTGAGATTCCAGGCATGGGTCACCTCTCTAGTCTGTTTTAGACACTCTAAGTATGATGCCCAGTAAGAGCAAATTTACTAAGGATTGAGGCACGTGTCAGGGAACTGAGGCCACAAATGGTCCATCTCACATATCTGATGTATCCTGACAGTCACCATGCCATCTTGAAAGGACACCAGCCAGTCAGGTAGTTTAATTAAAAAAAAGGATGTATTATACTCAATGATATAGTTATTAACTTCTTATTTCCTCAGGTTAAAAAGAAAGAGAGAGAGAAAGGTTTTTAATAAAGTCTCCAGAAACCATGACTCATGAGCTTCAGGAAGCACAATGAGTCTTTGAGGGAAGAAGAGAACTCAGGTGCGCTGTAGTTAGAGGCTGGTGCCTGATGAGACATGCTGACTGGGATATTTTTGGAGAAAGGGTACTTTTAACAACCATCTAGGGGTAACAAGTGTCACCCTCAACTGTTTGTCACTCTGGTAAAATGGCCCCTACACAGAAAGATGTGACTATAGACCCACAGTGGCTCTCTTAGCAGCCACAGACACAGGGGCCACGGGCAAATATCTCCAAAATACTCAAGGCAGATGGCAGCCAGTCAGGAATGCTATACTCAGGTACATGCTACAGAAAAACAATGAAACTATCATTGTCCAAGTCAAAACTGAGAGGTTACCATTTAATTTATGATAAAAAATCTAAAATCTGTAACTAAGAAGAAATTAAATATCAGCAAAGGAGTTTAGGAGGCTGGGAGACCAGCTCAGCAGAGACACACGTGCTGCTGCTCTTGCAGAGGACCTGGGTTCAGTTCCCATCATCCAAGCTGGGCAGCTCACAAATCTATGTGACACCAGTTTCATGAAATCCAACACCCTCTTCTGGCCTCCCCAGGTGCAAGTGCAAATACACACACACACACACACATACACACTCAAACACATTCACACACACACACCTAGAAAAAAAAAGATAAACTAGGTAAAACATTTTTTCTTTTATTGATATGTGAGTAGTTTGCCTGTGTGTACATCCATGTGTCAAATGCACATAGTACCTGAGGTGGTCAGAAGAGGGCTTCAGGTCCCCTGGTTACAGACAGTTGTAAGCCACCATGTGGGTGCTGGGAACCAAACCTAGACACTCTACAAGATCAGTAAATGCTCTTAACCACGGAGGCATTTCTCTAGCTCCCAGGTAAATATGAACGAAAGGAAAACTGCTATAGTTAACTAATATATGACCAAAACAGACTTACTAAAGGTAAAAAGATACTACAGAATAACTGAAAAAATATTCAGCAGACAACAGCTAGAAAGCACTGAGTGTGTGTGTGTGTGTGTGTGTGTGTGTGTGTGTGTGTTCCTCTGGCACTCTCCACGTTTTATTACTATTGTGTGCACATACCTGTGTCCCAGCATGTGTATGGAGGTCAGACAGTTCTGTGGAGCTGGTTCTCTCCTTCCACATTAACATGGGTTCCAGGGATTGAACTCAGGTCGGGAGGCTTGCAGGATGAGCCATCTTGCAAGCTCATCATCCTGTTGTTTTGAGACAAACTGTCTGGAGCTCACTAAGTAGCCTAGCCTAGGCTGGCCGGCCAGCACCAGGACTGCAGGTTTCTGCCTCCCAGTTCTGAGATTACAAGCTCACCACTATGCCTGGCTTTGAAAATCAGCATTTTAAAAAAGTATCTGTGAGCATTTTCAAAACTGACTTTGCTTTACAATATAAGGCATGTCAAATCAGGACATCTCAAGAGGTTTCACCTGAGTTCATAATCAATAGCACACACAGCTTTAAAAATCCAGCATCTGGTGGATGTAAAATATACTTCTAAATATCAAATGGCTCAAAGAAAAAAAATGTTATGAAAACTAGAAAACATTTAAAGGTGGATGATAAAATTCCACCTATTAAAATATATGGTGTGTAGTTAAACTAGAAATTATAGGAGCATATATAGAAGAAAATAAAACACCGATGGACTAAACATTAAGTTTAATACTATATAAAGCATGACAGAATAACCCCAAGAAACAGAACAAAGAGTCAAAGAAACCACAGATGTCATCAGTTCTAAAATAGGAAAATATTAATACCAATAAAGTAGACAAATACCTGGTGTGATGGATGTGATGGGCCACGGTAAGAAAAGACACAAATTAACAATACTAGGGATTAAGAGAGGAGAACTTCAGATTGACAGGTCATGTCAGTATGAAGAGGGGCTGTACAGCCTGGGGAGGCTCAACGGGCACAGCACTGGTCACACAACACGGGGGTCTGAGTTCCGATTCCTAGAAGGCGTGTAAAGGCCAGCCATAGCACATGTATGTGACCCAGGGCACCTGTGGCAAATGGGAAGTGGAGCAGACCCTGCCTCAAACAGGGTGGAAGGCAAGGGTGTCCTCTCTCTCTCTCTCTCTCCCTCTCCCTCTCCCTCTCCCTCTCCCTCTCCCTCTCCCTCATACACACACACACAGAGGGGAGCTGAAGAGTGGCTCAGCAGCTAAAAGCACTTTCTGCCCTTGCTGAGGGCCCAGGTTCGGTTCCCAGCAGCCAGATGGCGGCTCATAGCCTTCCCTCACTTCCGTTCGAGGGATTGGATACTGCCTCCTGAACTCTACAACCACCAGGCATGCGTGGGGGCACATACATACGTGCAGACAAAATACCCAGGGGCATAAAATAAATGAATCTTTAAAAAAAAAATCTTTTTGAAGACAAGAAACAGGGCCTGGGAAGATTTCTCAGTGTGTTAAATGTTTGCCGCTCAAACGTGTGAACCTGAGTTTGGATTCTCAGCACCTATTAGAGCCGAATATAGAGGTGCGTGCTTGTAACCCCAGCACTTCAGAGGCAGAGTCCCAGGGCTCTGTCCAGCCAATGAACTCCAAGGTAAATGAAAACCCTGTCTCAAAAAATAAGGTGGAGAGTGACAGAGGACATCTGACATGAACATTTGGCCTCCACAGGTGCACGCACCCAATATATATATATATTAGGGGAAGATACTAAAACCTAAATGTAATAAACTACATCAAAACATTTATCAAAACTGACTCATAAGTATTAGAAAAATCTATCTGGTGTGGTGGTGGCACACTTGTGTAACCCCAGCACTGTGGCGGCTGAAGAAAGGGGGTTGTAGGTTTGAGGCCAGCCTGTGATAAAGAGTAAATTCAGAGCCACTCTGGGCAGTCATGGTACGAAAGAGAGAAAATCTAAATAAATACAAAAAGAAATAGAAAATTTAAGTAGCAATTCATTTCATTTCATTAAAGACATTTGAGATTAGTGAGACAGTTCTGTAGGTACAAGAGCGTGCTGCTCGGGCTGATAAACTGGGTTCCAGTCTCAGGATCATACACTGTGGATGAAGAGAATCTATAAATTGTCCTCTGATTTCCATACCCATGCTGTGGTACAAGTGTGTGTGCATACACACACATACACACACACACACACATGCACACACATGAGCATACACGCACAGAGAGAGAGAGAAAGAGAGAATAAATGTCAAAATCAAAAAATTGAATCTGGGGCTGGAGAGATGGCTCAGCAGTTAAGAGCACAGACTGTTCTTCCAGAGGACCTGAGTTCGATTCCCAGCATCCACATGGCAGCTAACAACTGTCTGTAATTCCAAGATCTGACACCCTTACACAGTTATACATGCAGGCAAAACACCAATTCACATAAAGTAAAAATAACTATTTAAAAAAAATTGAATCCATGTTTTAAAAATCAATCCTTCATACCCCAACACACAAAACCTGGGCCCAGGGTTTAAGAGGTTAATTTTGTCAAACAATAGAAGAACAGATAATCCAACTTCATTTAAGCAATTCCAAAGGGCATGAAAAAAAAAGGGCACACCCCCACGCTCTGTGAGGCAAGCACGGCTCTCCTTTGGAAAGGGAAGAAAGGCTGCTACAGCATAAGGCCTCTTTCCACATAAGTGCTAAAGTCCAAAGCAAACTGCTCCAAATGAACGCACTGGCGCTGTGACAATGGATCCTGCCTGGACTTCCAGCATCTCCCACCTTTGATCCCAGCACTCAGGAGGCAGGTGGAGCTCTGTGAGTTGAGGCCAGCCTGGTCTACAGAGAGAGTTCTAGGACAGCCAGAGCTACACAGAGAAACCCTGTCTCCACCTCCCCACACACAAAAGGCAATAAACTCTTGTTAGAAAGAGAGAGAAAGACAAAGAAAGAAAGGAAGGAAGGAAAGAAAAAAAGAAAGTCAGTCCATCTCACAACGTCATGCCAGAACTTTCCCTCTGACCCAGAGTTCCAGTCCAAGGCATTTGCCCAAAAGAAATGAAAGTATGTGTCTGTAAAATGGCATGAACAAAAATATTTGTAGCTACTTTATCAATAGGGACCAAAACCAAACCAAAACAAGACAAAAAAAACCTGAAACAACTTTGGTGACCACTAGCAGGACAATGGATAAACACACTGAACCATTTTTACCCAAAGGAAGCCTATAGGGTAGTAAAGAAGAAAACTGTGCAACATGGATGAATCTAGTCTCGAAGGCGTGATATCCAATGAAAAAGATGTCAGGAACACTTGCTGTGTGCTTTCTTCTAAGTCCTGCAAAATTATATATGGTGCAAAAACCAAAAACAAGACAAAAGTAGCTGAGAAGCAAGCATAAGAGAACTTACTAGAAAACAGGCATGGGGGTGAATGGGTCACATGGCTAGATGCATTTGTTAAAATTTATCTAACTGGAGCAATAAATAGTTAAGAAACTACAATTTTTTTATTTACAAGTTTTTATATTCTAATCATATCCCAAGAAAAGTCATGCTCAAAACCGACAAAGAGCCACTACAAATTAGTTCTGAAGAAACATCACTTGTAAAAAAAAAAAGAAGAAGAAGAATTTACTGACGGGAAACGTGTCCAACACTGACCCTCACGGGTGACCAGGAAACAAAACAGCACTTCACATGACTGTGAGGGTCTCCTAGCCTAGGTCACAACATGGCAGATAGCACTATGATGGTGACCATGTGAGAAGGGGCACTCACATGGTGACATAGGAAGTCAGAATTCACTCCATGAATCCATCATAAACTCCCTTCCAAGGGCAGTGCCCTCAATGTCATGGTTACCCAGCATCAGGCCTCCCCACTCAGTATCACACACTGAGCACCAAGCATCCAGGACACAAGCCTGTGGGGACAAATCATGGCCTACAAGACATTAGGAAAAATGAAGAGGTACATTCCTTATGGCCAGAGGTCCCATGGCTGGCACAGTCCCTATGAGCTCTATTTGGAGGGCATTTGTGGCTCTCATATGTACACAGGGAGGACTCTGGGTGGGTTGGGGGGGGAGTAAGAATGAAAAAGAAGAAGGCAAATGGCAGGCAGGTCAAACGTAAACAAATATTGAGTATCTCCAATAACAGGAGAAAGTGAATGTACTACAGCCACATGGCAGAAAAAACTGTTAAGCCCAAAACAGTTGGGGTGGGGTGGGAAGACCACAGAAGAAAGAATACATATTCTGTTTCCATTTATATAAAGTTTGAAAAGAATGGAGCAAAACCAAACAGCCTACTGTCTAGAGATACAAACATATGGAATAAATATAAAGACAAAAGAGAAAATCATACATGCTGCTGAAGATAACAGTTCCCTCTAAGGAGGGAGGAAAGGCCGGGGGCTGAGGGTGTCTGAGCCACCACCACAAGCAATGCATCCTTCTCCCTTAACTGGTGGATACACAGGGGCTCGCTGTTTCTCTGTCTTTTGACATTAGGCATCTTTTATAAATGCTTTTAATTATTTTATTTTATTTTGTGTGCATTGGTGTTTTGCCTGCATGCATGTCTATGTGAGGGTGTCAGATGCTCTGGAACAGGAGTTACAGACAGTTGTGAGCTGCCATGTGGGTGCTGGGAATTGAGCCTGGGTCCATTGGAAGAGCATTCAGTACTCTCAAGCACTAAGTCATCTCTCCAGCCCTTATTTTTTATAAATATTTTTACCACTAACTAGCTCTTTTATCTTATGTTAACCCATTTCTGTTAATCTATGTATTGCTACTTTTCTCATGGTTTTACCTGTGTTCCATTACATCTTGCTCCAAGGTGGATTGTGGCATCTGTTCCGACTCCACCTTTCTTCTTTCTTTATCTCTCTTAGATTTTCTATTTGGTTTATATCCTGTCTTTCCATAAGCCAAAGCATTTTCCTTATTAACCAATAGTAGCAACATGTATTCATGGCATGCAGAAACATCATCTTATTTATAGCACACTGGCGATCCGTGTGCCCTGTGTTTGAAAAGCTTACAGGTGGGGACACCACCACCCAGGGACTCTTGCAAACTTTCCTTATGAATATGTACCTTGAGACCACATCTCAGTGGGTGGGGGAGAAAGCAGCAGGGTATCTGTTGAGAAGTTGCTGGAGGAGACAGCTCATATGCCAGCCTGACTGGAAGTGACCTCACCTGCTATGAGAGATGATAGAAGTCTCCCAAAGTGAGAAGAACAGAAGATGTGATACCCACTCCAGCCAGATAGTCCCTTCAGTGTTCCACAAACCACTAGTAGCCAGACACATAACAGCCCCGTGGATACTGTACCCGTTGAAGCTGGGGGTTCAGAGAGGAAAAGCTGGAGGAAGCAGTTGCAGGCAAGGGTAGGCAGCCCAGATTTCCCCACTCGTAATCTAGCCCATCCTTAAACTTAAGCCCCAAGAGAATGACAGGCAAACAGTGGCAGATGGCTCACAAAAGCTTTCTCATCAATATAGTATGTAGTCTCTGGCTCAAGGTTAGTACAGGAGAGGCATTTGGCTGGGCTAGATTTCTGTTAAACAGGAAGATGGTGGCATAGGGTGGCACTGGAGTAGCATGGGTTGGCATGGGGGTGGCATGGGGCGTTCACAAAGTCATTTGGCAACAAGCTCAAGAGGATGTCAAAGCTCAGTAATCTTGGGGAAATGACATCGGCATCAATTAGAAACACAAATTGTTAGATTCCAGGGGGAGGTGCCTTCTAAGTCAAGCTTTCCCTGCAGAATTTTAGGTGCTGTGCATCATCATTATAAATATACCAGCAATCCACGTGTCGCGGAAGAGGACACAATCCCGTGAGTATAACCTTGAAGGCGTTGGTATGAACTGAGAACATGTGAGGGAGCATGTTAGCAGGCTGAACTGGGAGAGGCTGTGGATCCTTGGGGAGAGCTCTGACTGTAGGAGGAAGAAGACGCTACAGGGAGCTGACCTGGAATGAGTGTGGGCACATCTGGGCAAGACCAGCTCACAGGCCCAGGACCCTGGTTCAGAGCCACATGACATTCCACAAACGGGGTGGCTGGATCAGAAAGTGGTCCTTATCACACTGGAGGCCAGAAAGGTGAAGGTGCTAGCGGGGTGGTTTTTAGTGAGGGTCTCTCTCTGCCTCTCAGGTAGCATCTTCTCACTGATGCTTATGTGCCTGCACCCGAGAGTTCTCTGGGTAACCTCTCATGGGGTTCACACTTGTTATCCCATGTAACCTCAATTACCATCTTAAAAGCCCTACCTCCAAACACAGCCAGCCAAATAGGAGTTACAAATTCAATGTGTAAATCATGAGATACACTCAGTTAGTTAACATCTACTTCCTGAGGACTCTTTCTAGGAATTCTGACTCTATTGGAATTGGGAAATACCCTCATTCGCCAAGGCATAAGAGAATAAAACTCAACACCATCTCATTCATTCACTACCATTGTCCTGCTGCACCCAGATGGCACTGGAGGTATAAAGTCCCTTACCTACAAATTTACAATTACTCCAAAAGAAGTACTCAGAGTTTTTAGGAAAGTTCTAGAAGAAAGAATATCACCATGAAGATCAAGCTATGTTTCCTGAGGGAATCTGAGTCCAACTGTGCCTAGCTTAGAAAAGTGGCCCAGAAGCCCTTCCTGAGATTTGAATCTCCTTAGGACATGTCTGTACAAAGTTTCTAGATTGAACTTGGTGGGAAGACACCATCCCATGGACCAGGGTCCCAGATGGCATAGAAGGAAGAAAGTGAAAGGCCCCCCCCCTTTCTCCTATCTATGGATGCAATGGGCTTCACACTCCTGCCAAACTCTTTCCCCGCCATGGACCACAATAAAGCCTCTTTTGAAGCTGCTTGTCGGGTATTTCTGTCGTAAGGGTGAAAAAGTAACTAATATAGTCCCCAGAACTGAGCTAACACAACACTGAAAACAAACATAACGAAGAACCCCAAACAGGATGCCAGCTTTCCCAGCCAGCATCAGCACCAACTCCGAAAAAGAACCAGAAAACCATAGGGTTGCCTCAAACATGTCCCAGGACTGGAGAAGGAGGATTGACTGCTGCCTACCAGAAAGCAATGTAAAATAATAAAAACAATTCATAAATAGTTAGAGTCCTATGAGGTGACATTCCTCAATAAACCACACATCTTAGATCAAAATATCTGTGCCTGTAGAGAAGACTGTGACCTTTTTGGTGGAACAGGGGTGGAGTGAGGTGGGGCAGGGTGGTGGGAATGAGATATTGTCCCTATGTCCCCAGCATCTACAGCAGCGTCACGTCTAGCAACATTTGGAGGCTGGAACTAGATGTCCTAGACTACCTTGGGTCTTCATGTGGTATTTCTTAGCTGTGTGACAAGTTAGCTCTACAGAGTCACAAGCAGCCACATCTCATACCAGGAACCAAACCACCCAGTCCTCCCCCTCCCTTCCAGAGCCCTGCTGGGGCCTCTGGGAACAATCTACTTCTGGGGAGATTCTGCAGTGGGTTGGTCCTTACTCCTTCTCTTGTGTGTGGTCCAGGACCACAGAGATGTTCAGATTTCCTGACAGGGAAAAGAAGGGACACCTCCCCCCTCCACACACACCCCTAAAGTTCTCCAGCCTAAGGCCAACAGGAAGTGCTAGAGAGCTCTGGGTAAGATATCCAGGACATACCTCCCTCCCAGCAGGAGTCCGGAGAGGATGGCAATCCCATGAGCCAGCAACCCTGACCCGGACAAGATGACTCAGAGGCCAGGGCCTGGACAGGCTGTTGACTGACCCACTGACCTAAAGTGCTTTCTCAGCCAACTTCCTTCCAATGCTGCCATAGTTAGTTAGAAAGAGATGGAACATCAGAGCTACCAATCTCTTCAGCACACAGGCAGCAGGGGACAGAGACCTAATACTTAGGCCTCCTGCAGAGAGGAAAACTGGGACCAGAAAATAAAAGGACACTGGGGAGTCATGTCTGGGATGAGGAGTGTGGCTCATGGGGCAATAAAGGGTTCAGGGATGGAGGGGTGGACCTGAAGTGGGCAGAGATCTCAGCGACAAGGGTGCTGCAATTGGCTACATGGAGAGGGAGGAGCTACCAAGAACTCAGTGGGGTCAAGGCAAAAGACAGTAGTGAACATCTTGCAGGTCTGAGTCTCAGCTGGGATGGGATGACCAGCACTGAATAGAACTATTTGGTCAGCTAAGCGGAGAGGCTGGAGATGTTCAAAATTCCTGATAGGAGTGCCTGAGGCCCAGGTAGGGGTGCCTACCATGAATAGGTAACTGGGGACTCTGAGCTCATTCACTTTCAGGAACAGAAAGAAAAAGCCAGTTTCACTGGGGGTGAGTACAATCAGGGGCAAAATTTTTTTCTATACTCAACTTTAAGGCCAGTAAGAACTGTTCTACAATCCAAGCTCTGCCCCTCACCAGTTAACCTACACTGGCCAAATCATTTAACTAATAAGCTCAGTTTTCTCATTTACATCATCAGGTTAGACCACTTAAAATCTGCCTTACTGATCAAGATACTATATGCTAAGTATTCAATATATTCTATGTGTTATTAAATATTTGCTGGTATTTCATCACTCTGTGACAAGTGTTTACATGGTATAATCTCATGCGAGGTCCTCAGCAATCTACAAGGCTGGCACTGTTACACGTGAGGACCTGAGGTTCATGGCCCCAACTAAAATTGCTCAGGGTCATACAAGAAGCAGAGGGCCTGAGCAGGGACTTGAACCAAGATCTTTCAGATTCAGATCACAGACTTCCTGTCAGGAGACTGTACCTCCCCCAACCTTCATGGCATTACAGGGCTGCCTCCCACTTCCAGGAAATGGCAAGACAAAGGACCCAGGAAGCAGGAGGTAGGTTTGAATCCACAGAACATGAACCCCAAATCATCTGGACATGGTTCGGATAATTTTGTCTTTAATGTACCTGATGACATTTTGTCTTATTTTTTTTCTCTTCTCACTGTTTCATCTCCAGTCAATGAGACTGTACTTTCAATTCCAGTGAGTCATCGGAAAATGTAAATTAAAAAAATTAAAAGGAACATTGCTCCTACGTAAGCACCAGCTCCAGTGAATCACTCAAGACAGGTATAATGGGCATAATTGTAGTTCTTCCACAAGACAAACCCCAGATGGGCCCTAGAGTTGATATCAGTCTCAGAACCTTCCCCAGCAGAGCCTGGTACCTGATCCAGGCTGCAGACTCAAACCAGAGCCAGGGTTCGTGGGCTCGGTTATCTTACTGGGAACCTGAGCATACTGGCTTTGATTCTGGAGACCCAGCAATGCCTCTCTCGTACAGTATCCCACCCCACTCACTCAGGATTCCACCCTCCATTTGAACTGTTTATCTACCATGCTTCTTAAAGGTACTAGATCCTTGTTCTTCCTAACAGTAGAAAAAAATAGGGTGTTTATTTAATTCATAATATTGCAGGTGGACTTTTTTATGTATATAGACTACCTGGACCTAGACCCTGATAAGCCAGGCTCTCCTTCTATTTCCCCTCTGCATAATGGGACAATAACAATCTGTGGTAATGTGAATGAGAATAGCCCCCATGGGTCAATATGTTCAAACACTTGGTTCCCAGGTAGTGGAACTGTTTGGGAAGGATTAGGAGGCGTGGTCTTGTTGGAGGAGGTGTGTCACTGGAGGCAAGAGACTCACAGCATTCCCACTATGCTTTCTGCCTTCTGCTTGTGGTTTGGGATATAAGTGGTTTTTTGTTCGGGCTGCTATGTCTCTACCAAGCCATTACAAACTCTAAACCTCTGGAATAATAAGCTCGATTAAACTCTCTTATAAGTTGTCTTGCTCATGGTGTTTTATCACAGCAATAGAAAAGTAATACACAGCCCCTTCCTTCCAGGAACTTTGTGGCCATTCAGTGAGATAATGAAGGCTCTTTGCACAGTGCTTTGGTTCATTAAAAGCCAGTTGTCAACACCATCTTCCCCATTAGCTTGAGAGAGAACAATGTCACAAGTTCCCATGTGGGATGACAACCTCCTAAGGTCTTCAAGCTCCACATTCTGTCAACATCTCAAAATGCTCACTCAGTGGTTATTATAATATTACAACTGGAAGGTCATCTCCCCAACTCCATCCCAGAACAAAGAAGACCCCAAACAGCCCACCAAAGTGACAGAATCAGGGTAGGAATCCAGGCCTCTTATACTCAAGTCATGTCTCAGTATCCTCCAGCATAAGTGCCTCAAGACCCAAAGGTCAAGATTAGAACCAAACATCTAACATCTGTCATGAGGGGTGATGGGAAGGAAACATTTTGGTGGGTTATTTCCAAATACTCAAAGCTAAGCACAGGACTTCTGGTCAGTGAAATCCCCTCTCCTACAGATCATAGCCAGAGCCAAAATGAAAACACTCCAGAGGTTTCCCAGGGGCTCTTATCTTCCCCTAGACTGGCCTATAAATATCATCAGGAAGCAGGGCTAGCAAACACCTTTCTTCCTAGCCTGTTCTTCCAGGCCCCTTGAATTGGGCGATATCCCCAGATCCACAAACTCACTGCCTCTCCTGTCCTGAAAGCATCCAACTCTGTCCCTGGGATCTCACATATCCTATAGTGTCACCCCTTTCTCAGAAGCTGTTCAGCAAATATCTGTTCCCTTTGAGCTACAAGGATGAAGGCATCATCCCTACTCTGAGCTCATGGGCTGGTGAAAGAACAGTTTGAGGGGCCTTCCAGAAGTTGGGAAGCATACACAGGGTGCAGACAGCATCCACTGGACCATGGAAGATGATCTGAGTTCACTATATAGCCCCAAAGGGACTTGTACAAGCCAAACCAAATCAACATAAAGAGTCTGGGAGGTCCTGGTCCAATCTGTTCCTCTCCAAGAACCCTCTCTTCTCATAATGTAGGAGTCTATTTGACTATAGAAAGCAAAAATTTCATGAGCATGGGCTTCAGCGCACACATGTAGGCTGTTTAGTGATACATAAATGGGCTCAGCTGATACCTATTATTCCAAGTTGGTGCTAAGGATCCAGATGTAGATTGTGTTCTCTAAATGGCATAGCATATTGTTTCTATCCTCAATGCCTCACAATAACCACTGTATTGGTTCCTTTCCTTGTTGCTGGGACACAATACTTAACAAAAGCAACTGAAGGTAGAAAGGGTTGACTTTGCCTCACGAGTGGGGGATGTAGTCCACTGAGGCAGGAGGAAGGCACTCAGGAGAGGTTCAGTCTGAGGCAATGGAAGCCTACAGCTGCCTTCTCACATTTTGGAGGATCAAGAAGCAGTGAGCTTGGGCCGGAATCAGGAAAAAACATCATCGAAGGCCCACTGCCAGCAACCTTCTGCTAGGTAAGCCACAATGGCTCTACAATGTCCCATAACACTCCACTAGCTGGGGATGAACCGTTTAACTTATGACCTAGGGCAGGGGTGTATTTCACACTTCAACTATAACCCTCTGTTCTATCTGCATTACAGAGGAAAAGCAGGCTGGCCACATCCATCCCTGTTCATATTGGGATGCTGAAGACCAAACCAACTGCCTTGCACATGCCAGGCAAGTGCTCTCCCACTGAGTGACACCCCAACCAACCCTTTAACTCCTTTTTAAAATCCTTCCAGAATATTCATTCCAATGATTTCTGGTGACACCCCAGCATGCTCACTTCTACTGGTGGAGGCCTAGGGTCTCCTTCCCGCCTCTGTGGTGGGACAATGCCTCTTCAGTGTGAGAACAGATTGGCTGAGAAGTAAAAATACAGTTGGAGTCCAAATTTGGTGTTTCTAACCAACTCTGCCATTCCTATAGCCGTATGCGGCAGAAGAAAGCAGCAGCCTGTGAGTGGCTCCTGGAGAAATCATCTGCTGAGTCCAAACCATTCCCATACCTGTGGTCACCTGCTTGGAATTCCATACTGAGAACACAGTTAACACAGAATAACACCATTCCAGAATTCTCCACTACAGCTACACTTGAGAGCAAGACTTGCTGAGGTTCCAACAGTAATGGGAGAAGCATGGAGCTGTGAGGGGGCCAGCTACCAGCTCCTCCTGACATCCTCCTGTCAGGAAACACTGCAGAGGGTGCTAAGGTTTTCTTAGGGACAACTAGCCCTGGACAAAGAGTATAAAAGGTGAATCCCAACCTCACCAGAGGCTTGTCCACAGCCTGCTCTTCCTATAAACCAACACACAGCCAGGAATTAACAGTCTGAGCTTTTCTGATGCCAGAATCAGAGGTTTTTCCCGCTTTCCCAGGATGCTTCTAGCTGTTTTCTCTGCCAGTGACTCAGTTATGGGGCATAGGCTCCAGGAAGCAGGCTTTCCATAACACAGCAGCTGGTGACCAGAGGTCTGCAGGAGGGTAGGCAGTGGGGGCTGGGGACAGCTCAGAGAACCCTCAGACAGGGCTGAGTGGTGTAAGGAAAAGATGAAAAGCCACCCACGGGAGCAGTAAGCCTGGGGACAGCAGGACTCTCACTCTCGACCTAAGACTGACCCCAGGAAGTTCTTCTGGCTAGCACCCATCTGGGAAGTGAACTCAGCAGTGTGTCATCTCACCCCATCTCCACTCCCAACCATGTGTAGGTGTGTCCTGATGTCTGGGGCAGTAGGCACAGTGGTGGCTAATACTGGACCTAGAATCACCTAGAAGAGACCTCTTCTAAACTGGGTTGAGGTGAGAAGGTCCACCCTGAATGTAAGCATCACCATCTCACAGCCTGGAGGTCCCGGGCTGAATAAAAAGTGAGCAAAACATTTCTTCTTCAACTCTTTCTCATTGCCCCCCCTCCACCCCCCACCTTTTATATGACAGTTTCTCTTTGCTCTGTTTATCTGTGGCTGGGCGTGCCTATGCATAGTAGGGTTTTCTTTGCTATTTGCCTCAGTTTTCGTGGCCTCAGTATTAGTTCCAGTTTTCAGGGACAGACTCTGGCTTCTGTTGACATCCTCCCCCACCCCTGGGGGGAGGGATTCTGGCCAGAGGACCAGGCATCTTCCCGTCTGCAGATGCCATGTGAGCCTCAGGCTCCTGCGGCCATGCCTTCCCTGCCATGATGGACTAAAGCCTCTGAAGATGAGCCAAAAAGAGATACTTCTGTAAGTTGCTTTTATTGTCATAGCAATGAGAAAAATATCCAGCCCAGCATCTCCTGGTGTCTGAGCACAGGAGCACGCAGGAGTGGAGCCGGTGCCAGGTTTCTACTACCTCAAGTCTCAACTAGATATTCAGATGTCACTGGAGCCCCATCCCAACACAGACAATCTTGTCATAAGGTCCCTGATCCCACTGCAGCTCACTGGTCTCCCGGGACAGTAAATCCACTCTCTGGCCAGGTGCACCCCACCCCTGCCATGGGTTGG
Source organism: Sigmodon hispidus (assembly GCA_004025045.1). Taxonomy (NCBI): domain Eukaryota; kingdom Metazoa; phylum Chordata; class Mammalia; order Rodentia; family Cricetidae; genus Sigmodon; species Sigmodon hispidus. The sequence goes on from PVIH01001520.1 coordinate 32,078, forward strand.
CAGAGGTCAACAGAAACCAATCAGATTTTGTCCCTAAAAAAAAAAATGAACTAATACTTCCACAAAAAACGGAGGCAAAAAGCAAAGAAAAATCTACTGTGTAGAGGTACATCCAGCCACAGATGAGCAGAGCAAAGAGAAACTTGGACATAATTGAGGGGGTGGGGGCAACGTAGAACAGGGTAGTCTTGTAGTATAAGAATCATCAAATTTGTTTGTTAAGACCAGATTTCTGGGCTACATGCCTGGAAAGTCCAGTTTAGAAGAGTGGCTAGGATCTGGCTTCAGCCACCATGCCAAGGGTCTGTTCTGGTGACTCACCAACCATGCTTTTGTCCCCAGTGTAGAGAGGAGGAAGAGGAGGGCGGCAATAGCAAGATACAGAAGAGTAGATGACCAAGATGGCCACTGGCAGTTCTGTGAACCCCTAAGAGACACCTTGGTTACGAAGTCCCTGTAGATGCCACTGTCCTAAGCTTATGGCCCTTCTGCATGTGATCCTGGCAATATTTGGCTATAGGAGGAAGTCTCTAGAGCATTCTGGAAGTGCTCTGCTCTCCACCCCTGCTTGCTACTGTATAGCTTGCAATTCCCTCTTCACTCCACATGCTGGCTGGAAAATCTCCTAGCTGTGTAGAGCTGGGCCCTACCCCTCCACTACGGATGGTAGATGAAGCAGCAGTCTAAAGAGTCTCTTTCCTTCCCAGAGGCATGATTTTTTGAGACAGGGTCTCACTGTGTAGCTCTGTCTGTCCTACTATGTAGACCAGGATGGCCTGGAACTAAGAGTCCTGCCTGCCTCTGCCTCCCAAGTGCTGGGGTTAAAGGTGTGTGCCGTCATGCCTGGCTCTCATAGACGTGTGGAATGGAGTAAAGCTAACATCCTGGGAGCCAGGTAAACTTTCATCTGGTCCCAACTCCTAGACAATGCTGGCCACATCAGCTCATCCTCTGGGGAACAGTGTCTCCTCAGAACCACAAGCCAAGAATAATCTTACATGGTTGTCACAAGGCTGAGCCTCAATATATACAGGCTTTTTCCCCTAGGCCCACATAAAAACTTTTTTTTCATTTTTATTTTTATAAACAATTTTCAAATCTTCTCTGCTCTACTCTGACTTGGGGGAAGTGTGTGATAAGCACCTCCTCCCCACAGGTTAGCACGCAGCAGAGACCTAAGAAGCCTCAGAAGGGAACACACAGGTCTTTTTCTGTGACTTTGGGTTTAAGGTGCTTTCTCTCTCTGTCTCTCTGTCTCTCTGTCTCTGTCTCTCTGTCTCTGTCTCTCTCTCTGTCTCTGTCTCTGTCTCTGTCTCTCTCTCTCTCTCTCTCTCTCTCTCTCTCTGTGGCATGCAAGTGTGCACATCAGCAGACAACTGTGGTGATGAGGACTTCATTTTTCCTGCCGCCCTGCGGATTCTAGACATTGAACACAAGCTGCCAGGTCTGGTGGCCGGCACCGTTACTTACTAATTCATCTCACTGGTCCAAAACTTGCATTTAACTACATGCTTGGTGGCCGAAAGGAATCTAGTGGGCTGGCTCCCTAAATGCTCCTGGTAAGCAATGTCAGTATATTTTCTTAAAAGTAACTGGGCACCATGTACCAAAAGCTTACTAATGTCCATAGCCTTTGCTTCCTCGCTACAAATCTACCCCCAATGAAACAACTCTGAGAAAAGTTAAGGACAAGATGGTCCTTACAAGTATTTCAGAATAAGAGGAAAGTGCAAACGGCCTCAATAGCCAGCACTGGGCAATGATCAAATGAATCACAGCCATTCAAAGCATAGCACATTATCTGTCCACTTAATGGCCAATGGGTTCTCAGCTTTTGTTAGCATGGGCAAGATCAAAATCCAGAGTTACAATGGGGTGGTGATGTTAGCTACTCTGGGGACTGTGTGGGGAGGATGGGGCACTTACGCTACTTACAAAAGTAATGTGGTGGAGGGAGTCACTGGGTAACCAAGGGAACGGGGCTGTGGTCCCTGTGGTTTCTGCTCTGGGTTCAAGTAGAGGCAGGCCTCTCCCAGGACTGTGCCTCCTCCAGGCAAATGCAGTCTCCCTCACATACATCTGTGACCCTTGGAGCCTGGAACTGAATTGCTTGTTTTTGAAGACTGATATCTCTCTCTCCCTCTCTCCCTCTTTTCCTCTCTCTCTCTCTCTCTCTCTCTCTCTCTCTCTCTCTCTCTCTCTCTCTCTCTCCTACCTTTACCTCTCTATGGTTATTTGCTCTAACTTAAGACGATGTTCTATAATTAATATTTATGTAGAAAATAAATCAGTCAGGGGCTAGAGAGATGGCTCAGCAGTTAAGAGCACTGACTGTTCTTCTGGAGGACCTGAGTTAGATTCCCAGCATCCACACGGCAGCTAACAACTGTCTGTAATTTCAAGATCTGACACCCTTACACAGTTATATATGCAGGCAAAAACACTGTTTCACATAAAATAAATAAATAAATAATTTAAAAAAAAGAAAAGAAAAGAAAAGCAAACAGTCACCTGCTGCCCAGAACTACCTCCAGAGTCAAGCGTCAACAGAAGCAGCCCTTGAAAGCACAGCATGGCTGCCAGGCTTGCTGACATCAAGAGCACAAGCCCTGAGAGTTGTAATTTGGATAAAAATTTCCTCAGGTACCCGAAGAAAAAAATAATAAATCAGCATCATTCTAAATTTCAAATCTTTTCCACAATTATTTTTTCCAAAGATTTGGGGAGATCACTTGGTAAAATGTTTATCTTTCAAATATGGGGACCTGAATGCAATCCCCAGCACCCCACAAAAATCCAGGTATGGTATATGCCAGGTACTTGTATGACCTGTGCTGGGAAGCAGGGACAGCAGGGGCCCTGGAGCTCATTGGCCAGTCCAGTCTAACTGATGAGTTCTAGGCCAGTGAGAGATCTTGTCTCCAAACACAGGTGAACTAGGAATAAGACTGCACACCTTTAATCCCAGCATTTGGGAGGCAGAGGCAGACAGATCTCTGTGAGTTCAAGGCCAGCCTGGTCTGTTTAGGGAGTTCCAGGCCAAGCAAGGCTACACAGAGAAACCTTGTCTCAAAAATAAATAAATAAATAAATAAATAAATAGGGACTGGAAAGATGCCTTGGCAGTTTAGTGCCTGCTCTTCCACAAGACCCTGGTGATGGCAGCTTACAACTGTCTAACTCCACTTCCAGGAGATCTGACATGCTTTTCTGAAGGTACCAGGCATATACATGATGCACAGATTTATAGGAGGCCAAACTACCACACACATAAATAATAATAAAACAATCTACAACAAGGTAGGAGACTTCTAAGGAACACCTAAAATTGATTCTGACCCCACACACTCACACGCACATACACAAGTGTAGCAAGCACATACATGTACCTGTACACACAAGTGTACCTCACGCATGCACCTGCACAAGTGTACCACACACACATGCACCTGTACACACAACTGTACCCCATACACATGCATCTGTACACACAGAAATAATTTTTCAAATGCAAATTCTTCACCTAGAGATAACTGCGTACACTAAGAGACATGACCTCGTGACTGAAAACGAGTAGGAAAAACTGAACAAATGAAATCAAACGAAAAGGCCTCAGACAATCAATCGCCCAATCTAAAGAGGCCAAATCAAACTTAGAGGGGGAAAAAGGGGAGGGCAACATGATACATTTGAAAAAGAACCCTCAGCATCAGCTAAATAAAAAGCACAATAACAGGCCAGAGATATGGCGCATCTTGCAGTCTGCCCCTCCGAATTCTACACCCAGTGATAATTGTGTGCGCGCGCGCACACACACACACATCCTGGCTCAGTACAAATTTTGAAATAAAAGATAACAGCAGCAGCATATTAGCATGTAAACATCACCCTAGCTTGCCTCCTGGGTGAGGCGATTCCAGCATCTCTGTGTTGCGGCCACGCCCCCGCCCACGGAGTGCTCTCACTCCTGGGGCATGTCTACTTGGTCACCCTTTAAAGAGACTCAACACGTGGTAGGGACCTCTCTTTCCTACCCCTCTCCCTTCCTCTCTCTTTTTCCTCTTTTATCTCTCTTTCCTTCCTCCCCTCCCCCACCGGTTCCCAATAAACTCAACATGGCTTCCTGGCAGCATGGCTACGTGTTTCATCCTTCCACACGCAAAATACTAACAAGCACCCTAGGGCAGTAGCTTCTGACTCTCTGTGGTGCTCGAGAAAAGGTTCTGGCAGCACAATTTCTAAGGCAAGGCAGGGCAGGGTGGATTTCAGGTCCTCAGATTGTTTTTAACTTTGCTGTAAATTGTTCAACTTTTCTTTTCAGGAAATCTCACCGGTAGAACAAGCATGGCCCCTGTCCTTGCCAGCTCCCCAGAGGGGTTACCTGGGCCTGTTTTTAGTGAAATCTACTTCCTTCTGTCGTCACAACAGCATTCCGGCAGTAGGGAAGAGTTTGGGATTTTTATTTAAGCAAACTTTTCAAAGAAACAAATCTTCCCCCGGCCCAGCTTGCCTCTGCCTTTTTCTGCATTAATCCAGAGCACAGGAATGAAGATGTAAGCAACAGCAAACGAACTGGGCTGATGAAATTCTCAAAGGATGAAGTCCAAATGGACAGTAAACATCTGTAGAAAATATCTACTCTCCCTGGCCATCAGAGAAATACAGACCCAAACTAGAGTTCCGGGATAGCCAGGGCTACGTAGAGAGACCCTCTCTCAAACAAAACAAAAACCCTAACAACAACTGCTGGAGAAAGGGAATTACTGAATTGCACATGTGCAGAGGTTAAGGGGTGGGGCGGGATAGTCCAGCCACCATGCAATCAACATGGAGATTCCTCAAAAGGTAGATTTACCATTTTACCCAGTTACTCAGAGACACTTACATACCAGTGTTTACTGCAGCTAGGCCATGAAACCAAATCTGGTGTCCATCAACAGAGAAATGGATATAGAAAATGTTTTATAGACACATAGAAATTTTTTTTGCTTCTTAATAGAAGCAGGATGTTGCTGGGCAGTGCTGGCACATGCCTTCAATCCCAGCACTCAGGAGGCAGAGGTAGGCGGGTCTCTGTGAGTTCAAGGCCAGCCTAGTCTACAGCATGAGTTCCAGAACAGCCAGGACTACACAGAGAACCCCGGTTTTGAAAAAAAATCAAAAAAAAAAAAGAAGGATGTTACATGGTTTATAGAAAATGAATGCAACCCAAGATAATTAAGTGAATTAAATAAGTCTCAAACATTTTTCTCTCATTTGTGGTGCCTAGATTTTATATAGATATGTAAAATCATGCATGTCCATATGACTTGAAAGTAGGTATAAAACTGGCCTGGAGAAGGAAGAAGGCTAATGGAGGGGTCAAGAAAATGGGAAGGAAGGGGTGTAAGGACACCCTCAAAGTGTATTATACACTCACAAAAATGTCCTTATGTAATCTAGTTCACTACACAATGAGTACACACAGGAAAACATTTAAAAGATTTAGTTTTATTTCTCTCTCTCTATGGGTGTGTGTATGTGTATTCAAGTATGTGTATGCCAAGTTTGTGCAGGTACTCACAGAGGTCGAGAGAGGGCAGCAGATCCCCTGGATCTACAGTGTCATATAGTTGTGTCTGCACAAAGTGATTTCTAGAAGAGCAGCCAGCACTCTTAAGCACTGAACCCCCAACTCCCCATCCTCCCACCCCATCCCACCCCACTGACCCAGCTGTCAAAAGGTTAGGATATCAGATATGGCTGGGCTCCATTTCATCAGAGCTAGCTGCTGTCCATCAGGTTCCTCCAGCCCTTGGCTCCTGTCAGTCAGCCCTCCAATAAGCAATTATTGGGAGCCTGGTAAGTGTCAGACATCCAAATGCTGAGGATACAGCCTTAAATAAAATAGACAGTTACAGCCTTTCTGGTGTTTACAAATAGTGGGGAGACTTCCAAGAGCTCAGAACCATGCATATACACAGTGCTCTAGATGGTGATAAGTGAGAGCTGACATAATTAATGTATTGCCAAAAAATGAGCTTGGTGCTGAGCACACTGTGGGAGCCTCAATACTTAAGGACATGGGGTAGGCATCCTAGTTGGTGCTTAAACCCCCATGAGAAAGCCAGGAGGCCAGGGCTTCCATCCTCTGCTTCTGAGAACCCTACAGGGATGCACTGCTCTCAGTGACTGCCCCAACCACAGCCAAAGATAAAGAAATCTAAACCCTGAGCCAGCCCTCACATAAACCTGCCAGGGAGGTCTGCGGGGCAACTAGCTGACTTCAATCTGCAATTTCTGCCCTTTACTGATTGAGACTGGCCAAAAACCCAGAGCTCAGCTGACAGCAGCACGAAATGTTAGTCCCAAGGCTCTAAAAGCCAAGGCTTTGGGGTTTGTTTCCAGATCTCTGAGGGAAATTCATCTGATCTCTATCAAGGGAGCCTGCTGCACATCCAGCCAATGCACCTCTCCAAACCTGGTTTGAACCCAGCCTTGAATGTCACAGGGAGACCTCAATGATCTTCAAAGCGTCTGCTCTGTGAACCCAAACAGGCAAAACTCAAATAGTTCCTGAGTGCCAGAGACTACACTCTGGTCAAGCATGGACTCTAACCTAGGACATCTGAGAGCTTGGCTGAGGAACAGTGGCTGCCAGAATTGGCCAGAACACAGACTCTTAATCCAGGTGCCATGAAGGGGCCTTCCTCTTTTACTCACCAGCTTTGGTACTTTCAGGTTAGACCCAGCAGCTGCTCTTCCTCCCTCCAGCTGATCCAGGACTTTTCCAGGAGCTTTAATAGAAAGCTGATGTCGGGAGAGTATGGTTGTTTCACCCAGAGCTTCAACAAGAGAGGAGTGGGATCGTTTACCCCAACACGCCCAAGCTTAAGCAAAAGCACAGCATCTTTCTAGAAAAGTCCTTTTACACACCACTGTACTTCCTCATTGTGCTTGGATTTAAAAAGCCAGACAGTTGTTTTAACCCTTTCCTTCTCCAGAAGAGATGAGACCCTTTCATTGTGTGAATGACCCGTGCCAGGCGTTGAATAAGCACCATCCTGCTTCAGTCCAATCACCACACGAGAGTGTGCAGGCTTGCAGGGCTCAGGCCTCTCGAAGCTGCACAGCACATGTTAGTGTTCCCATGCTGTAACAATATTCCTAGATAACAAACTAAGAAAGTCACCCTTTTGGCTCGTTGCTTTAAAGAAACTAAGGCCATAATTTATTAACCATTGTTTGGGGCCTGAACTAGACCAAATTAAAGGAGTGGCTGAACCACACCACTCACCTCTTGGCTATGAAGTGAGTTCTACTTACCTCTCATTGGTACCACACTGAGTACAAAGTCTTTAGGTTTTTTACTTTTCATGTGTGTATATGTGTGGCTGTGCACGTACCATGGTATGCATGTGGAGGTCAAAGGACATTTGTGGAAGTTCTTCCCTTCCCCGATGTTATCCTGGGAGTCAAACTCAGGTTATTAGGCTTGACAGTCAGTGCTCCTACCCACTGAAGCGTCTCACTAGCCTGAAGTCTTCAGACACAATGTCTTGCATACATCACGTGTGATCCTTCCTGCCTCAACATCCTGAGTGCTGGGATTATAGCTATGCACCAATTTGCCTGGCTTGGGACCAAGGCTTTATGCCAGGGGGCTTTGCAGGATACTTATGGACACTTAGGTAGAGGAGCCGGGGCTCAAGCCAGCCAGCACTACCCTTCTCACAGACCAGCTGCTCCTTAAAATGACTGACTCAGCTCAGCTTGCTGGGAGACTTCTAGCACTTTCCAGGTTTCAGCAGCAAAGTTCCCTGTCCTGTCCAGGCAGGAAATCCTCAGTTCTAGACAAACTGGGATAGCTGATCACTCACACACAGTCTTCAGAAGCTGGGAGACAATGTCAGGAAGGCTGCTGGTCCCCACATCATCATGGTTTGAATTAACAATCCTCCCTTTCCACCCATTGGGTAATAAAAAGCTGAACACTGATAAAGCCTTCCTTCAATTTTCCATTTCCTTCTTTGTTAATGGCTCCTGAAACACAAGTCTTACTCTGAAGTCTTCTGAATTCTATTCTTGAAGACAGATGACTTGAAAATTCTCTGAGCATGTCTACCCTTACTTCTTCCTCAGAGAAAACAGGGAGGGATGAAAAACCAGAGCATCCACCCAGGTTCTGTTCAATGGCTGTGTGCTCTTTCTGGGGCCCAGTGTGAAATATTATTATTATTATTGTTATTATTATATTAATATTATTAAAAGGAGAGGGGAAATAGCGTCTCACTTCATAGTCCAGGCTTGCTCCCAGCCCTGACTCTCCTGCCTCTGCCCCTGGTGTTTGGAGATTACAGAAGCACAGCATCACACTGGGCTGTGAAATAGGGGGGCTCTAAAGACACAAGGCCTTCATGGTCTGTCTCCTTATCCTGCAGATGCACAAGAAGGCCCAGACAAGTAAAGGGGCTTGGCCAAAGTTTCACGGCAAGCTAAAGCCAAGGCCTGTGATGCTAGCTAGAGGTTTGTTTTAAGAAACATCGCACCCTCCATCCTCAACCAAACCACCCTCAGCTCCCCCACAGCATGCCAGAGAAAAATCAGAGTGTGCCAAGATAAAGGGTCTGTTTAATGTTGCGCCCTAAGCCTGGAAGGAAAATGAGCCAAATACTGAAAGATTAAGAATGCTGATCTTTAAAAACAAATCAGGGTTTAATTTGGGTTTTCTTAAACCCTCATAAAAAAGAGAAGCTGGGTCCTTGACCACATACTCAGCATTCCAAACCAGAGAGAAGAGAGCCATCTTAATCCTTTCTATGAGGGCTGCTGCAGGACAAGCCTATGCCTCCACTGGACTGCCTGATCCTTGGATGTGCAGAGGATAGGCAGCCTGGACAGGAGAGCCTGGCTCCAAAGGGCCATGAGTGCCTCCGGGCAAAGCGGAATGAGCTCTAGCCTTGGCAGCCCAGAGAGGGCAAATCACTTACTTCCTGGAACTCAGCAAGTAGAGGGCAGAGCTAGGATTTGAACTCCTATCTAAGCTGAAGCCTAAGAGCTCAGAGACTCTGCTAGGGCAAATGGGGGGCTGGAGAAAGGGCAAAAAAATCAGAGCTTTTCATTGGAGGCTCCACAGACCTCTGCCTACATCACTCATGCTGTGTCTTTCAAGTTGATTCTTGAGCAGGTATTTACACATCTGGTTGTTCAGTAACCACTGCTGACTACTGTGGTGATGTTATATATTTAATAAAACCAGTCTGGAATACCAGAGAAGAGATCCACCCACAGTCAATCCAGGAGGGTCAGAGAGTGGTAACTCACACTTTTAATTCCAGCAGGGGCAGGAGTGGGGGGGGGAGGGATGATGACCATACAGGACAGGACCCAGGAGTGGTGACCTATGCCTTTAGTCCCATCAGATCTGAGCTTGAGGCCAATTTAGTTTACAGAGGGAGTTCCAGGCTCCCAGGCAGACAGTGGTAGTGCCATGCCTTTAATCCCATAGCTCCACAGACAAAGATCTTTCTGTGTTTCTGTGAGTTCAAGGCTGACTACCAAATAGTAGTAGCTCATGCCTTTAATCTTAACCTGGATGTGATACAACTAGGTGAAGAAAGTATTTAAGGCAGGCTTAGAAAGATTCATGCAGTAGAAGCACTGAGGAGCGAGGCTGAGGAAACTGGAAGACAGCCGGGTGAGATTTGACTATGGTGTTTCCTCTCTGATATTCCAGCCTTTCCCTGCTATCTGGCTCTGAGTTTCCTTTAATACAACCAGAATTCATGCAACAGACTACCATGTCCCAGGAGCCTGCGGGTTGATGGAGATGTGCCCAAGTACAGAACCGAAGAAAGCTTGTGGACACAAGTGACCCTGCAGTGGGACTTTAGTTAGATTTGGACACGTCAATTACCAAGTCAAAATAAAACCTAGAGGCTAATGAGCTGGCTCAGCAGGTAAAAATGCTTCTGCCAAGCCTGACAACCTAAGTTTCATGCCTGGACCCACACAGTTAAAGACAGAACTCCCGCAAGTTGGCCTCCAACCGCTACACATGCATCATGGGATATATTCCCACCAAGTAAATAAGTAAAATGTAATTTTTAAATTAAATAGACTGGCTAAATTAGTCCATATTCTAGAAACTTAGGTCCCCTTCTGTAGGGAAAGTTCTCTGTTAGTACCATTAACTACAACCAACTGTCCCCGGGTACTCTAAATTCTAATGTGATGATAAAATCCCCAAGTCTGTATTATGCCTGCTTCCACCAACACTGGGAAGGTGAGTAAGGTATGACATCTACCTAGGACCTCTGTGCCAACTATTTCATTAATTCCAGGTCCATTTAGGAAACAGTGTAATCTTGTCAGAGCAAAGAAATAGAAACTAATTGAATGCAGGTGACCTACCCAGGGTTACATAGCCTGTAAGATTGGAATCCAAAGACGACACTATTTTCATAGCCCTATCTGCCTTCAGCATGTGCTTTGGAATATTGCTCTTGTACACTGTAAATATTTTTTACTTGTATTGGTTTAATAAAATGCTGACTGGCCAGAAGCTAGGCAGACAGGAAGTAGAGGCAGGACAACCAGACTAATAGAATTCTGGGAAGAGGAAAGGCAGAGCAACAGATACCAGCCAGATGCAGAGGAAGGAAGATGAGAATGCTGGACTGAAGCAAAGGTACCAAGCCACATGGTTAAATATAAATAGAAGTATGTGTTAATTTAAGCATAAGAGCTAGTCAGTAATATGCCTGAACTACTGGCCTAGCAGTTACTATAAAATTAAGCCTCCGAGTTAATTATTTCATAAGTGGCTGTGGGACCAGCTGAGTGAATCAGAGAAATTTCCAACTACAAATGGTGCTCCAACGTGATTCATGTACATCCACATAAAGCATGAGAAAACTTAAAAAGTATTCTAGAACACAGAAACAGAGCCAAAAACAGATTCCTAGTTGTGTCTCTCAAGTGGGCCATGGTATGGGGACACTGGCAGGCAGGCTTGAGCTGCAACATGGCGAGTTCCTGCAGTCTTACAGAAGTCTCAGTACAAACATGAGCCATATATGATGGATTTAAGGTTTCTATTTATTCAGATAAAAAGGGAACAGAGTCAAGCACAGCTTCTTGGTAGCAGTGTTTTCTTGGGTGAACCACACTGGTTTTGCCACTAACACGGAGTCAGGAATCCTCTCTTAAAGGAGTCACACCTCTGCTTGGCTATATTAAGAGGCCCTGGTGCCGAACACTTCAGTCAGGTTTATGAGCAGCAAGTGGCAGTGTTCTACTTGGTGGCAGTGTGGACCCTAAAATTCCCTAGAGTTGGGGTGATAAACATGGCTTCTGCCAGTACTTCTGCCATGAAGCTAAGATCTCATAGACCAAGGGACTGAGTGGAGCCAAACACCATAGCCTAGGCTTTAATCCCAGCCACACTCATAGAGTCATGGATTAGGTATAAAAACTAGTCAGTAATATGCCTGAACTACTGGCCCAACAGTTACTATAAAATTAAGCCTCTGAGTTAACTATTTCATAAGGCTTCAGGACTGGCTGGACGGATATAACAGCTTCTGACTACAGGTATAACAGGTGGTAAAGCTGACTCCAAATCAGAATCTTTGCAAGGAATGGTCCCAGCAAGACAAATAGGAGCTGACAGCTCTGAGGAGTTCTTAGGGGATGTACAGTGGCTCATAAACTGGAGAGAGGCTGAAGGACAAAGAAAATGGGGGGCTCCTGAGGGCTGGAACAGACAGAGGGAACCTCCAACTCATTCCTGTCTGTTTGCAGGGGTCTGGACACACCAGTTCAGATAGATTACCCTTTAGCCTGGAGGATGATCTCAAGGGATGGGCCCCAGGAGGTAGCCCACTCCCTGCCCCCACAGTCTGGCTCCAGCTTGTCCTTCCTGATCCCTGGCTTCCTCCTCCCTCCCAGCACTGTGGGTTTGGCAACTATTTGGGAAACTTACTTTTAAATGAATCCACCCCAGAGGAAGTGGAGAGGCCGGCATGGTCTAGCAGCCGTTTCTGGGTGTCCAATGTTTCTCCTTCCCCTCCAAAAAGAGGATCAAACACCCCTTTACAATGGAAGGGGGAAAAGGGGGGACCTCCAGGCAGAAGGGGAAAGGGATACAGGAACAAAAGAATGGCTAGTGAGAGAGCCATTTGATCTTAATCAGGACAAGTTTATGTCTGATTTGATATTTTCCCCTTCATGCTGAAAACAAAATCAAGACCTAAAAGAAAACAAATCACATTATTTATTTCTCTTGAAGTCTTTCTAATTCGGAAAGACTTAGGCTCATGAGACTAAATGCCATGGTGACTTTGATCATTAGAAGTGAAAAAAGGAACCAAGACCACAAAGGTAGCAAAGAGACCATCAGCCAGCAGGAAGCAGCAGCTGCTACTCGGGATACTGCAACTAGCTTTCTATTGGTTGTGTCTTCTGATGGTAGAAACCATCCTAGCATCTCTGTCCTCATACTTTCCTCTGGGGATACATTCAACCTACAATATCCTACATGAGGCTGACAAGCTAAATTTGATTACAGAGGATAACCAGGGCAGCACGCCCCAAAGACTCAGAGGAGTGATGGTCGTGAGTGGTAGTGAATGTTCTAGATAGCATTTTTTTTTAACTGCCAAAAGAATAAATACCCTAGTGATGAAATTCAGTGGTCAGCACAGGTCTGGGGGAGGCATCTGCGGTACCTGGGTGGCCTGGGAGGCACTGAGACCCCGGACTGGATGACCTGTGCTGATTGGACTTCCTGGAGCCAGTAAGGAGAGGACAGGGAGCAGAGCTAATGTCTGATTTGCCCTGGGCCTTTGAGCCAGCCTGATCTGTCACTGGGTGCAGCCTCTGAGGTCAAGACAACCTTCAGCACTCTTGTCTCTCTGACCACTGATCTTCACATGACCTGTCTTGATTTTATGATCCTGGCAGCCTCTTAAGTATTAAGCTTTGACACCCCCAAGTTCAACCTATAGTGAAGGTGAAAATCTGTGAGTGCCCCCCCACCCCAGTCCATCCTGCTGCCAAGCCCTTCAATGTCCTTGGAAACATTCTTACCCCATTTCCAGCCATACAGGCTTGTTTGGAGTTCATTCCTCCCCCCAATCCAAGGTTGAATATTCTGAGCCAACCCTTACCCAAGCCACATACCACGTTTCCCTGGCCTTTGTGGTTAGTTTCACGGAAGGCCAATGAGCCCAACCAGGCCACTCGGGACTAACAAACCTCAATTCTGAGGGTTTTGATTATACAATTAGGAAGGCTGATTTCTCTCTTTTTCATTGGAAAAAAAAAAAAAAAAAAAAGGAAGGGATACAGTCCCTAGAGCCCCTGGAGCCATGTTATGACCTTGAGCCAGTCTGACAAAGAAGGGAACCCAGGGGACTGAACGATGGATGGCATCGCTTCCCTGTGCCGCAACTTCGGCTGCACAGTGGGCCATGCTTGAAGCCAGATGTATACCAGACTATCAGTTAGATTTATTTAAAGTTCTCTCCCAAGTTTCTCCCTGAGGACTGCTCAAATTCTAGCACAGAAGTCACTACAGCTCTACCATATCCACATGGTATTTATAGACACTGCTATGACTCTGTCCTCGGGGACCTCAAGGTACCCTAACTCCCACTTTGGTGCCAGTGAGAAGCCTTGGCCCTCCCCAGAAAGGAGGGATATATCTCCAAACCAGATATAGACAATGAAAAGGCATGAGTTCAACAGCATGCAGGGAACCCAAGCAAGCTGTCCAAGGCTGGAGTTTGCCCTAAGGAGCTTTTACAGGGACCCAAGGGACACCTGGGACATTCAGGCAGCTCAGATGCTAACAGAGAGCAGAGCTCTGGACTCTGGTCTAGGATTCCTGGCTAGGAGAACTCTCAGGAGTTCTTAGGCCTAGTTATTTGATGAGGAATTCAGGCAAGAAGGCATCCATATACCAGGCGGCCTTGGATCTGAAGCAGGCAGAATTCTAGTTCCTTCAGCAAAGCCAAGATCAGAACCCACTTGATGCCAAGCCAACACAGTCTGATGTCTACCTTGGTGACATCTGGCCAGGAGTTAAATCCACTGGCCTCCAGCTGGGAGCCAAGGCCTGGATCAGACCATCTACCTGTCTTCTAACATGTGGCGGTCCCAGGGTGAGGGCTTCTGGCCTTAAAACCCTCTCTCCCTCCCCCCCACTTCTTCTTTCTGGAATTTTAGATCAAGGGAGCCACATGTCCAACAATGTTAGAAGGCAATTCTTCAGCCAGGGATGGTGGCACAGCCTGAAATCCCAGCACTCAGAGGCTAAGCCAGGAAGACCCCAACAATTTGAGCTACTGAGTGAGGCCCTATTCCACCAACAAAAAGTAAGTTTCCCTTCTGTGGAGAATGCTAGTGAGTGAGTAGGTTGCTTGGACAATGGCAGCCACCTTATAATGCTGAGAGAAAAAACAAGGTGAGAGTCAAGACCTGACCAAGAGAGCCAGATGTCACTGAGATGTTAAACCAATCTCAGCTCCTGTCTGTGTTTAGACTTTTTGTTTATGATGTAACTTAACATATGGTTCTACATAAGCTGGGTTAGTACTAGTGTGGATGTAATAGAAATGTCCCACCCAAACCTAAAATTCTGTAGATAGGACCCTGCAATCTGAGCTCACCAGGGTCCCCATGCTGGGTTCTGATTGTTGACTGATAGACTGACTGATTTGGGCAGTGCTGGGCTTGAACCCAGAGCCTCCTGGTAGTGTGTACAGAAGTTTGAAAACCATTGGCTTATGCCATCCATCAGATTTTCTGTGATGAGCACTGAGGACATTTTTGATGTATATATTTCCCCATCACATCTCTAAATTGTCTGTTTATAGAATCTCATGAAGCTAAGACTTAGCTGGTCACAGTGCTACATGTGTAATCCTAGCCCTTGAGAAGTAGATCAGGAGTTCAAAGCTGACATCTGCTGCATAGTGAGTTCAAGGTCAGTCTGAGCTCCATGAGACTTTGTTTTAACAAAATCAACTAAAGAAAAAGCTAAAAGCAAATTATGATAGACAACAGTCACAAAACCAAATGGGAAGAAGTCTCAAAGAGGAAATGGAAGAGATAACTAGACGTTAAGTACTTCTATTCATCAAAATGATTGTGGTTCCATGGAAAGGCAAAATCAAAGACTGGAGATCATAATTGCAGCTAATCCAACAAGGGTTAAAATTCTTTAGGAAAAAGTCACAAAAACGTACAGAGAATCAAGAGGGAAACAAATAACACTCACATGCAAGTGAGTTTACACACACACACTGAGAGAAGCAGAGACAGTAGAGAGAGAGGATAATGGACAAGAAGAAAAATAGTGACAGTCAAAGTCCTGTGAATTAAAAGGATGCTCCAGTCTAAAGATCAGCACTAATTCAGTTAAACGTGTAGCTGCCCTTGGAGTGCTCTTTGGGACTGCTCTTGCCATTCTAAACAGCATCGGGAGAGACAAAAAGCATATGTGCATGCATGTGTGTGCACGTACGTGTGCGTGTGTGTGTGTGTGTGTGTGTGTGTGTGTCTGTGTCTGTGTGCATGCGTGTGTGTGTGTGTGTGTGTGTGTGTCTGTGTCTGTGTGTGTGTGTCTGTGTGTGTCTGTGTGTGTGTCTGTGTGTGTGTCTGTGTGTGTGCATGCGTGTGTATAATGACTAGGGGTCAATTTTGAGTGTCGTTCCTCAGGAACCATTTACCTTGTCTTTCTGAGGCAGTGTCCCTCATCCGCTAGCCTGAGACCCTAAACAACCAAGGCTGGCTAGCCAGGGAGCCCCCTATCTCCATGTTCCCAGCTCTGAATGACTAGCGTACCATACCCAGCTCTTTATGTGAGCTCTGAAGATCAGATTCTGGCCCGTGCCTCTGTGGCAAGTGCTTGTCCATCTGAGCATCTTCCTACCTAACAATCTTTTCTTTGTTCTTTTTTTTGAGACAAGTTTTCACTGTGCATCCCTGGCTGGGCTGGCACTCACTGTGTAGCTCCACCTGCCTCTTTCAATGTCTTGGAGGTGTTCTATGGAATTGTAAAGGAGTGAGGTCCTAGGTTAAGCCACCAAAAAATAAATGACCCAGAAAAAAGCCAGACACCAGTTACCCATGGGGTTGAAGCAGAGGGATCACTGGGTTGAAGTCCAAGAATTCAAGATTAGGCTGGGGACAGGGACAAAAAAAAAAAAGTGGAGGGGAGAAGACAGCTTCTGAGCTGACTGAAAGATCTTCCCCTGATGAGCAGGCCAGAGGAAGAGATCAGTAGCCATGACTTGCCTGCTGTCAGCCATGCGGTCATCAAAAGGTGTCTAAATCCTTCTGCAGGACCAACCACTACACACGTATGCATTGTCACTCTGCAAACCAACCTTTAGGGTAGGGGACATTGTGATGAGCACCCCCCATGGGTAGACACTGAGGTAAGCTCACCAATGGGCAACCAGGGAAGAGGCTGATCTGAAATTCCAGCTGTATGACTCCAAAGGTCAAGATTCTTCCTGTGCCCGGGGTACCTTCTGGAAGGTTCACCTTGAATTCTCACTGCTGTGCCAAAGGGGCAGTGCCCAAGGTGTCCTATCAGGATTGAGCTTCTCTGCTCTGAGGCTCTGCTGTACACAACCTGCCTAGGGCCATAAGGATGTTCAGATGCAGAAACCTGCTTCCCTGTCCCTGTGGCTGCTGTGGCAGCCTGGGGCTTGGTGGTCCCCACCAGATGGGTGCCAGGATTAAAGGAAATGGACCAGTCACAAAAAGATAATGTGCTAGCCTCCACATATGGGAGGTGGCAGAATGGTCACATTGAGAGACAAAGCCAGATGTGGTCAGTGATCAAGAGCTGGAGGGAAAGGCATGGCCATAAGCAGTCAGTGGGTTCAGAGCTCAGGTGCTGGGTTAAAGCCATGTGCCACAGCCACCCAGCTACAATATGTTTTTCCTAAAGAACAAAGGGCTTGGCATGGTGGTAAAGCCTATAATCCCACCACTTGGGAAGCAAGAGAATCAGGAGTTCAAGGTCATCCTCAGCTACACAGGGAATACAAGACCAGCCTGGGCTACTTAAATTTTGTCTCAAAAACAATAGGAAGGAAAGGTAACAGGAAGGAGAAAATGGAAAGAGACCAGAGGTCCTGGAAAGATGAAATAAAGACATTCACTAAGCCCCTAAGAAATGCCAACTCCAAAGACAGGCTCTTCACATGTCACTTTATTTAGTCCTCAAAATGGCAGCCGATGCTATTAAAATAAGGTTTACAGTGACTTGTCCACGGTCAGGAAAATGACAAGAGAAGACAGGGACTCAGCTTTTGAACCCCGGCCTCAGGACAGCTGGAGGGGCCTGTGCCCACCACCCACCCACTCTGTCCCTGGAGGGGCCTGTGCCCACCACCCACCCACTCTGTCCCTGGAGGGGCCTGTGCCCACCACCCATCCATTCTGTCCCTGGAGGGGCCTGTACCCACCACCCACCCACTCTGTCCCTGGAGGGGCCTGTGCCCACCACCCACCCACTCTGTCCCTGGAGAGGCCTGTGCCCACCATCCACCCACTCTGTCCCTGGAGAGGCTTGTGCCCACCACCCACCCACTCTGTCCCTGGAGAGGCTTGTGCCCACCACCCACCCACTCTGTCCCTGGAGAGGCTTGTGCCCACCACCCACCCACTCTGTCACAGAACCACCACCGTGAGACTCTGGGATAGCAATAGAGGGGACACCATCCCTGGCAGGAGCTGGTGCAGCTGGAGGCTGTGGGGTCTTGTTTGACCCACTCTGTCTATCTTCCTGTCCTCAGAGAGAAGACCAATGAGGCTTTCACCCAGCCTCTGACACCTCCTGGTCTGATTTGACAGTGGTATAGCTTAAGGCCATTCTGCCTCAGCATTCCCTAACCCAGTTTTCCACTGAGGTAGGAGCTGGGCACTAAACTTAACACAGACCATCTCGGGAAATGGTTCTCCAGGTCCCCTAAATGCAGAGGACTATGGGTTCAAATCCTACCCAGGCTGGATGGTAGCTAGGTAAAGCAGAGGTTGGATAGGCTTTGACCTTGAATTCAGATCCCGACTCTGCTACTTACTATGTGACCTGAGTTTATCCCAAGTCAAAGCTCAGATTCACGGGATACATGTGCCCAAGTGCATATGCATGACGGATCTGGAAGACAGCCTTGGGTATCATCCCTCGGACACTACCCACTTTCCTTAGAACTTATTTTCACTGTTTTCTAATTGTGTGTCTGTCATCTGTCGTGTGTGTGTGTGTGTGTGTGTGTGTGTGTGTGTGTGTGTGTGTGTATCTACCTCTGTGTCTCTGTGTGTATCTATGTGTGTGTCTGCATGTATGTCTGTGTGTGTCTGTGTGTGTCTCTGTGTGTCTCTGTGTGCCTATGTCTGTGTGTCCCTGTGTGTCTGTATGTGTATCCATATCTGTGTCTCTGTGTCTGTCTGTCTTTTGTCTGTGTTTTTGTGTGTCTATTGTCTGTGTGTATGTGTGTGTGTGTGTATCTGTCATCTGTGTGTCATCTGTCTGTCCTGTGTGTGTCTGTGTGTTTCTCATCTGTCCTGTATATATCTGTTGTCTGTCCTGTGTATGTGTCTATGTGTCTGTCATCTGTCCCATGTGTGTCTGTCCTGTGTATGTGTCTCTGTGGGGGGTGTCTATGTGTGTTCATGTGCATCCCTGTCTGTGTGTGTCCATGTCTGTGTGTGTCTGTGTGCATGAGTGATGAGTGTGTGTGTCGGGGGGGCACATGAGCACAGGTGTTCTTGGCTTGGGGAATTGAATCCTCTGGAGCTGCTCAACATGGGTGCTGGGAACCAAACTTGGGTCCTTTCTCTCCGAGAGCAGTACATGCTCTTAACCATCTCTCCAGCCCAGCTTTTTTGCTTGTTTTCCTTTTTGAGGCATTGTCTCTCACTGGGCTAGGTTAGCTGGCCAGTGGGCCTCAGGATCTACTAGTCTCTGTCTCTCCAACACTGAGATTACAGGCATGTATCACCACACCCAACTTTTTAATGCAGGTTCTGGGGATTTAATCCAGATCCTTATACTTGCAAGACAAGCACCTTACCCCCTGAGCCATCTGTCTGGTCCAGATTTCTCATCTGCCAAAGGCACATAGTAGGTCCTGACTTACACGTTGTCCTACATGAACTCCAGAGACAAATCACCTGTTTCCCCCCCAACACTGACTGCTCTATGAACCTGAATGAGACTAAATTTATAAACTTGAATGAGACTAACTTTGGCTAAAGTTATTCAACACGTAAATGTCACAGTGAACTTTGCATTCAAGCTTCTTGATCCTAAAACCAGAAACTTTCCACTGTCGAATATGTCTCACTCCACACCCAGCTACCCCATCAACTCAGCCACTTACCAGGGCTGTGAAGCCGCCTTTCCAAACCTCCATAGCTGCAGCCCAAAACAAAAAAGCAATGACTCGGAGGTTAAAGTGCCTGCTGCTGAAGCTTGAGGATCAGAGTTCTGATCCCCAGCACCCATGTGGAAAGAACATGGCTGTGAACACCTGTGAACCCAGATCCTGGGGTAGTGGAGACAAGAAGACCCCAGGGGCTCACTGGTCAGTCAGTCTAGTTGAAAGGGTGAGCTCCAGGTTGAGAAAACCTGTCTCTGCAAATAGAGTAGAAATTGGTAGAAGATGGGGCTGGGGAGATAGCTCAGAGGTTAAGAGCACTGACTGCTCTTCTGAAGGTCCTGAGTTCAATTCCCAGCAACCACATGGTGGCTCACAACCATCTATAGTGGGATCTAATGCCCTCTTCTGGCATAAAATCATACATGCAGATAAAGCACATATACATGGAAGAAAGAAATTAGTAGAAAAGACAGAGAACACCTGACATCAATGTGACCTCCAGACATTCACAAGCATATTACAGACCCCTGCCCACAGAACATGTCAAAGCTAGGACCCAACAGGAATGATGGTACCACACATTGGAGGATTTCCCTCTTTGTTTGCTTTATGTTTTAGGCATAGTTTTGATCTGTGGGCCAGGCAGATCTCAACTTGGAATCCTTCTGCCTCAGCCTTCCTGATGCTGGGATTACAGACATGTGTGCCACCACACCAGGATCAGGCATGTCCTCTTAACTGTCTGTTAACTCCTCCACCCCAAATCATTCCAGCAACCGGAAATAATTCCCCTCCTCTAGAATAACTGAAGGGACAATTGTGTAGTCCTTGGCAACCACCAGCTAGAAATTTCTGTTGTTATTTCTAGTAGTAAGAAACTTCCCTTCAGGACACCTGGGGCCACCTGCCTTACTGCTGGGGAGTCATTAGTGGTCCTCGGATCTCTGACAGGGGCACACATGAGTACATGTCTCCTTCAGTCATATGACTATTAACAACAAAAAACCCAAACCCATTCCAGTAGTTTTCACCCTAGGAAGAGTTCGATTCTAAGAATTCCACTCCTAAGAGCATGTAAATGATTCAAACAGCTCCTAAAATCCATGCATGTAGTGTGTGGCAGAGCCTGCATCACCAACGACAGCGAGAGGGTTAAGCTAACTGAGGTACCCCCTCTCCCCAGGCCTAGGACGCCACCATCAGTTGGCAGCTGTCCACCAGGGCCTTTGGGGTTTTCCCCTTCTTTCCAGATTCAAAGGGCAAAGAATGGTTTACATTCTTATAATAATTGGAAGAAAATAAACTCTACAGAGAGAAAAACTAAACATCTGTGAAGCTCCATGGTTGGAACCTTTCCTGCAGAAGTGAAGACTCGGAGGAGGCTGGCCTGCAGAGTGGTCTTGTAACCTTCCCCAAAGAAGCGGAGGAAACTGCGCTCTAGAGCTTTCCACTATGACAGGGCCAGCGCTGGACTGTCAGGAAAGACAGGCCAGGGAAGCTCTGGCCAGCCAGGGTGAGGCTGGGAGACTGACTGCCTGTTTTGTTCTCCTACCCCCAGCCCCACCCCGCCCTTCCACTGGAAAGTATAATAGTGAAACCGCAGGATGCAAAGCAGCATAGAGTTTATTATTCCCACAACATAAAAACGTTTGGGTGGGGTGGGGGAGTGAGATGGCTATTCTAGGACTAAGTTTCTCTCCTTGTAAGGTGGGGATGATAACACCATTATATCTCAGAAACGGAATGCACCTGTGCACTTAGCCAGACACTTGGGGTCCAACAAATGTTAGTGCTGGGTCACATATTTTGCCACAGAACTGGCTGGAACAATGTTACATTTTTCTGGGTGAAGACACACACCCCCAACACCTACATCACAAAATAAGCCCAGTAGCCCCTTAGGCAACAGGGGAAACTGAGTCCAAACCGAGCCCCTGCAGTGATGAGAGTCTCTTCTACACCAGGAAGTCTGAGAGGAAGATACAAGCAAGATCTACACACTCATGCACGGACCCCAGAGTTGATTTTCATAGCATTTTGTAGTATTTCTTTTTTTTTTTTTTTAACTTTATTTATTTATTTATTTGCCTTGGTGTTTGCCTGGAACTGGAACTACAGACAGTTGTTAGCTGCCATGTGGGTGCTGGGAATCGAACCCGGGTCCTCTGGAAGAGCAGACGGTGCTCTTAACCGCTGAGCCATCTCTCCAGCCCCTTTTCATAGCATTTTGATAGAACAAAATAAGAAACAAAGAATCCAAGACCAGCACTCAGAGACCATGAAACCAACTAAAACAGGGACATTAACCAGCCATGCTGGACATGTTGGAAAAGAGGTGGGCGCATCAGACAAAACAAGATTTTATCACCCATACCTGTGCTGCTTTCTAAAATTTTGCTACAGAAGATGCCCGCTGCTCCTTCATAGAACCATGTTCTGCTGTGCCACAGATAAACCAGACCAAGAGGTTGGGTTGCTATGTATGAAGTCGCAGAATGCTTGGACAAGGTAATAGGACAACGTCACACAGGGACTAGATGGAGGGATTGATTCTCACCGACGTTTCATGGATGTTTTTGCATTTCACTGGCATTCATGACTATTTTAGTTTTGATAAACACATCCATTTATTGTGTTTCGGGGATTTTCAACTTTTAAGCATTAGACTTTAGTTTCAGGCATGTTTATTTTCTCAAGTTACTTTCTTTACAATTTTCTCATACCATTCTTCATAAGCACTTGTCTAAACCATTGCTTTAATTTTAGAGCCTTCATGAGACTCTGTGTGCGTAGCATTTATTTGCTACAGCATTGAGTCAGTTCTCCTGATTTGGAGATCTAATGCTCAGACACAGTGTGTATTCATCTTGAATGTCTTAGTCTATTTCTGAGACAGGATCTCACTATGCAGTAGACCAGACTAACCTCTGAACTCATAGCCCTCTTGCCCTCACCCCCTAAGTGCTGGGATTACAGGCAAGTATCACATGCCTGTCTCATCGGTGTCCTGCCCAAGCCAGCAACACAAGTTTCTGTCAAATACGACTCTAACCCAGAATCAGAGGCTGCCATGATGGTGCTGGTTGCTAGGGTAACTTCCTATGGCAACGAGGCAGCGCTACATCTTTGCTTTTCATCTAGCCACAGAACACATTCTTATCCTGGCTAAGCTTTGTACCACTTCACCCAGTCACCCCATGTACCGAAGCCCAGGTTCCGAATGTACAGAGATGAGTGTGTGAATTTGGAATAAGTGGGTTTTTTCTTTTATACCTTTTTTTCGTAGAATGTCTGACTTTTTACAATATAAATTGCTTTTACAGACAGTGATGGTGCTGCACACTTCTAATCCCAGCACTTGGGAGGCAGAGGCAGGCAGAGGTTAAGACCATCCTGATCTACAAAGTGAGTTTAAGGACAGCCAGTGTTATACAGAGAAACTCTATCTCAAAAAATAAAGTAATGCTTTTATAATCCTGACCAAATGATATAAAGGAGGACAAAGCCTAATAAAATGAAGGTGGATGGGAGCTGTTATAGGCCAGGCAGTCAGCACTGAGCAGAAAGACTGGCTGGACACAGGCCAGATTGCAGCTCCTTGAATGGTCCCCCAGCCTCAGTGGGAGAGGAAGGGAGAGACAGCTAGTCACATGATCAACCTGAAGTTCAGAAGATTCTAGAAAGAATCAGGTATGGGCACCACAGAGTCTGGTCTTAGGAGTACTATCTAAGTGAGACAGAACAGGCATATGGTCTCAGTTCTCAGAGATATCTAAGCAAAAGAACAGGACAACACCATGAGAAGCCTCGGCCTCTTTAGACATCAGTAGAACACGCAGTAAGTCATGGTCCCTCATCTGTTAAAGGAGCAAAGGCTCGTCTACTTCACCAGCACTGGGACTTGTTAACAGTGCAGAGAAGGTAGGTACGGTCCCTACACAAAGATAATGCAGAAATCCATAAAAAGGAGCAAAGGTATGTGTGTTTTGAGACAGGGTCTCTCTGTGTAACCCTGGTTGTCCTAAAGCTCACTATGCTGGCCTCAAACTCACAGAGATCCTTTGCCTCCTGAGTGCTGGGATGAAAAGCATGTACCACAATGCCTGGCCTGAGTAAAGAATTTTTAAACCCTGGTGAAGGGCTGTAGGGAGTAAAGTCATGTGGGCTTCTGGGAATTGCTCTATTGCTCAAGAGCCTTTGAAAGCCCTGGGGGGCGTGTACCAACTGCATTAAGATACTCACATCCTTTCATAATTCTACTTTAAAGGAAACATACGCCGATTTATTTTCAGAGCTACCTTCTACAGCAGGATGTGTAACTTTGGAAGGTGATAACTTAGGGTATTTGGCATGGTAAGCTTCTCCAGAGCCTCTCAGTGGAGCATCCCATGGCCATTAAAGAAATGTTTATAGAGAATGTAGTAACACTTAGGGAGATGTTTATGTTACCATGTTAAATGACACAGGGAGATATAAAGTTGTTCATACAGCATGATTTTAACTACATAAAAATTCACATAAAAGAACAGGCAGAAATGCTCTCATATATTATACACTCCCCTGGAGATTAGTCAGGCTGAGTGGGTTTTTAAGCGCCTTTTAAAATATATTTTATTTTGATAGGATTGCAGATTTACAGAAAAGTTGTAAGAATGCCAAACACTGTCCTATTATTTCTCATGCCCCTGTTCCCTGCAGTTAATATTTACATTTACTACACTGCACTCATGTGGAAACCCACTGTTTCCATGTGTGCAGAGAGGATATGATTCTAGTATTTTCTGAACCATTTGAGACCAACCTGTAGAGACGATGTTCTGCCAGACCTAAAAACTCCAGAGCATTTCCCACAAACATAGACACAGATAGGTAACCATGCCTCACAAACCGAGAATGGACATCCTCACCTCACCCTCCAACCCACAGACCTCATGCAAATTTTACCACTGTCCCAACAACAGGTCTTTTGCCCCCACCTTCCCAGTGTAGGATCTAATCTAAGACCCTACAACATTTAGTCACCATGAGAGTTTCCTTTCGGGTATATACATATATATATATATATATACATATATATATATACATATATATATACATATATATATATGGGATTTTGTTTGTTTGTTTGGGATGTACAGACTTATTTTATAGGTTATTTTGAGAGTTTATAGGTTAACTCTCAACCTGGGCCAGCTTCTGCTTCCTTACGGCAATTTCTAAGCTTTGCAGTCTTGGCAAGAATAAAAGGCTCTGCCTTCTCCCTGTGTATTTACTCTGTATGTCAATATGGGCTCCCGGATTTCAATTTCCTTCAGTAGGCTTGTCAGTTACTATCATTATTTATGCTGATGTTCAACAGCCCAGGTTTGGCCAGCAGAAGACAATTTCTCTCTCCCTCACAAGTCACCCTCTGAACACATCCTTACTTCACAGCATGCCTGGTCCAGGATCATCTGGAAACAGGTTTGGTTCATTGTAGATGAGAATGATTCCAAAAGCCAGGGTCTTGCTTCTGGGACCTTGGAAGCCAAATGATCAACATACATGTACATACACTGACTATTACCACATGGATATACACACATCTGAAACTATACAAACACTAAATTTCTGGAGTGAATGGGTGAGTGCATAGGTAAATCTTGATATTTACATAGACAGATTCCCACCCCTCCAGCTCCTTGGGTCTTTCTAGTCTCCCCAGGGAGCTGTGTTTGCACATCCCTTCTCCAAGGAGAAGCCTGGCTCCAGTATCCCTGTATTATCTGTTATTTACTCAGTGTCATAACCCTGACAGCCCAACCAAGGGTCATCCCTGCTCCACCTCCTCAAGCCCCTGCGCAGAACAGAAGGGGAGCACCAGTTACACCGCAAAACATGTTTATAGATTCTTCGTATAACATCACCTCTACACACACACACACACACACACACACACACACACACCCCTTCCTCTTTCCCCTGGCAAAGCAATTTAAGACACAATACTTGCTATTTCTACAGAGGCTATAGACCCATATCTCACATATTTTCCATCACAGCCCTAGTGTGGTTAGTGGTACCCTGGAACATAGGCAGCTGGCACCTTGTTCCTCTTCTCCATCATACTCCTGTGCCTACCT
Source organism: Sigmodon hispidus (assembly GCA_004025045.1). Lineage (NCBI taxonomy): Eukaryota > Metazoa > Chordata > Mammalia > Rodentia > Cricetidae > Sigmodon > Sigmodon hispidus. Next base: position 57,585 of record PVIH01001520.1, read on the forward strand.
GCTCAAGGCTGCAGCCTCCATCGGGATGGCCTTTCCAAGAGACAGTCAGCCCCTTCCCAGGAACCCTGCACCAATTTGAATGAGAATGTGCCCCTCCCCCACAGGCTCATGTTTGAATACTTGGTCCCTGGTCGTGGCACTGTTTGGGAAGCATGGCCTTGCTGAAGAGGGTGTGTCAGTGGAGTAGGTTTTGAAGTTTCAAAAGACTCACACCATCCCCAGTCTCCTCTCTCTCCCCCTCCTTGCTGTGGATCAAGATGTGAGTGGTCAGCTGCTGCTCCAGCTGCCTTTCTTACCACTGTAGACTGCAACTCTCTGGAACCATAAGTTGCCTTGGTCATGGTGTCTTATCATAGCAACAGTAAAGTAACTAAGACAAACCCTGAGGGCTTTCATTGCTCATTCTGATCAGGCCTTGCACAGAAGGGAACCCCTACAACCCACCCACCCGCCTCCTCCTCCTCCTCCTTCTCCTCCTCCTCCTCCTCCTCCTCCTTCTCCTCCTCCTCCTCCTCCTTCTCTCAGGTCAGGTACTGAGGAAACAAAACTTCATCCAGCCCAGGGAGCAATCCAGTGGAAACACAAACCTGCTTCACAGAGGTGGTTTTCTGGGAAGCTTGAATGTCAATTTATCACTCACGGTCAGGCAGAACAGGGAGACCAGAGGAGGAGGTAAGACAAAGCACTTCTAGACTTGGGAGCTAAGGGTAATGAATGGCTGGGCAATGGACAGCAAGTTGGGGCACTCTACATAGGAATCCCATGGTTTATCCTGCAGACCCAAGCCACTCTGGATGGCAGAGGCCATGCTCCAGACATTGCCCAGGCAAGTCTTGACCATGTATCCTCTGAGCTTGTTGGCCCCAGGCCAAATTTTCTCCGTTTTTAACCCCCACCTCTGTTCCAGGTCTCATGTTCACTTCCTACATGTTCCCTGGGAAGGAAAGTGGGACAAGAGAGACAGCCCATTGTCCCTCTCACTGGGCAGCACGGGCTCAGCCTCAGAGCAGCTAAGCTGAGCACGGCATGCCTAGGATGCCAGTGACAACAGACTGGGCAGCAAGGATTCAGATGGCCTCTCTCCCAGGATAGCAGCAGGTTAGGGCAAGTCCCATGAGGCCCTGTTGACCTCAGCTTCACAAAACAATGTAGCAGTGAGTTTCATCTGTCAAACTGGGCCATGAGATGATCAGAAATTATTCTGAGTGTCTCTGTGAAGGTGTTGGAACACTATCGTTGATTTTTTTGGGGGTCTCAGTCCTTCAGACCCAAGCTACAGCTGAAACATCAACTCTCCAGGTCTCCAGTGGGCCAGCTCACCCTGATTCTCTGAAGAACCCCAGGAAACTCAGAAGGATGCTGATCCAATACGATTTCTTCAGTATCGCCAGTGTGAGGACCCAGGGACTCATACCCCAAACCCAGCAACACGTGCACACACACCTGCTCCAGTCACAATAGGACCCAACTGAGTGGAACAGGTATACTCAGGATACCAGGGCAGGAAGGAACATATCACATTCAAAGTCACAAAAAAAAAAAAAAAGAAAGAAAGAAAAAAAACCAGAAAAATCCTGAGTTCAAAACCTAACTCTCCTACAAGCAAACTACTTGGTCTTGGCAGCTGGCTTCATCTCACAGGCCTCAATAAGCCCCTCTGTAAAATGGGAATGATACCACCCAAAGCAGTAGCATCGACTGTTAAGTTCCAAAATAGGTCTTAGTACATTGATAAAATACATTAATAATAACTTGTGGAGGGCACATTGTTCTCTTCCATGCTCTCTCTCCCCTTTTTGCCTCTTCAGAACACTCATGCCAAAGAAAGTGAACCACTCAGCCAGCACCAGCAGCTATGGATAACTGAAAATATCTTGCCCACCCCACCCCCCTCCTCAAAAAGCACTTAGAAAGCCAACAAGGCTCCACTTGTTCATCCTCAATGCCCTGTTGCCCAGGGCTGAACCTAGCCCATTTCAGAAATGGCCAAACTCACTCATTCCCCCCATTCATCCCCAAACCACACCAACTTCTCGAGGCTTACCAAAATGGAGATATTTGGAGGCCACAGACTCACCACAGGTCCTCAGAGCATAACACCATCTGTGCAGTTTCAGCAGCTGAAGGTTTAGGGATGTGATCAGTCAGTGGCCACAAAGGACACAGGACACAGGTCTGAGAAGCCTCAACCTGGCCTCCCTTGAATTGGGTTTTAAGAAGTTGCAGCCATGGGCCCAGCAGCCACAGCACAAACTCACCCCAGGCTTGTTAGAAATGCAAATTCTCAGACTCCACCCTAGACTGAGCCAGAGTGTGTGGGAAGGGCCCAGGAACCTGCTTGAAAAAGCACTGCCTGTAGTCACCAGCTCTCAAACCTGACGCTCATTAAAATGGCCCGTGAGACTCTTAAACAGTCTGAGGCTCTTAAATGTTCCCGTTCATAATTCTAACTCGGTGGGTCTGTGCCCACTCAGCTATGCTGATGAGAAACACCCCAGGCTAATCCTGCTCACCTGAGTTTTCCACCCTCCATGTGCTCAGAAAACCAAGTTAGAAAGCTTCGTAAGAGCTTAGGACTAGGTATTTGTACCGTAGTTAAAACCAGCTCCCAGAATCAGGGAAATGGCTCAGCCTGTAAAGACACTTGCTGCCAACCTTGACCAAGTTCAATCCCCCAGAACGTACATGATGGAAGAGGAACAAACTGACTATGACAAGCTGTCCTCAGACCTGACTTGCCATGTCCCTCCTGCCCTTTGTCTCATTGCTTACTACTGGCCCTGAACTATTTGATAAGTCTATCTTGGCATCTCTAGAGAGGTCCAGCCCGGGACCTGTGTGCTATACTCAGAAGGTCCCTATGGAAACCTCCACATCACCACCCTCAGCTTCCTCATCTGCAGTACGGCATCAAACTTGTAGAAGAAAGACTCTGGCACAGCAGTAAGCCCTAGGCAAGCATACCGGTAAATGAGGCCTTATGCCGTCCAGCTGTCAGTCCTGACAACTCAATCACAGCTTCACCTTCGGAGCCTTCAGTGACTGTGCAGTAAGGACATAGGTTTGCAACGTACAAGAGCCTGATTCAAGCCACCTCATGTGGAGAAGTGACATGGTGGAGGATGTTGATCTGTCTCAGCAGAGTGCCTGCCTAGCATGCTGAAAGTGTTGAGTTCAGTCCCAGCACCACATGAAACTGGATGTGGTAGTGCATGCTTTTTGTAGTTGCAGATGAAATCAAGAGGATCAGAAGTTCAAGGTCATCCTTAGCTATACAGCAAGTTTAAGGCCAGTCTGGGCTGCATGAGATTCCGTCAGAAGTCGGGGATAAAAGGAAAAGCTGGAGAGATGGCTAGGTGGTTAAGATCACTGACTGCTCTTCCTGGAGATCCAGGTTCAATTCCCAGCACCGACATGGTAGCTCAAGACTCTCTGTAACCCCAGTTCTAAGGGATCTGATGCCCTCTCCTGGCCTCCAAGGGTAGCAGGCACACACATGGTACACAGACACAAATGTAGGCAAAACACCCACACGCAATTAAAGTATTTTTAAAAGGAAAGAAGGAAAGGAAGCAGATGTAATAGGCTTTCCAAACTGAAAGTGAGCTTTATGTCTACACCTAGTCCTCTAGGCTGCCTTTTTCTGCTCTTGATGGTGGCTATGTGAGTTTTCTCCTGCCAGAAGCTTTGCTCTATTAAGTGACCTGCTAGCCACCAACATCACCAGGCTCACGACCATCAGCTTAGCAACCCCAGGAGAGTCTGACCCCATAGTTCCGGGACAAGCCTAAGGTTTGTCTTCAGTGCTTAGCTTGGGCTTTGTCTTTTTCTAACGCAGTCTAGTGCTGTCCACAGGACTCTGATGAGCCAGACAGGCCTGGAGCATATGGCATGTGGCATCTCTTCCCACTGTGGTGATGAGGGAAGATTCTAGAGGAAATCAAGGAGCGACTATGAGACAGGGGGATGGGAACTGTGCACTAACATCCCACAGCATGTAACTGTAAGGGGTCAGAACTCGGTCCCTGCTTCCACAGGACCCAGCCAGCAGCAGAACTTAGGGCATGACAGTCACTGTCCTGTGCTTTTCTGGGCACTGGCTGCACACTGGAGAGACAAATAGGGCTGGAGAACGGTTCAGCTCTTAGAGCATTGACTGCTCTCCCAGAGACCTGGATTCAATTCTTAACACCCACAAGGCCGGCCACAACCATCTGTAATTCAGTTCCAGGAGATCTGATGCTCTCTTTTGGCCTCTGCAGGCACCGGATGCACATATGACACACAGACATGCATGCAGGCAAATCACTCATACACATAAAACACATAATTTTCTTTTGAGACGACTATAATGGGAACTGGTTATAGTGTCCCACATCTGTAGTCGCCATACTCATGGGGCGAAAACAGGAAAGTCACAAGTGTTGATGGATTTTCCTTTTGGCTGCCAGCTTCCAAATTATGACGCAGAAACTTTTTATTAATGATGAAAGCTCAGCCTACAGCTTAGGCTTAGTCCCTAACTAGCTCTGATAACTTAAATTAACCCATTTATATTAATCTATGATCTATCCCGTGGCATTCCCTCTCTTCCATCTCTCTCCTCCTGTTTCTTCCCTGTGTCTCCTGGAGTCTTTGTGCACCTCCATTCTCTGCTCTTCCTTTTTCTCCCTGGAAGTCCCACCTAAACCTCCTGCCTAGCTATTGGTCATTCAGCTTTTTATTACACTAATCATGGCAAATACATCTTCACACAGTGTACAAATATCCCACAACACACGTAATCACTTCAGATCCTTGGAGGGGTGTTGAATGGAGGAAGGGTGGAGAAGAAGAAATGGAGGGGTCAGTCAGGGATGTACTAACCACTATTGAACTGTACATTTTTAAATAGTTAAAATGGTAAATATTACCTCGTGTTCATTTTACAGCAAGGATAATAAAAAGAAATAAAAAATGTCTCTCTCTCATCTGAAGCTGGAGAAGTAAGCAAGAGGTGGAAACCATACACAGGAGGTCTCTAAAGAACCCTGAGCCTGGGAATCCCAGAGTACTGGCCATGGGTTAGGAACTGGCTTGTCTTGCCTGTTCAGGAGGATGCTACTAGAGTCAAGTCCCCATAAATAAAGAAGCAGGTGACATAGTCACAGCTGAGATTTTCACTCTGCTATGCATGGCTAACTGTAATCCTACCATGGTTCCCACAAGGTGTTATAGAATTAGGTATCATACTGTAGCCCATTAAGTCTGAGAGACATTCTGGAAACAGGACATTGCTGGCATCCAACGGTCAGCAGCATTTTTTCCTTCTTTTGGTGGGGAGGCACAGAAGAAAAGCAATGTTCCTTTTGATGATTACTGGGCACCTTGGATTCCGTACAGTACTGTGACTAGAATAAGAACAGTTTGGTGTGCTGCTCTTGGTCCAGTTCAGGAAGTAAGCCTGGGCTTGGATCTGCACAGTGCACAGCACAGGCACATCTGGAGGGTGACACAATCCTGGGAAGCATTCCCGGAAGTAAGCCTGCCGCCCTGACCATTTCTGTTATTAAATCCAAGCCCTGCCCACCAAGGGCCTGCACAGCTGGTCAGGACATATCGAGAAAAGGAAATTGGTTTCTCAGATGTTCAGTGTTTGCTGAGGAAGGAAAGTGTGGTGTTTCTTCCGAGAGCCTGCACCTGCACTTAGGAACCACCTGTGACATTGGTGACCATGCAATAGCTCAAGGTCCCCCTTGAGCCCCCAGGGCCGGACAAGAGCCCATCTTTGGGAAGGAAGACAGCAGTTAGCAATTACCTCAGAAATGGTCTGTTTCTGTTGTGAGGAAGTGCTATTTGACTTAAAAAGCCTGGGTGTCTTCCCAGCCACCCTAGGCTTCCTCAAAATGCATGCATGCTTATAATGAGCTTCTTATCCTGACTATGCATCAGAGGAGATGCTGGAGGGCCAGAGCAGAGGGCTCACCTAGGCCCCAGAGCCAATGGCTGAGTGTAGTTAGAATCTTCTTTAGGCCACCTACAAGCTTCCAAATAAAGACTCGGAGACTTATCAATTATAAATGCTTGGCCTTGGCTTAGGCTTGTCCCACTAGTTATTTTAACTTAATTAAACCTCTTCTTATTCATCTACATTTTGTCTCAGAGCTTTTTACGTTTCTTTCATTCTGAATGTCTTACTTTCCTGCTTCCTCCATGTCTGGCTGCCCCCTGGTCTCTTGCCAGGCATCTCCTTTTCTTTCTCCCTGAGCATAAATTCCTCCTCCTACTTCTCCCTGCCCAGAAGTCCTGCCTATACCTCCTCCCTCTGTTATGCCCACCGAAGCCAGAGATGTCCGAAATGCAAACAGCAAGGTTTATTGGCAGCACAATACAAGCCAGGCAGGAAGCATACTTCAAACTTCTGTGATAACAGAGCAAGAAGTAGCTGCTGTCTTTGGTTACAAGGTATCTTTTATGGGCAAAAGTTACAACGAAGTTGGTTGCTTGGAGACAGGGTGCTGACGTACTACTGATTGGCTCGTGCTTAGGGTCTTTCTGCCCCCAGAGTATCTTTGCACCCCACCTGGATGGGCCCCACCTAGGCCCTACCTGGGGTAGCTGATTTTTTCCCACAACTGAGCAAGCAAGAATCTACTCCCCTCCCATAACTGGGCAGATGTCTTGGCTGATCTCCCAGAGCTGGGCAGGGAGGAAGCTATTCTTCTCTCAGAACTGGGGAGGCCCCCTGCTAGGTCTATTCTTTTAGGACATGTTTTTTTCCCAGGACTGATCAGGCATGACTATTCTCCCAAAACTGGGCAGATCCCCCACCCCACCCCACCCCCCATTTCCCCACTGCCACCAGAAATGTGAAACTAAACTTTATTTTTTACCTTTTTATAAAATAGCTACTAGAATACAAAATGGGGTTTCTTGAGCTAAGGTTTTCTCTCTTCACCCTCATTATTGACCATTCAGTTTTTTTATTAGATCAGGTGCCTTAAGCAGGCAAGGTAAACCAGCAACACATCTATACATAGTTAAACAAATGTAACATATCTTTGCATAGTTAAGCAAATATTCGGAAACAGCTGAGCATCACTCTAAGAAAGCAGCCTATGGTGCCTGCAGGGATTGGGGTAGAGCCAGGTGTGGGGATGCACATGTAATCTCAGTAGCACTTGAGTGTTTAAGGCAGAAAACTCACCAGTTCCAGAAAAGTCTAGGTTATATAGCTAGACTCTCAGAAAAAAAAAAAAAAAAAAAAAAGACAATTAGAGAGTTACTGTTCCTGTTTGAAATTCGAGACGAGGAACAACAAATCCCAGGGTTTCTCAGAATCCTCTGTGAGCTACAGGTAAGCTATCAAGAACCATTTGTCTCCCTGGGGCAAACCAATGTGACAGGCACAGCTGCCTACCCTCATCTTCCTCAGCCTCTAACATAAGCTCTTGGATTTGAGTCAACAGAACCCATTAAAAGATACAAAGTAGATGTGTGTGTGTGTGTGTGTGTGTGTGTGCCCATGGGATGCCAGTGTTCCTACTGCAAGATGGGAGGCAGACACAGAAAGATGCCCAGAGCTCTCTGGTCAGCTAGCCTCAAGTACCCTGTGATGACCGTCAAAAGAACAAGGTGGAGGCAAAGGTTATCACTAGTAGCCATGGCAACGCCCACTTGTACAAACTCTCTGCACTGACCACACAGAGGCTTCTGCTTCCTTAGCAAACCGACAGCTCACAGGTGGCCGAGGCAGATCATAAGCATAAAACAGGGGCTATTTTAATTTGTGGGATGCCATGTTGAGAAGGGAACATCTGAGTTGATACCTAAATGGATCCCAAGTCAAAAGGAAATCCAAGAAAATAGCTTTCTAGGATGGCAGACAGCCAGTTGAGGGAATTTGGTGGGCCATTCAAGGTGGCATGTCCAAGAATTAGCAAGGCACCTCGGCTACCAAGGAAGCACAGACAGCTCCCCCATCTCCAACCCACTACTAGCACATCATCTCTTTTTCTTCTTAAGTCAGTTAATACCGACAGGGATCTTGCTCAAAAGTTTGCTCATTGGACAATGGTCCACCTGCCCCCTCCCCCAGTTACAAGATAAGCCCATGTGAGCAGAGGGCTTGTCTTCTTTAACACTGTACCTCCGGTACCGGCACCATATACCTGTAACTATTTGGTAAACAAACAAGTATAAGGGGCCCTGAGCACCATGGTGGAGACATGGTCTGGGCGTAATGAGAACTCAAGAAGGAGCATTAACTGTACAGAGCCACAAGTGACCTCTGTAGATTTCATTTCACTGACAATATTGATGAGCAACCCTAACCAAACAGAGAAAAGTGGAGAGCATAAAGGAGCCATGGCACTGGCTTTGCCCTTCTGCTTCTTTATCCAAGGGCCATGTTCTGTGCAGCTCTGTCTGATACAGATGGTCTCCTAGGCACTACAAGAGGCACAAGCTTTAAGGCCTGATGACTGTCGGACTCTGCACAGTGTTATTTCTCCTCTGGAGAGAAACCAGCTAAACTTTAAGTCAGATACACTTCCAGCTGTGTAAGGAGGACTTGATGGAGAAAGCTGCGTCTACACATCATCACAGAGCCACAGGAATGACCTTGATGCATAGATACGTACATGTCTTTTAAAGCCAGAAATGATTGTCTGCTTGTTGCCATGGTGACATGTTCTCCTCAGGATGGGACCAAAAGATGCAGCAATGGAAGAAATAGAGCACAGCTGGGTGGCTGAGGTCTTAGTCTCCTTGCCTCTGCCTTTGCTTGGCCATGACAATGAAGACACAGATAATGAAAGTGGCCTTTGGAAAACAAGTCTGACCCATCACTCCCCTGCCGTAAACCCATCCAGATTTGTCTGTAATGAGCTGCTCAACTATGCTGACAGGGACTAATCACTGTGACTCTTGCCTCCTCAGGAGCATTAATGAACCAAGATGGGACATCTGTCCATGCTCCCCAGCACAACCAGGCTAAGGATCCTTCAGCAGCAAGCCACTCTTACTCCTTAAGGGCCTACCCTTCCCACTCCTGATAGAGCAGGTCAGCCTGGGCATTCCCTCCTAGGATGCCATCCATAGATAGGAGCGTCAGTTCCCCAGTAATAACATGGAGACTTATTATTAATTATGAAAGCTCAGTCATAGCTTAGGCTTGTTTCTAGCTAGTTCTTATAACTTAAATTAACTCATATCTTTTAAACTACCTTCTTTTAAGTGGCTCAGTTACCTTCACACTGTACTACCCATCCTGCTTCCTCTCTGTCTCCTGGTGTCTTTGCCCTTCTTCCCAGTGTCCTCTGTGCCTGGAATTCTGCCTAGCTATTGGCCAATTAGCTTTTTATTAAACCAATCAGAGTGACACATCCTCACAGTGTACAAAAAGATGTTACTCCACAACAGCCATCTGCTCTAGGCTCATCTCTCTCTACTTTTTTTCCCACCTGCCCCCACCTCACTTTGCTGAGAAAGCTTTCAAAACAAAATCTTCATTAGTTAGCACTTCTTTTGTTTGGCTGGTTGGGTTTTTTTGATTGGTTGGTTGGTTAATTGGTTTTTCCAGACAAGATTTCTCTGTATAACCTTGGCTGTCCTGGAATTCACTCTGTAGACCAGGCTGGCCTCAAACTCACAGAAATCTGCCTGCCTCTGTCTCCTAAGTGCTGGGATTAAAGATGTGTGCGATGCCCAGTTTAGTTAATCCTTCTAATCCATTGCCTAGTAAATGCTCAATGAACTTGTTATTGAATTCACTGTTCCCTCATCCCCAAGCAGTAGAGAAGAGTAAGCAATACTTCCTTCTAACCCAAAAGCAGAGAGAAGGACCACCCAGGTGAGGGAGCCTATGAGCCCAGCAGCTTGGCCCTTGTTGGAGAGACAGGTAACTCCTGTCATGTGGTCCCAATCCAGGGAGAGTCTCTGTGTCATACCCTGAAATGATCCTTTCTACAGCGGCCCTGGTCCCAAAGTGGAGGCTGGAGCAGAACTCACACCCGGGGTTAAATTCTCTCCTCTGTCCTGTCCTTCATCTCAGAAATCATAAATGACATTTTATTACTACCTCCTCCGGAATTTGGGCTGGGGATTTTAAAAGTAGCCGTAGCAACAGAAGTCACTTTTAATTCCTACAACAGCCCTTTGAAGATGGGGTTCAGAAATGGATGTTAATATTTGCAGAGGTTCACAAAATTATCTGGAGCTACAGAGCTCCTGAATTCAGAAGACTTGCTCTGCACCCTTAATCTCTCTCCTCTGCTTCTCTTTAGGTATGGCCACTCCTCGATTTCTGCCCAGCCTCCTGGATTCCTGTCAGGCAGAGAAGACCCTGGAGGCCTATCAGGCGGGCCAGAGATTAATTAAAGATGAAGGGTAGGGATCACAGCTGAAGAACTGGGTGGTTGACCTCACTGAGAGATTTATGACTCCGTGGGAGACTCTAGGGCTGAATTAGGAAGATTAAGGAAATGCCAGGCAAACTCAGAAACTATCATGTAAATGCTGACAGCATTAGGTCATTAATGCAGCTGTCAGGACAGAAACATCTTGAAATCTTGATGGCTTAACAGAAAAGTTACATCTTCTTCATGTCAAGCTTGGGAATGCTGGGGAAACACCCCCAAGCCCCAGTGGCCAACATGGGCTTCCTCCCCACTCCCTCAGGGCTAAAAGAATAACAGTGCTCCACCCTGCTTGGACACTCTGGGGCACACTGGAGGGCATGTTGCATCCTGAGCGGGTGTGCCTGCTCTCATACACTGCAGCATGCATAACCACACTGAAGTATAGTCCTCTGGGGGCCCAGAAGGCAGAAAACACACCGTGGCTCCCCACCACTGGAAGAGTTAGAGCAAACCCAAAAAGAGCCAGGTGGTAACTACCTGGGTTGAGAGAATCAGGACTTTGCCAAAAGCCAAAACCTTTCTACCAGGGTCAAGTACAGGGACTTTAAATTGAAGTGGGTCATTACTTCTAAGCAGGAAGAAAAGGGGCAGGAGGTCACTGGATCAAATTTCCCTGCTCCAAGCAGGAACTCATTGGTCAAGCTCTAGGGATCACAGAGCAATGGACCATTGCAAATTGAACCAGATTAGAACCCACAACAGAACTCTCTGTGGAGACCTGCCAGCTTCTTTCAAACTAAGATCCTGTTCAGCTCTGTGACCCCGGGGTACTCTCTGTGAACATCGTCGTCCACCTATTCCAGCTGGAGAAATGTCTTCCACCATCCTGTTATAGGATTCGGTCTAGATATTTCTCCATGTTTGGATATGCAAAAGCTGTCAAACCCGCCCAAGGCCTTCTGAGACAAGGAAGAGGTTAAATCCAGAGCTGTTTTCACTAGGTGATGGTTCCCCCTGCAGAATGGTCAGTGTCTTAGAGATGTCAGGGTGTATAGAGTGAGCCATGCTCAAATGATTTTCATTGTTTTGCTACCTGGGTTCCTCTGAGGAACTCAGAGAGACAGAAATTGTCCCCCCATTTCACCAAAGTCAGAAGGAAATGCCAAAAGACGGTAATTCCTGCAGATACACGTACAATGTCTAGCAAGGCAAGGAGCCCACAGAAGACCTTCAACAGTCTAGTACCACCTGCCAGACTTGGGAGTTTCACAAAATGCATCTTTGAAGCCAGTCATGGCCTATAATCCCAGCCCTCAGGAGACCAAGGCAGGAGAATCTTGAGTTCCAGCCCAACCAGCTACACAACAAAACTCTGTCTCAGAAGTGAAAATAAATCCTCAAGTGTTAGCCATGGGTCTGCCCCTTGGTACACAAACAAGACATGAGAAAATCATTTTCTGTCTTTGAGCTTTATTTTCTCCAAAACTGGAGAAAATACTAGCACCTCTTTGTTGGTTACAGAGGATTAAGTAAAACGCTTTTCTGTGGCTCTCTCAGCATGGGGGCTGACAATGAGGTCAGCCAGTGAAGGCCCCTTTACAGTCCCTGTGTGGAAACAGGAAGTGAAGTGAGAGGCTAGGGGGGCGGGGGAGGTGAAGTCCAGAGCCCAGAAAGGGAAGCCCGTGGCAGAGAGCTTCAGTGACAGAAGGAACTCCCTGAGGGCCGCTACAACAAGGTCTCAAACCTACCTCCTCCAGCAAGAAAAGTAAGTCAGGTGTCATGCTGCACACCTCTAATCCCAGCACAGGAGGATCTCTGAGTTCAAGGCCAGCCTGATCTACAGAGTGAGTTCAAGGACAGTCAGGGATAAACAGAGAAACCCTGACTTGGAAAAAAAAAACAAAAGTAAATGAGTATCTATCTCAGCATGCACTCAGTCTGCCTAGTAAGTACTCATGTACAGCATGGCCGATTAACAAGAGTGTCTGAGGTAGCACCCTGCAAGGTTTGCCTGCTGCCTTAAAGAAACCTGGGAGAGTCTCAGGAAGGAAGACCCAGTGAACAAGCAGTAGCCATCATGCCATTTTCAACAGGGGATATTTGAGAGATGTTTGTTCAATGAATGATAGATGGAAGAGTTCCCAGAGACTAGACAAGAAAATTAACATAAAGTGCCAGGCAAGAATGGTGAGCATTCCAGACTGAGGCATGGCTGTGGAGATGGAGGACGCCCTGACAATAAGGTGCTACTTAGTGTGCCTGACCACCTGGGTGACTCTGGACTAGTTGGCCCTAGATGACCTTCAGTTAACTAGCTGCTCCTCAGCTCTCCTGTGTATGTGTGAGGCCCACGAAGGCCAAAAGCATGGAGATGCCCACATTGGCAGGATGCCTCTGCTTACCACCACAGATCAGCAGCTCTTCAGCTAGAATAGAGATGGGTGATGTGGATGCTTCACACCATGAGGGCAGAGGAGAAGCTCCTTCCCCACTCTCATCCCGGCCCTCCCCTCACCCCGCTCCTTCCCTCCCCTCTTCTCCTCTGTTCCTGTCATTTCTTCCTACCTTCTCCCTCTTCTCTCTCCGTCCCCCTCCCTCCCCTCTGGCTGGTTTTAGTTTCAGTGCAGTCCAGCTTCTCACTGGTTTGAATACAGGGCCTTCCAGGTCTGCCCAGGCCTGTCTCTGGCTCTTCTCCCCACATCCTGAGTCATACCAGGTAGGAAGGCTCCTGAGAAGGCTCTTCAGGGGCTGACACGTCCTGGAGCATCTTCACCCTGGCAGTGGAAAATGCAGAGGAGGCACAGCTACGTGTGTGCAATGTCACCCCATGTGTGAGGCCACTTGAGCAAAATGGTTCCCAGCACAATCTGATTCTGTTTACCCACACTTTACTATAGTGAACTGGACACCACTCAGCACTCACACTCATCGTTGACCTCTGTCTCAGTGGTTACAGGTCAAAGCAAAAGCTGGCCACCTCCAGGTGCCCAACAATGACAGGTGACCTTAATGGATACTGAAACTGGGTATGTGACCCAGTGGTAAAGCGCTTGCCTGGCATGGCCAAAATAAGATGTGAACCACAAGAAAGTGAAAACCAAGCAAATTCTTTAAATCCAGAAGTAAACACACACACACACACAATCCAAATACATTTTTTCCCTGCACTACAAATTAAAGCCAAGTTCTCCCAGGAAATACCCAATGAGCTGTTTGACCTTGATCATGGGGTTTGGAGTCAATTAAATTAATCCCATTGTAAGTTAGCTCCCAGAGTGACTGCTGATGCCTTTATATCCCCCACAGGACTCTGATAAACATGGTCCCTACATGACCCTACAGCAAAGCAGCCCCTTTCCAAAGTCCTTGATACATCCTGTCTCCAGGGACCAACTTCATTCAGCATGTGTCCCATCATTTTATAGAATCTGGGGTGCTCTATCATCCCAGTTTTCACTGGACCAAGTGAGAAGATATTCAGGGAGACAGTTGCATAGTGTTCCTCCTCCTCAGGGTTCGGGTTTGGGTTAAGTTTAGATATGAACTGCTTCTTGACTCTACCTGACCCTCCCCCGCCCCACCACCCTAGCCTGAGCCTAGCCCATTGACATCTCCAGAGGATTCCACAACACAGCGGCCATTCAGTCACACACCTCTGGTGACTGTCCCTACATCTACAGCACAGAACAGACTCCACACCTCTGCGTGAAAGGCTTTTGTGATCTTACCTGTGCCAGTATCTTCCAATTCTTTCCTTTTGAAATTTCTCTTTCCATTTATTTGTGAGTGTGTGTGAGTGTGGGCACAAGTGCACAGGTCAGAGGATGATGTGCAGGAGTCAATGCTCTCTCCTTTTTCCCATGGATCAAACCGGGGCTTGGCAGCCAGCACCCTTGCCTGCTGCACCATCTGGACGGCCTCTGATTTCTTTCTTAACCCTCCCCACACCGCATTTCACACTCTAGCCAGTGTAAACACTAGCAAGTCTCAGAATTCGCCAAGCTCATTCCTGCCTCTGGGCTTTCCCACGTAAAGTTTCTTCTACCGATTTCTTCCTCTGTCCTTTCTCCTGTCACCTTACCGCTACTCCTCTGGGAACTTTCTGTGACCACAGAGAACTGCTCTGGGGAGCCTTCCTATTGGTTCTCTAGCTCCACATTCTCCTCTAACAGCTGGAGAAGTATCTGACTCCCTTTCCCTCAAGACAGGGAGCCCCAGGATCCTATCCACTGCCCAGCTCCCCATACCTGGCACAAAGTAGACATCCAATAAACACTTGTCTGCCTATCAGTGGCCTAAACAAACAGAACACAGGGCTGCCTTCTAGCAGCCAGCATTTGCTGTCTGCTTTCAAAATCCGGGACTCCTAGAAAGGCTGAAGACATGCTTAGCTTTGGAAGGTTGTCGTCAAGTTGTGGCTGTAATTTTTTCTAAGTTGGCCTTACTTCCATTCCCCTAATGCATGTTTTCTAAGATGGCTGTACTCAAGGAATACCAAGGCCTGGTCTTACCCCAGAGATTCCTATTTTATGGTCAGGAGGAAAGCTGGGCACTCTGAAGGATTGTAGTGAGGCTTATCATCAATCCAGGCTGAGTATTTACCCTTCAAATGAGATGCTCTTATTCACCCTTCAAAACCCAAGACAAATGTCACTCCTTAAAGAAGTCTTCCTGAGACAGAACAAAATCCCTTACTCCCTTCCCTCCTGAGTGTTCTAAAGTGACACTTGTCACCCTTCATCTCCAATGTCCAGCACAGAGTCTAACACACTGAGATGTCCAATGGATATCGCATGAACAAATATGGAAATGAGCAGAGACCTGAATCAGGCATTCTGGCTAAGGCTGGATGCTGGCCTGCACTGGGTACAATCCCAGGGAAGGAGTCTGAGTTATGTGCTGGAACAGAGCACTGTGGGCCTGAGGTCATTGCTGAAAGCTCAGAAATTACACCACCAAAGCCAAAATGAGGCATGACCATTAAACAGAGTTTTCTCTGCTGGACTCAACAGTCTTCCATGCCTAACTGCTGGAGAGTATGTGTTATAGAAGCCACACAATATGCAGAATTCATTGTTAAAGACATTTTAGCTAACCCAGTATATCAAGAATATCATTTCAATATATAATCAATATAAGAAATAATAGATTTTAGCTTCTCCCTGCCCGAAGCTTTTATGTATTTTATGCACAGTACATCTTCAAATAGTAGACCCGCAGCTGACAGCTGCATGTTGGAGACAGTGCAACTTTACAAGGTGATGATCTGTCCTACAGGTGTCTATGATGAATATCCCTCCCTCAATATGGCCAGAGAAAAAGGCAGCTTCATGGCTGGCTACAGTAGCATCTTCTCTTCTCTGTCTTGCTTCCTCATGTCCCTTCTAAAGCTACCCCTGTTTGGACTGGAGAGATGGCTCAGCAGTTAAGAGCACTGACTGTTCTTCCAGAGGACCTGAGTTTGATTTCCCTTGTATCGTAGGGCAATGCCTCTACGTGGCAGCTAACAACTGTCCATAATTCCAAGATCTGACACCCTTACACAGTTATACATGCAGGCAAAACACCAATTCACATAAAATAAAATAAATATTTAAAGCTACCCCTATTCAAGATGACCTCCCAGATCTGGTAGGTTTTCCCCTGTGTGTGTGTGTGTGTGTGTGTGTGTGTGTCTGTCTGTCTGTCTGTCTGTCTGTGTTTTATTCTTTTATTACAAAGACAAAAATTGTATTGGTTTAGTGTCTCTAAACAATCACATTTTTAAGCCAGCTACCTCTCTAAAAACTCTCTCTTGGGGCTGGAAAGACAGCTGCATGGTTAAGAGCACTTACTACTCTTATGAAAGACCTAGGTTCAACTCCCAGTGCCTGCATAGCAGTTTACTGTCTATAACTCAAATTCCAAGGGATCTGGTGGCCTCTTCTGGCTTCAATGGGTACTGCACCCACATGGTGCAGTTATCTACACACAGACAAAACACTTAGATATGAATATAGTGATGTCTATCTTGAATCCCAGTACTCAGGACACAGAGGCAGGTGGATCTTTATGAGTTCCAGACTGGCCTGTTTTACATAACAAGTTTCAGGCCAGACATGACAACATAATGGGGCTCTATCTCAATAAACAAATAAATAAATGAGAAAGAAAAAAAACACTTATATACATAAAACAAATACTTAAAAACCTCTCTCCAAATACAATCACACTGTGGTAGGTACGAGGGGTCAGGATTTCAACTTGGGACTTGGGGGGAACTAATTCACTCTGTGATGGAAGGTAAAGTCCCCAAAGAAAGCTCCTCTGTGGGTCCTGGAACCCCAGCACGACAGTGGTACAGATCTGAATATAAAAACAGTATCAAAATAAAAACAACAGCTGAGTACTCAGCACGTTATGATTATAAGCTTTCACTCATTCACTATTGTGTAAAGAATGCTGGCAGTAAGTGTCACTCACCAGCCCCATTAAGAGGCTTGACACTGAACGCCACTCTGGGGTGGCATTCACAGTCCTCATACTTGGTTCCATTGTAATGTCCACATCTCTCTGGTTTGGGTCAAAGTCCACTGGTTCTACCAAATCCATCCCATTGGTCTCTCCCACTTCCTTCTTTGTTCCACCAAAGCCTCTTTATGAAAATCTGTATTTTAAAGCCCAGAGGCAGATTGCCTTTCACAGGAATTTGACTCACCTTGTATCGTAGGGCAAAGTCAATTTTGAAAATGCTCACAGATTTTGTGTTCTCAAAGTACTTGTAATTCCAGCACTGGAGAAGTGGAGACCTATGAATTCCTGTGGCTTGCTGACCAGCCAGTTTAGCCTCTGTGAGTTCTAGGCCATTCAGAGACTCTTTAAAAATAAAATAAAATAAAATAAACAAAAAAAACCCTTTTTAAAGTGGTAGGTTGTCAAGATAGCTCAGCTGCTAAAACAACTTGCAACTCAAACTTGTTGGCTTGAGTTCAAACCTGAAACCCGAATGACAATGGAAGGTGAGACCTGACCTCCCCATATGTGCTGTGGTACATATATGCACACAAAATAATAATAAATATTTTTTAAAGGTGGAGAATACCTAAGGAATGATACCTGAAATTGACTATGATAGTGTTCATAAGTTCACTGGAGACTCTTGGGATATCAGAACCTAAGGGCAATCTTTTAAAATATTTTTTTACATGCATGAGTAGTTTTGCATACATGTATATAAGTGTGTGATGCTCTCAGAGGCAAGAAGAGGCATTATATATCCTTTAGGCCTAGGAAGAAGATAGTTTTGTTTAGGAAAAATCCACATTTCGGACTCTTTATAGTACTGATACAAAGTAAATGTTACTGCAACTATGGAGACAATCAGATGACCATGGCTCCCAGGAACCTAACAAAGCCAGAAGATTCCAAGAGAGCATACCCAAGTAGGAAACACAAAGGCAGAGGCAGGCAGATCTCTGAATTCAAGGCCAGCCTGGTCTACAGAGTGAGTTCCAGGACAGTCAAGGCTACACAGAGAAACCCTATCTCAACCCCACCCCCCAAATTTCCCACCCCAAACTGTGCCAGACACCTGGATGAGTCTATATTCATGAGAAGCTTCATCTTGCTACTGTGGGCCACCACCACTGAAAGGTGGCTGCTTCTGCTGACATCTATACTAGCAAAGAACCTGCTCTATATTTTGGCTCCATGGGATCGTCGCTGTAGCTAATTTATAGGTCTGGTCCCAGGCTTATGTCCTGGCCCTAGAGCAGACCGAGAATGTGAATTTTGATGTCCTCACTAGAATGACATAAGGGAACCCTAACCCTAACCCTGGAAGGTTAGCATGATCGTACATATCTATAAATCCAGCACTCACAAGGAGGCAGGGGAATCACAAATTTGAAGCCAGCATGGGCTACACAGTGAGTTCCAGGCCAGTCTGGGCTATATAGGGAGACCTTATCTCAACAGACAACCAACAGTGGCTGGTAGTTGGCTCAGAGAACAAAGTGCTACCACACAAGAACAAGGACCTGAGTTTGACCTCAAGCACCTATGTGAAAAACCAGGCATGGTGGTGTGAGCACCCCAGAGCGGGGTGGAGATGGGGATCCCTCATGCTCACTGGCAAATAGTCTAGCCAAAATGAAAAGCTATCTCAGATAATTAAGTGGAGAAGTGATCAAGGAAGACAATTTCTAGCCACTATACATGCATGTTTATTTTAACACATTAAAACGTGATGGAAAGGTTAGCAACAAAAAGGCAATGTGGCCATAGCGAATCTCAACGGCCATCTAGAGAGTAAGAAAATAAACATCTTTGGGACACTGGACTCCTAGACAAAGAGGGCTAAAGGGTCACAGGATAGACTCGTTCAGCCTTGAACTTGTGTGGATAAAGTTCACACGAGATGATTGTTTTTATATAATTTAGCCTCACAGTGTTCAGCTAGTGCTGTTCCCAGCTCGATTGGTGCTCTCACAGGGCCTGGGAGGGAGAGGTAGGGTGTGGTATTGCCCAGAAGCCTCAGCTCTTTATGCTGAGGGATTGGTCAAGGTTGGTCCACGGGGGCATAAAAAGAAGGTAGTGGTCTCAGAGTAAAGATCCAGAAAAGCCTATGGAGAAATGACAAAGAAGAGCCTTTCAGGACAGTGAGATGGTTCAGTGGGTAAGGCACTTGCCATGAAAGTCTAGTGTTAAATTAAAAAAATAAAATAAAAGAAGAGGAAATCTCAGTATATTTATGCCTTCTTAAAAGATTTATTCATGGGCTGAAGAAGTGGCTCAGAGGTCAAGAGCACTTACTGCTCTTCCAGAGGTCCTGAGTTTAATTCCCAGCAACCACATGGTGGCTCACAACCATCTATGATGACATCTGTTACCCTCTTCTGTATACTGTATACATAATAAATAAATATTTAAAAAAGATTTATTCATCTTATGAGTATTTTACCTACATGAACTTATGTATATTATGTGCATGCCTAGAGCTTGTGGAGGTCAAAAGAGCTCATCCATCCCCTGGAACTGAAGTTATAGATGGATGTGAATTACCATGTGGGTGCTGGGAACTGAACCTGGGTCTTCTGCAAGAACAGTAAGTGCTCCTAACCACTGAGCCATTCCTGCTCATATTTATGTTTTTGTGACCACAAAAATAAGGTGTGTGGAGCAGAGGGCTGTTTGAAATAAGATCAGTACTCAGTCAAGATTATAGCATGCTGGCCTACATCGGGAAGTCTGCCTATAAGCCTCTTCCATTACCATATATTGTAATGAGGAAAAACACATGCAAAGGAAATAGTAGTTCCAAATGGGCTAACACAGAGTCCAAGAAGTTCCAGTCCAGAGAGGACTTGAGAGTATTTTAGGGTGCGGCATAAACTGGGGTCATGGGGCATGTCATTTGGAGCTCATATAATAGAGGATCACTCCCACCTTTTCACCCTAAAGAATGTATGGTTCAGCCAACACTTGTTGCTTCTCCCACTAAGATGGATCAAAGTCTATGTGGCTGCTCTATTGTGAGCTTACTTGCTTATCTACATTCATACCAGCTCTGTCTGTCTGGTTCACACCAGCTCTGTCTGGAGGGTAAGCCCAGCCTGGACGAGAGTGAGAGTTCATCCATACAATTGGACTCAAGATTATATAGAGCTAGCTGGTGCTGAAGCTGGGACCTGAACCTCACTGCTAGAGGGGCTAGAGATCCCTATCCTGACCCTAGCTAACTATTTGCCCACAAGTTTTCTCAGACAGGGATACCTTCATTATCAGACCCAATCTTCTGTTGCTAAAAAGGGGCAAAAAGTCAGTCTACCATGGTGGTTGACAAAGTTGGAAACAATGCAATGTGCATCAAGTATTGGCCCAGGGCCTAGATCCCACCGAGGAACATTACTGAGCAGGGTCATGTGGTTATTTGCTAGTAGACACAAACACTATTTATCCCTCTGGGATATGGTTTCATGGAGCCCAGGCCAGCCTCTAACTTGCTTTTATCCATAGATGACCTTGATTTATGCTTCTTCTGCCTCTACTTTCCAAGTGCTAGGATTCCAGGTTTGCAGGACTACACCCAGTTTATGCAGTTCTGGGGACAGAACCCAGGGCTTCCTGTTTGCTTGGCCAGTACTCTACCAATGAAAAACAGCCCCATTCCCAGACACCATCTACGACCTTGGTATGTTTACTCCAAATTCTATGTTCTTGAGGATTTGAGTAGGAGTGTGTAGAGGATTAAACCTATATAACAAATCCAAGTTACTTTATCAAGGATAATTCTGTGTGCATCGACTCCATGGAGATACCCATGGCAGCTATGGCAGAGGATGAAGGTGAGCTGGCTTTGTCCTCTAAAGGGCCTGCCCCAAAGTCTATAATGAAAGCCACTTTTCTTTTTGCCTTCCACCAGGGAAATAGCTAACTAAGCCAGTGACTCCCAGCCTTGGCTGTACCCTGTCTCCAGGGACAGCAGGTTTGCAATTTGAACATTAGAGCAAAATGGGTCCCCAGGGTGAGAACTCCACATTGGGCAGAGTTGAAGTTCACAGCCAACTAGGTGGGAGGAGGAAGGTGTATAATAGGAGTTTGGGGATCAGGGAAATAAACGGGCCTTTGAGGACAACGCCGAGGGCTAGGATGTGTAGCCCAAGATACCAGCCCCTCAGAAACCACAATGAGAACAGGAGAGAGCTCTGCCTCAAACCAGCAACTGCAGGAGTCAAAGCAGACTTCAGACATCAGGACAAAATCGCTACCCTCAGCCAGAGGCACCTCCTCCATTGTCAGACCCAGGAAGATATGCAAAGGCAAAGAATCCAGAGAGCCCCCATTTGATGGCAGCAGCAGAGACCTCAAGGCCATGGGGGGGGTAGAAGGCATGGCCATCTACAAACACTGTATTGCCATCTCAGATGTGGAGTCATATAGCCAAAGTGCATTAGTATTTTATTAGCAACCCCTAAAAGCCCCTGCGCTGGCTGGAATCACTACACAGGAAGCTAGTTTCATATATTTATTTTATGTGTTCAGTGCATAATTTGCACTAGCTGGCATTGTGTGAGACTCGGCGGTAACACATTTTTACTGCCCTGTGATTTCCCACATGAATCTGACTTTATCGATTGCTCATACACTGCTCTAGACAGCAGCAATATTATTCTGCTCTCACTGGCTCCTCTGCTTTCTCTGTGTATGCCCATCTCTCCTCTGAAGGGCTTCTTCCCTTGTTACGGTCTGTCCTCTATCCAATCTTTCCAGTCTCTCTGGGTTTCTTTCTTCTGTAGCTTTTCATAGTCCTTTCTTCCTTTTGCTCAGGCAGGGGTTCATTCTATAAACCAGGCTGACCTTGAACTCAATTTTCAGCCCTCCTGCCTCAGCCAGCCAAGTGCTAGGATTCTATCCCTATCACTGTGGTACTTCTTCAAGCATTTTTATACTCAGTTTTTAAAAAAAAAAAAAAAATCTTCGGGACTGGAGAGATGGCTCATCGGTTGAGAGCACTGACTGCTCTTCCAGAGGACCGGGGTTCAATTCCCAGCACCCACATGGCAGTTCACAACTGTCTGTAGTTCCAGTTCCCAGTTCCAGGCAAACACCAAGACAAATAAATAAATAAATAAATAAACAAACAAATAAATAAAGTTTAAAAAAAAAATCTTCAAATGGCCAAGTAAGGGTGGCATGTGCCTTCAATCCCAGCACTCAGGAGGATCTCTTTGAGTTCAAGGCCAGCCTGGTCTCCAGAGTGAGTTCCAAGACATCCAGGACTACACAGAGAAACTGTTTCAACCCACACACACACAAAAAAAAATAAAATAAAATAAAATAAAATAAAACAAGTAAATCTTCAAATGTGTAATAAGTAAAACCCTACTAAAGCATATGCTTATAAACACATTTATGCTGTGTATTAAATTCAAAATTTGCAGTATGTGAGATATTATTTGATATAAAATTCTTACTTTGTTGAGGACATATCTCAGTTGATAAGAGTGTTTCCCTAGCATGCATGGAATCCTGGGTTCAGTCCCAAATCTGCATGGATGGGTGGTGCATGCCTGTAATCCCAAAATTTCCAAGGCAGAGGCAGAAAGAATGGAAATTCAAGGTCTCCTTGGCTATGTCCTGAGTTCAAGGACAATCTAGAATATGTGAGACCCTGTAAGAAGAAAGGAAGGAGGGAAGGGTGGGAGGAAATTTCCGAGTTTTCAGAGATAAATTTCAAACTCAGAAACGCAGAGCACCTTGCTGGCGATTACTGGGTCCTCTGGGAAGCAGAGACTGAGGGAGAGTTAGTGGTAGAAGATCTCTTGAAGGACAGATGGACAGTAATATCAAAGACAAAGAAAGAGGAAGTGGAACCAAGCTGACAAAGTCTCCAGAGCATGTTAGATCTGTTCCCGTGAGAGGAGAGGGATGGGGCTGGGGGAGCTAGGGAAAAGCTGTGTGGGATCAAATGCAGAGATCTCAAAGCCATGGTCAACCCAGTGGGAGAGAAACCCTGACTCACAGGATGCTTCACCCATCCCAAGACTCTCAAAGACCTGCACTTCTTGTCAAGCTCCCTCCTAGAGGGAGGAGGGCTGAGCAGCGAGCGAGCACTGTGCCATGGCTTCCCATGGCCTCCACGATGCTCCATACTGCCTCTTACCCACCCTTGTTATCACAGACTTTGACCTCCATGTTGCCATCGCTTTCTTCTCTAGTCTTTCCAACCTTTATAAATCAAAATACATGACCTCCTAAGTTTCCTCAGTGCTAGTCTGTTATTGGCCTGGAGTAATCAATCACATGACACAGTACTCCAAAGTCTAGGGGAGATGCAATTAAACACTTGATAATTACCTGACAATCAGTACAACCATTAATAACTTTTTTATTTCTGATTTTCTATATATTCCAAATCTTAGGTGATAATAATATATTTTACTTTTAATTAGAAAATACATAATGAACTTAAAATCAGCTTCTATGGGCTGAAGAGATGGCTCAAGAGACTGCTGCTCTTCCAGAGAACAAGTTCAGCTTCCAGCAGCCACATTAACCAGCTCACAACTGCCTATAATTCTAGCCCCTGGAAATCTGACACCCTCTTCCAGCATCCTCAGTACCCATGTGCTCATGACATACACATGTCTATGACCTCTCCAAGGTATGGTTAAGTGTAAGGTTTGTACTGTAGACAGGAGGAAGAGAACAGCCAGAGGCATCTAAGAGTTGACATCAAAGCAGAGAGAGAAACCAGCAGATGAACTGGGCCGTGAAGGAAGGACAAAGAGAGGTATAAAAACAGAGAGAGTATAGAGCAGGCCAAGAGAGCAAGAGAGAGGACCAGAAGAGAGCACATGGCTGGAATGGCAGGGTTATAAGGAGAATGAGGAGCTGGTGGGGGGGGGGAGCCCATGAGCAGAGATTTAGGGTAAGGGGTGAGTGAGCAGAGCCAGGATGCTCTGAAATGTGTAGTAGGTACTTGTGTCACTAAGGGAGCCTGGAGGCTAGCATGAGTTTTAGTATGCAGATAAGCACCACAGATACCATTTGTCTCTGTGCTGATGGAATATGGCTTTTGTCAAATACCAGAATTTGGGGACAGGAAGTTTACTTTGGGCCTGACTCACATAAATAAAAATAAAATCTATTTTTAAAAAATCAGCTTCTATAACTTCGGATTTAAAAAAGAAAAAGAAAAAGAAAAAAGTTTTATTTCAATTTGCTGACTCAATAAATAAAAAATACAGTAATTACAGTAATCATATTCCTAGCTTTAGATCAGGTTGACCTGGGTTCTGAGACCATTGCCCAGTGCCTGGGCCTCCTCTTTTCCTCCTCTGCCTCAGCTTTTTCCTCTGGGAAGGAAGACATGTGGTCCTTCATCTTAGCATTGCTTGGTATGAAACAATTACATATTTCCTTTTTTAATTTTTTATTTATTTATGTTTTATGTATGCATGCCAAAAGAGGGTGTCAGATCTATTATGAATTTGATTGTAAGCCACCATGTGATTGCTGGGAATTGAACTCAGGTCCTCTGGAAGAGCAGTCAGTTCTCTTAACCACTAAGCCATCTCTCCAGCCCCACAATTACAGATTTCTAACCTAGTCACATATAGGGATAATACAAAAAGAATGAGCTGTGGGTTTTATTCCATAGCTTATTTTTCTCATCAATGTTCATCTTCTGAGCCGAGATCAGTGCAGCCCAGGAATGCCTCAGCCAACTCTAAAGGAGACGCTGCAAATCCCTCTTTTTAGACCTCATATTCCTGGGAGCAGGAGCATCATTAGACCTTGGCTTCCTAACATATGTCCAACAGAGGTGGGCTAAACTCTTTTCAAACTACAGTGAAGCTACACCATGAAAAAGAGTGGGTGTGGTATACTGACTCGGAGTAGAGCACAGGGGGAAGGTTCACCTATATTTTCCTTTCCTGTGAGCTTCCAAGTCCTCTGTTCTAGTTTATTTTCTGTTGCTGTGATGAAACATTGAGCAAGAGCAAAAGCTTACAGCTTGCAGCCCATCACAAAGGGAACTCAAGGCAGGAACTGGGAGCAGGAACTGGAGCAGGGCTCATGGAGGAAGCTGGCTACTGCCTTGTTCCTCATGGCTTTGCTCAGCCTGCTTTCTTCTGCAACTCAGAACCACCTGCTCAGAGGTGAGCTGGGCCCTCCACGTCAACCATTAATCAAGAATGCAAATGCCCCATCGTCCAATGTGATGGAGGGATTTTCTCAACTGAGGTCTCCTCTTTCCAGATGACCCCACCTTGTGTTGAGTTGACAACCTCAGGTTGCTTTTTCCCATAATGCCTTCTGCCTAAGTAGGTAACAGTTATAATCTCAGTTCCCTGAAATTATAGACATATTTCTCAAACCATCTTATTGCTGTTCCTCTTCTAACTGAGAAGTCATTCTAGATAAGGGCCATTTCTAATTACATGCAACACAATGCTATATACTAAATACTCAAAACATGACTCCTAAGTAAATATATTACTGCACAGATTAGACTTGAGGCCCCCAAACCCTCCCTGCACAATGAGGCGAGAGATGAAAACTTGTATTTCCTGAGTCTAAACTAAAAACCAGGCAAAGGGAATACAAACTGAGTAACTTTTTGCTCTTGACCAATGCCTGAGTCCTCATCATTAAAAAGCCCACTCTGCTTAGCTAGCCTCCGCTGACTCTTCAGTCCATCTTCAGGCAGTTTTCCTTAGTGTTCTTTCACATATTACATAAGAGTACCACAAGAAGTACTCCAAATGCTGTCTGAGAAATGAGAGGGGCAGCCACTGTCACACTGTCATCCCAATGTGGCAAGGAGGTAATAGGACACCAGAACTCGTCCTTTGGTGGCAGAGGAACAGTATAATGCTTGACTGCCAAATGTCTATTTTTTTTTTAATGCCAAAGCACTAGTCTATATGACACCACATGCTAAGCCAACCAGTGAGTGTCTCAGAACACAGCTTTCCCTGTTTGTGTTACCTGAACACAAAGCATTTGTTACAAAGAGCTTGAAAATAACTTTGGGACACAAAGACAGAAATGCAGTCAATGATGCATAGGCCTTCGAAGCTTCATATTAAATCTTGAAGTAGCATCCAAACACAAAGTTTGCCAGTATCCCAAGGAACTCAATAGACAGTTCAAACAGTAAAGTCCCTTTGAAAAGTCTTTTCTGACATAGCCATTTTTTTATGATTTTGATGACCATTAGTCTTCTGAATTTTTCATTTCCTAGAGGAGTCAGTTGACCATGTATATACATTGCCATCTTGATGTCGTGGGGTACTTCTCTATTCCCCATGGCACACATGAGCATCCCTCAACTCAGACTCAGCCTTAAACTGAGTGCAGCCATTTTGATTCCAAGCCATTTCACAATAGCCAGAGAGCAAGAACAACCCAAGCAGCCACTGGTAAGTAAGTAGAGATGAACATGATAAGGTATGACGTATCAGTTGGCCTTAAAAAAAGAAGCAGATTTGTGACTGGTCAGTACATTCCTTTTCTGGGTTTGAACTAAGTTGTGAAGTCATTTGGTTCAGGATGTTACTTCTGCTGATCTTTCTCAAGGCATGTGTCTATTCATGCTTGAAGTAAATGTCTTTCACTGCCTCTACTGGAGTAGGCTTTGTCGTTTGTTTTTGCAGCCAGGGTCTCATATGTGATAGGCAAACATCCTATCACTGAACTATAGCCCTAGCTAGGATATTTAGACAATATAAATTAAGTACACCACTGCTATCTGGAAAGAGGCCTTGACTTATGACCTGATTATTAAACTGATTTCTAATGCCTCAGATTGACACCCCAAAGACATTTTCTGTCCCCAGTTGAAAATTAAAGCACACATAGTGGGTGGTGGTGGCAAACATCTTGATCCTAGGGAGGCAGAGGCAGGTGGATCTATGAGTTCAAGGTTAGCCTGGTCTACAAATCAAGTTCCAGTACAGCCAAGGCTACACAAAGAAACCCTGTCTCAAAAAACCAAGAAATCAAAGCCACAACACTAAGGGAAATGAGCCAAACCAGACATAAAAAGTAAAATGATATGATTCCCTTTTCATGAGGTACTAGACAATTGTATCATAGAGCTACAGTGGTGGCCATGGAAAGGCCAATTTAGTTGACACAGAGTTTCAGTTTGGGATGATGAAAAGCCTTGGAGGCAGATGGTGATGGTAAGCAATAGCAATGGACCTAGTCATGATAAACTCTATGCTTAAAATATTTCAGTAAGTCAATCATGGTGGTACCTCCAGGAGGAGGTTTGAGCCTGAGCTGCATAGCAAAACCCTGTCTCAAGGAAAGAAAAGATTTTTTTTTTTAAACTTTATTTTATTTATTTATTTGCCTTGGTGTTTTGCCTGAAACTGGAACTACAGACAGTTGTTAGCTGCCATGTGGGTGCTGGGAATTGAACCCGGGTCCTCCGGAAGAGCAGACGGTGCTCTTAACCGCTGAGCCATCTCTCCAGCCCCAAAAGAAAAGATTTAAAATGATAGATTATATGTACATTTTCTAAAACTGTTTAAGGTAATCTGTTTAAACCCCTCTGGAGCCCAGAGGACCCTAAGCTGGAATTGACCTGAAAGCCTCCCCACTGAGGACTAGCTTTCATAGTTTGAATAGAAAGTGCCAAGCAAACTTCCAAATGAAGGAATCAATCAACAGTTGTCGTGACCACCTCGACCAGCAAGAAAGACACAACACCAAGCTCTTCTTTCAGCAGTTTATTCAGGAACCTTGAACAATCTTCTTCTGATCCCAGGGGAAACCCGCTCGTGGCCTAAATAGCCTCTGGGCAGCCAACCCTAGTATGCCACGTGGACACTACCAATAGGCCCAGGTACACGGAAGCAAGCCAGATCCTTAGCCTTATATGGAGTTGTTTATCACTGAGAGCACTCACCATCGGGAAGGTGGAGGGCAGAAGCCAGCGCCATCTTTAAGGCGCGGCTGCACGCAGCTCTCTACAAACAGTCCCATCCAAGTATGAACCCTGTGAACCATAACATCCAGCAGGCATGATAACCCTAAGGATGCAGCAGTGGCACACATACCTAGGTAGTAACCAACAGCTCTTTAATTGGACTTAGACCTACTTGACAATAGGAAAATCATGCCTGGTACTGGAAACCTAGCCACTACCTCAGGCCAGTAAAGCTGTGAATCTTGGAAGAGAACCTACTTGTCACTACACTAAACCAGCACAAGTCCTAACTACTTATTTGTCCTTATCCCTACAGATAAGTGAAGTCTTCACCTTCAACCAAGAAAATTTTGCTTTGCAACAGATGAAGACCATTACAGAAAAATGCACTAATCAAAATGCAGAGTTATGAGGCCCAGTCCCAACTGATACATTGGTCCAAGAACAAGGAAGCCCTTTCAAATCCCAGAAGAAGAAACACTGATAGTTCATTCCAGCAAGCCAGCAAGAACTTAACACCAAGATACACAGGGCAATGCACAAGTGAAAATGTGGAGACAGTTTTACTGATGAATATAAATACAAACTCTGTAAAAATTAACATGATGGTTTGGATGGGAATGCTTCCACAGGCTCATTATTTCCATGCTCAATATCTAGTTGATGAGCTGCTTGGGAAGGATTAAGAGATATGGCCCTGCTGGTCAGTGGTGGCACGCACCTTTGACCCCAGCACCTGGGAGGCAGAGGCAGGTGCTGGTCTATAGAGCATGTCCCAGGCCACCCAGGGCTACACAGAGAAACCCTGTCTTAATTTTTTAAAAAAATTTAAAATTAAAAAAAAAAAAACCTCTCAGCTTCTGCTCCAACCCCAATTTCTGTCTGCTTCCCATCATGATGATAATAACCCTCTGGAAATGTAAGCAAACTCCCAATTAACTCTTTCCTTTTTATAAGAGTTGGCCATGGTGTGTTTCTTCACAGCAATAGAACAGTGGCTAAGACAATTAGCAATAAATGTGGAGGGATGGCTCGGTGGAAAGGTGTTTGCTACCAATCTGGTGACCTGAGTCCAATTCCTGAAACCCAGAGAGAAAGAGAAAATGGACCTGATAGGTTGTCCCCTGCTGACCTTGACATACATACCACAGCACATACGCAGCGCCCGCACATCTCCCTCTCACACTTATAAGGAGAGAATGCAATAAACCTTTAAAAATGAAAACATTTTGAAGATTAGCATTGTGGGGATGGAGAGATGACTCGGTGTTAATGAACAAGCACTGCTCTTCCAGAGGACTAGAGTCTGGCTCCTGCTACCAACATCAGGCAGCTCACAACTGCCTGTAACTGCAGCTCTAAGAGAATCTGGTACTGTTAGCCTACACGAGCACCTGTATACACAAATGCACAATTTAAAAAAATGATAAAAATATATCTTTTTAAATTAGCATTATAGCCCAGCATGGTAGTGTATGCTTTTAATCAGGAGGTTGAGACAGGTGGATATCTGTGAGTTTGAGACCAGCCTGGTTAACACGACAAGTTTCAGGACAGCCAGGGCTACACAGAGAGACCTTATCTCAAAAATAAAAGACATTGTATGAAAGAAACCTGGGACTGGGGAGAAGACTCAACAGTTAAGAGCATATACTGGTTTTCAGAGGACCTTAGTTCAATTCCCAACATCCATATCAGGTACCTGTAACTCCAGCTCCAGGGGGATCCCATACCTCTAGCCTCTGCAGCCACCTGTACTCAAAAGGACACACACACACACACACACACACACACACACACACACACACACACACACAGAGTAAAAAAAAGAAAAGAAAAGGAAGCCAGGTGCCATGGCACAAACCTTCAACCTCAGCACACAGGAGCAGAGGCAAGTGGAGTCCAAGGCCACTCTGGGCTACACAGTGAGTTCCAGGATAGCCAGAACTACATAGTGAAACCCTGTCTTGGGAAAAATGAACAGACACCTGACCAAATTGTATTCATCTGAAGAAGACAAGATCATTTCTCTGTTAGATAGCTAATTAACTAATATATTTGCCACCTTGCCAGATTAAAGGAGAAAAAGCCTTATACCTCACTAAATAAAAATTTAAATAAATCTTACTACTCATTAGAGATAGATACAAATATAAATCCTTTGTCCACTAAAGCAGTCCCCTTAACCTCCAGCAGCCTGTCAACAGCCACACTCTCACTTCAGGTGATGTATTGAATGCCTGCTTATGACTTTTCCATTCAGTACTGTCTTTGATGAGAGGAATAAAGGTACAGGGATCAGAAAAATGAAGATATTCATTATCCACATATATAATAGCCATCAGAAAACACAGAAATCTATAGAGAAATTATTGGTTTTAATAACAGTTTAGCAAGTTACTGAATGAAAAAATCTCACAAATTCACTGAATTTGTACAAGCAGCTACAAGGTCTTGTTTTTTTCCCCTTGAGACATGGTCTTACTATGTAGCCCTGACTGGCCTTGAACACACAGAGATCTGCCTGCCTCTGGCTCCTGAGGCTTAGTGCACCACCATGCCCCACTTTAACAATCTTTAAGAAGGTTACCTATCTTGTATAGTCACTTCTCCCTCTGCTGGGATAAAACACCAAGACCAAAAGCAATTTCTAGAAGAAAGTTTATTTTGGCTTAGGGTCTGGAGGGCTGAAAGTCCATCTTTGCAGGGAGGGGAGGGGCAGGAGCAGGGAGCTGAGAGTGTACCTCTACAAATGCAGGCAGAAGCCAGAGAAATCAAACTAGAGAACTCCCGAGCCCTCTCACCAGTGACATACTGCTCCAGCAAGGCCACACCTCCTAAAGCTCCCCGAACAATGCCACCAACTGAGGCCCTAGCGTTCAGATACCTAGGCCTGTGAGGGCCTTCTCATTCAAACTATCAACATACCAAAATACAAACCAAAATGAATAAATGTAACAAACCATTGAAGTGCTTTATGAAAAAACTCACTGCAAAAAATTTAAATCTAAAAATATGAGAAATTTCATAGATACCTAATCATTTTAATATGCTTTTCTTCTAAATATTCTAAAGTAACTTTTTGAAAATTTGAAAAATTGTTTTTAGTTTTATTTTTTATTAAAGTGTGTGTGAGAGAGAGAGGAGAGAGAGACGAGATGGGGGCGGCTTACAGGAGTCAATTTTATAATCATATAAGTCCCAGGATCAAATCCAGGTCCTCAGCCTTGGCAGCAAGTACCTTTACCTGCTGAACAATTTTGTCAGCCCCTGGGTTAATTACAGTCAAGTCTTACTGAGAAACCAGTTAGACACAACTGTGATTAAATTCATTCCCATTTGCTATCTCACCTGCTTCAATGAAATGAAGGACACAGCTGCGCACATTTCCAGCCTTGTCTTTAGGAAGGTGCATCTCTTCAGGTATAGGATAGTACCTGCTGAGTGTAACGTTTCATTAGTCTGAGTCCTACGTTTTAAGTATTTAGACAGACAGTACATGGGCTCCTCAGGAGCCAGGAGCAGGATTGACAAGAGGAAGTGGAGGATCTGGCTGTGGGCCCACCAGCTCTGAGAGGGCACAGGTGAATCAGGATGCTCTATTTAGGAACGTCAATCAAGTCCCAAGAAACTGGCTCCAAGAAAGAGGTGTTGGGCCCTAGGGGAGGCATGAGCTCCACTGCCTAGTAGGAAACTGATCCATCTGAGGTCTCTCACTGCGTTGAGTTAGGTCAGATGTGGAACAAGATTGGTAGGCGCTTCCAGAAAAAAAGGGAGAGAGTGAGAGGAGACAGAAAAGCCATTGTCTCTTCTGTCTCAAACATTGCCAAAATGCTAACCTCAGTGCTATAACTGAGAGTCCTAAATTATGTGCCATGGCCAATGAGGAGACTTTACACATTAGCGCATAAAATGGGCACTATATGCAACAACCATATGAATTAGATGCCATCCATTTCCTGATTTTACATAACAGGAGTCCAGGTTTGATGTTAAGGAATGTAGTGAGCTGCTTGATGGGAAAGATCAAATATATACACATAGGTAAATTTTAATAATGCAGCCTGGATGAAAGGCTAATCTAAGAAAAGACATCTGCAGGAAATAGTGAAGTGGGACAGACATGGCATTTCAGAACAGTGGGGGACCTAGTTGACTTTAAAACTATTCATAGCTGGGCATGGTGATGCATGCCTTTAAACCCAGCACACACAAGGCAGAGACTGGTATACCTCTGTGAGTTTGAGGCCAGCCTTGTCTACAGAGTGAGTTCCAGGACAGCCAGGGCTATGTGAAGAGACTCTATCTCAAAAGCAACAACAGCAAACTATTTATGTTTATTTCCAGTTACGTGCACATATGTGGGTTGTCCTTAGAGAACAGAAGAAGATGTCAAGTTTCCCGGGGCTGTAGTTACAGGCAGTTGTTAGATGCCGCCTGACTTGCAGGGTAGAAACCAAATTTGGTTCATTTGGAAGAGCAACAAGTGCTCTTAACAGCTGAGGCATCTCTCTAGCCTCAAACTTAATTCTTTCCCACGTGTTCGGGGGCGAGCACTGTATTAATATGGAAAGTCTTACCTACTAAGTTTAATTACCAAAACTAATACAGCATTCTCTAAATCAAGAAAAGAAATCTTGGATCGTGAGAACCTCCCATGCTGGCCGAGTCACCATCAACCAGTGCATGTCAGTGATGGAGGAGAGCCCTGAGAGGTGGCCTTTAGTTCCACGGTCTCCTCCATGTTGGATAAGCAGCATTCATGCAGAATGACAGGCAGCCAAGAAGCCCCAGAAGGCAGTGCTATGGATTTGAGGCTGGTCAATGGCAGTCAGAGAAGAAAGCAGCGGGGTCTAGGAGGGAGGGCTGGGTTCACTGCTGGCTGGCTAGCAGAGGGAAACTAGTCAAGGCTATGGGTCATCAAGAGGGCTCAGAGGTAAAGGTGAAAGCCAACCAAGCGGACAACCCGAGTTCAGTCCCTGGAACCAATGCTGGAAAGAAAACTGACCCTGAAAGCTGCTGTCTGACCTCCACACAAAACACAGCACACACACGCCTGCATTCACACATACACAATAATAGTAAACAACATATTAAAAAGCTAGCAACAAGAACACACTGTAGCCTTTACAAATGATGGTTATAAAAACTGCAGCATGAGCTGGAGAGATGGCCCAGCAGTTAAGAGCACTGGCTGCTCTCCCAGAGGTCCTGAGTTCAATTCCCAGCAACCACATGGTGGCTCGTAGCCATCTATAATGAGCTCTGGTGCCCTCTTCTGTATACTGTATATATATAATAAATAAATAAATATTTAAAAAATAAACAAATATTTTTTTAAACTGCAGTAATTAAAAAAAAAACACAAAAAATATACAGCAGCATGGGAAATGCTTGAAAGATTAAGTGAAAAAGAAAAAACTTTAAATCACATGTGCCTGTGACTACAAATATCTTTTAAAGGTTTAAGACCACCCCCCTAAAAAATAATCATTTCACAGCCAAAATGTATTTGTCTTTGAGTTGTGATATGGTTTGTGTACATATACCCACTGACTCATATGCTAAAGCTCTAACACCCAGTGTGACTAGATCATGGAATGAGAACATGGAAGGGGGTGATTAAGGCTAAATGAGGCCATGGGATCTCTTACAGGCCCTAGTCCCATAACAAGAAAAAGAGGTTAGGGCAGATGCTTTGGTGGTTAAAGGGCTCAATGTCCAAGCATGAGGATCAGAATTCTGATCCCCAGAAGCCATGTAAATGAGGACTGAAGGTGGCATTCGGCAGCCTTCCTGTAATTCCAGCCTCAGAAGGCAATGACGGGGGATCCCCAGATCAAGCTAGCTAGAAAGACTATGCATATTGGCCAGTTCTAGATTTGGCCTTTGATCCTGCCTTAATGAATAAAATGGAAGAGAAACCAAGGATATTCCCTACACCAACCTCAGACTTCCACATACACCCACTTGTACAAATACCCACATACCTGTGCCCACACACATGAAATGGGGTCGGGGGGATGGCATAGCAGAGATTTCAGTACACATCTGGAGAGAAGCCGGGTAAGGACAGTGTCGTACATACCAGCTGCACACTGAACAGAAAGGCCTCTGCAGAGCCAGCACTGCTGGACCTTGACTTTGTACTGTGGGAAACTGAACCACTGCTGCCCCAGCCACCCTGTCAGGCCTTTTTTTTTAACAGCAGCCTGGACAAACTAAGAGCAAGCTAACCAGCCACTGGGCCCTACCAGTTCTACCATTGCCTTCTGCTCCGACTCTTGTGCCCCTTGCTTCAACATTTCAGCTGCCAACGTGGCTGGAGATCCCTTGTGCCCAGATACACAGAGCAGTCTCTATTTCTCCTTGACTGTGTACGTCCTCTCCTTTCTTATGCTCCCAGAAACCAGTTCCTGCCTTGCTCCATCCTATCACCTCAAGTATCAGTGTTTGGATCTATTGCAATTTCTCTGAGTACCAAGACTAGCTCCCCATTTCTAGATCTTTCTATGCTCCCTTATCAGACATAAGCACCTGATCCCTCCAGGTATACTAGAGCTTTTCATTGTAAATGAAAAAGACATCTGATTTAGACCATCGCTGAGATGGCTGGCATGAACATTGTCCCTCTCTGCCACCACCCTGTCTGTGTCTCTGTGCCTTTTTTAGTACAATGTTCCTAGGCTCGAAGGTGGCTTTTCCTGTGTAAAGGGAAGAAAGAACCAGCAGACTTCAGCCTAAGCATCCCAGTTAACCAAGCTTCACAGGAATACTGTGAACATAGACTAGCCCAACATTAACATATCAAAACCCACAAAAGGACTGGAAGGCTCAGTCTTTGGTCAAGCAGCCATCTATGAGCCAATCATTCTGGTCAAGAGGAAAGTGATGTCTAAAGACCCTGGCTAGGACACTGCCAAAGAAAAGAAAAGGTTTCATTACTACAAGGAAAATGCTGAGCAAATGAGCATGTAAGTAACACTTGTCCTGTTGCAGCCCAGCACTTCCCCAGCATTGCCCGCGATGACTTCCATCTCCCAGTGAGCGGATCCTGACTCTGCTGCCCCACTCCTCCCCAGCCCCAGCAAATCTGTTCCATGCCATAATCCAGGCGAGAAGCACTAGAGCCCTTGGAAGGATGGCAATGCTTTTCTTCTATCACGATTCATGCGAACTTGGCTGTGAGCTTATACAAAGAAAAGAACATGCCCAAAGCAGAACATTTGAGCCCTTCCAGAATAAAGCTACGTCTCAATTTGACAGAACAGATTTAGTTTGCATAGCAAAGGGGAAATGTCTCCTAGCTTTAAAGGTTAGGTTAACAGTGGATTAGAACACAAAATAAACCTACATATGCTGGGACACTTTTAAAATACAGTAGAAGCTACTCTTAGCAAC
Organism: Sigmodon hispidus; assembly: GCA_004025045.1. Lineage (NCBI taxonomy): Eukaryota > Metazoa > Chordata > Mammalia > Rodentia > Cricetidae > Sigmodon > Sigmodon hispidus. The sequence goes on from PVIH01001520.1 coordinate 92,754, forward strand.
AGAAAGTGAATTAGACACATCGTTGGTAGGGTTGTAAACTAGAATAAGCCTCCCAGAGAGCAGTTTACCATTATATCTTTCTTTCTTTTTTTAAAAAAATATTTATTTATTTTTATTTTATGTGAATTGGTGTCCTGTCTGCATGCACAACTGTGTAAGGGTGTCAGATTCCGGAACTACAGACAATTTTTAGCTGTGGTTGGTGGGAATCAGACTCAGGTCCTCTGGAAGAACAGTCAGTGCTCTTAACCACTGTGCCATTTCTGCAGCCCCCTGTTATACCTTTCAAATAATAATAATAATAACCCTGAGCCACATGGTACATACCTGTAATCCTCGAACTCAGGAAGCTGAGGCAGGAAGATAGCAAGTTCAAGGCCAGCCTGGGCAACAGAATGAGATCCTGTTAAAAAAAAGGAAGCGGGGCTGGAGAGATGGCTCAGAGGTTAACAGCACTGGATGTTCTTCCAGAGGTCCTCAGTTCAATTCCCAGCAAGCACATAGTGGCTCACAACCGTCTATGATGACATCTGGTACCCTCTTCTATACCCTGTATACATAATAAATAAATAAATAAACCTTTTTTAAAAAAAAGGAAAGAAGGAAGGAAATGAAGAAAGAAAGGAAACTACTATTTTTTTCATCCACAGATTTCTTAACCAAGAATATTTTGTAAGCCTGCAAAAATATTTTACTATGATATTACTGATTAAAATAAAAATGTATTAAAAACACAACAAGGTAGCTAAATACATGTGGTAAATGCTGTCAATAGAATTTTTTAGTGATCAAAAACTATATTGGCTGGAGAGATGGTTCAGCGGCTAAAGGCATTTGCTGTCAACCCTGACAACGTGAATTCGATGCCTAGGACTCATTTTGTAGAAGGAAAGAACCAATTCCCACAAGTTTTCTTTTAGCCTCCACACCCCAGCCTGATAAATAAATGAATATAATCTTTTAAAAGAGTTGAGCATGATGGCACACACCTTTAATCTCTGTCCTAAGAAGGTACAGTGAAGCACAAGTCTGTGAGTTCAAGGCCAGCCTGGTCTACATAGTTAGCTCCAGGACAGCCAGGGCTACAGAGTGAAGTGCTGTTTAAAAAAAAAAAAAAAAAAAAAAAATGGAGTTCTAGGACAGCCAGAACAGCTATGCAGAGAAACCCTGCCTCAGAAACCCAAAATAATACTAACATTAATAATAAATTAAAATATTTAAAAGGCTACAAATAGATTTTATGTTTATGCTTATAACTGTAAAAATCTATAGTATAGTTTTAAATGAAAAAAAATAATCTTAAACCATTTATTGTATTAGCTCTTTGTTGCTGTAGCAAAGTACTTGAGAGGATGAACTTAAAGGAGAAAATACTTGTGTGAGCTCAGGGTTCCAGAGGTTTCCTTTCATGGTCACTTTGACCATCACTGTGGACTTTGCTGAGACAGAATGTCGTGAAGTTTGTCCAGTGAACACAGGACAAAGCTTCTTCCCTTAAGGCAGCCAGAAAGGAAGGGGCGAAGAAAAAAAAGTGAGACAAGACACACATTCAGCCATGGTGGAGCACACCTTTAATCCCAGAGCTTGGAGGCAGAGGCAGCCAGATCTTTGTGAGTTCAAGGCCAGCCTGGTCTACCAAGCAAGTTCCAGGTCAGCCAGAGCTGCATAGTACACAGTAAGACTTTGTCACAAAAACACTTTCAAGGGTGCATCCTCATCCTACTAGGCCTATCTTCCACCACCTTGCTCCCAGTGAACTAACCCCTGCTGGGATGAACTCTCATAATCCAGTCACTTCTTTAAAACCTTACCTCTGAACTTTGCTGCATTGGTATCTCATGAGGACATCTCAGATCCAAACCACAATATTTATATAGTATCATCACAGTTATATGAAAGGAAAGATGTTTATGTGAAAACAGCAGAGGGTGCCAGAGAGATGGCTCAGCAGTTAAGAGCACTTGTTGCTCTTGTAGACGACCTGGGTTCAGTTCCCAGCATCCATATGACAGCTCACAACTGTCTGTAATTCCGGTTCCAAGGGATATGATGCCCTCTACTGCAGGCACCAGGCATACACATGGTACATGGGCATACATGTAGGCAAAACATGCATACTCATAAAATAAAAAATCCTAAAGATATATGTGCCTGTTCTTTAAAAAAAAATCAAATATTTAGTTTAGTGTAGTGATACATACTTATAATCCCAGCATTTGGGAGGTGGAGACAAGAGGAGGAAGAGTTCAAGACCAGGCTTGGCTATGTGGATCCCTGTCTCAGAAAAAAAAACAACAAACAAACAAACAAACTCTCAGCAAGGCACAATGGTGCAGGCATATAATCCTATCCCTCAGGAACTAAATCAGGATTAACATTGAGGAGAGCCCATGTAATACAGCATGTACATGTGTCCGAGGTTCCTCTCTGTTGCTGTGATAAAAGGTTATGACCAAAAGCAACTTAAGGGAAGAAAGGATCTATTTGGCTTATACTTCCAAGTCATAGTTTATCATTGAGGAAAGTCAAAGCAAGAACCCAAGAAAGGACCCTGAAGCAGAAACCATGGAGGAATAGTGCTTGATGGCATGCTCTCACATTCATATTCAGCTATTTTTTTTTTTATACAGCCCAGGACTAGCTGCCCACGGAATGGGGCTACCCATAGTGGGCTGTGCCCGTCTACAACAATGAACAATCAAAAGACAATGCACAGAAATACCCACAGATCAATCTAAATTGAGACTTTTTTCAGGTGATTCTAGTCTGTGTCAAGTTGACAGTTTTTTGGAACTAGGGACATCAGGCTAGCCAAAACTATGTAGCAAGACCTTGTCTCAAAAAATAAGATAAACTGTTAAAAATTATGTTAACATGCTGATACATGTTGGGCAGTGATGGCACATGCCTTAACTCAGCACTTGGAAGGCAGAGGCAGGTGGATCTCTAAGTTTGAGGCCAGCCTGGTCTACAGCCAGGGCTGTTACCCAGAGAGACTCTGTAACAAAGAATAACCAAAAATTATAATAAACTAAACTATAAGCATTTGGGGCATAGCTCAAAGGCAGGAAATAGTTCATAGCCCTGTATTCCATCCCCAGGAACGATAATTGTTGTTGTTAATAACACATAACATCCATCTTTATAGTCCAAATGCAAAGGGTAAAAATAGGAGAACACACAGTCGATATGAAGGTCTCACATTTTTTGGCTCCATGACTTTGCATGAACCAAGTCTGTTGTGTTTTCCTAATTCATTTTTGCTTTTCTGCCTCAGATGACATTTAGCTCATAGATCGTCCCAAAGGAAACGGCATCTCTAGGACCTAGTCCAGCCACAGCTGACGCCTGTCAACTGATACCACCTTTTAGCAAGCAATTCAACAGCATGAATCTGAAGCTATAAAAGGTGTTTGCACCCTCTGACTTCTTAAATCCTTGGAGGGTGGGAGCGATGTGAAATATGGTAGAAACATGCACAAAGGTCTTAATTAAGAATGGAATGCAGCCATAAAAAAGTTCTGATTACAAATAGCGTGTAACAGCATGGGGAAATGCTTATGGCACAGTGCTGAGGGAAGAGAACACAAAACTTTGCAGAGATCCTGTAATTATGACTGCCTAAGAAAATACATGTGAGAAACCCTGGAGGGAGCACCCTCAGGGGCTGGCCATGCTCCTGTTCAAGTAGTGGAATAATGAGAGAGTCTTTCTCCCTTTCTCTGTTCCAAAGTGGATTAGACTGTGTTAATTTTAAAAATATGTTTGACACTAGAGGGATGGCTCACTGATTAAAAGCATTTGTTGCTCTTACAGACTTCAGTTCTGTTCCCAGCCCCCACAATGGATGGCTCACAGCCATCTGTAACTCCAGCCTGACCCCCACAGGCACCCACACTCATGAATAAATCTTTTCACACACACACACACACACACACACACACACACACACACACCCCAAAAAAAAAGAAAAAGAAAAGAAAGAAAAGTAAAGCCAGGCATAGTGGCACTTACCTTCATACCCAGCACAGGAGAACCACAGGCAGGCTGATCTCTGTGAGTTTGAGGCCAGCCTAGTCCACATAGCAAGCTACAAGCCACCCAAGGTCACAGAATAATACCCTTTCTAAAAAATAATAATCTCCCAGCAGTGGTGATGCATATCTTTAGTCCCAGGACTCAGGGAGGCAGAGGTAGGTAAATATCTTTAAGTTAGAGGCCAGTATGGTCTACAGAGTGAATTCCAGGTCAGCCAGGGCTACACAAAGAAATCCTGTATCAAAATATAATAATAGATAGATAGATAGATAGATAGATAGACAGACAGATAGATAGAATCTTTTAAGATAATAATAGGAGCTGAAGAGATGGCTCAAAGGTTAAGAGCTCTGGGTTCAATTCCCAGCACCCACATGGTGATTCTCAACCATCTGTAACTCCAGTTTCAGATGAACTCTATTGGGACCAGGCATACACATGCACACAAACATATATACGGCAAAAAGCCCACACCCAAATATACAATTTAAAATTTTAATTAAAAAATTGTTAATGAGAATAATATAAGTCTTTGAAAATCAAAAGTCTGAGCTATTCCATGGCAAATGATTCTTCTCTCTATTTTCTTTTGAAAAAAAGCCTTTGCATATGTCATTATCTATTGAGAAGCCATTTTATACTCTACATTTTATATTTCAATTCAATGAACCATATGAATCAGAAACCCTTATGGCTGGTTTGCAAGAAAGGGGAAGTGAGGTTCAGAGAGGTTTGAGTGACATACTGTGAGGTGACAGCATCAGGATCCAGACCCAGTCCTTCCCACAGCATCTCCATAACTACCCAAAGCAATTCTGTGTCTTATGAATGTCAGAAGGAATGCTAGCATTTTATATGCATGTTATCATGTAATAACCCTGTCCATTTAAATTGTGTTCTCACTGCGAATGAGGAATTCACAGCTAAGGGAGGTTGAGTCACCAGTACTAGCTATACCGAAGTTGGAAAGTGGGTAAGTGGACAGTCTAAGCCAGGTTGTCTATGTTGGTAGCCATAACCCTGCTGTGAACACCAGAAGAAAAGCCCAGAAACTTTGAGATGGATACACAGGGTACAAGCTCTGGTGCAGCCACCACCTAAAAGGGAGTGTCTTATAGGAAGGACACGTGAGAAGGTGGGTTCCCAGGCTGTTCTGAGCTAGTCCAACTGGCTTTGTTGTCATTTGTGTACCTGAGGCCTCAGGCTGGATGAGGTGCAGCTATAAACAGACGTTCATGTGGCCTGGCCTGGGGCCAGCGCAGATGTCATGTCCGCTTGCCAGCACTGAGAGTGCAGTGTCAACCTGCCAAACGTTTTAAGAAACTCTGTTAAAGCTCTCCTAAGAATGCTCACGGTGGGAGGGAGGGCACACATCATCTCTCCTGTGGTGGAAAATTTCCACATCACCTGAGTTGGCGTGAGAAAGTACTATCTAACCTCTTGGGCTGCCTCAAAACTATACAGTCATTGAGCCCCAGAATCCAGAGCCAAGACTGGAGCTTGGTACCAGGACCCAGAGCAAACACTGCAAGCAAGAACTCAAACTCTCTCGGAAGCAAGCCCAGGACAACCTCAGGGTTACAAGGAAACAAGCAAGGCCTAAGTATAGCCAGAGGGTCCCAGAGGGTCCCAGACTGGGACACAGACTAGAGAGCTCTGGGGACAGGGACTGTTGGGACATCTCCTTCTCCTTGGTATGGTTGATGATGGCCCCACACCTGTAGGAAACAGTTAGTCACTGTCAGGTACACACATGTTCTAATATGCAGCAGATCTACTCTGTAGACATTAACACAGTAGACAAACTCCCACACAGGGGTCCAGGCTGTTCAAAAGCATTAAAAATGCAGGCCTAGAGAGGTGGCTCAGTGGTTAAGAGCACATACTGTTCTTGCAGGACCTGAGTTTGATTCACGGCACCAACATCAGGTAGCTCACAACTGCCTATAACTTCAGCTTTGGATGGTCTAATACCCCCAGTAAGGAATAGTTAAAAATTTAAAACTAAAATATTTTAAATGAGTTAAAAAATTAAAACTGCAAGTAGTCCAAACAACCATGAACATGAGAATGGGTATTTTTTTTAATACTATATTGGATCTGAAGAGATGGCTCCTTTTCTAGGCATCCATATGGTAGGAAATTGAACTCAAGTTCTCAGTAAGATATCTTAACCACCTGTAACAGGGCTTTAGGGAATTCAACTACTTCTTCCGGCCTCTGCAGACACCTGTGCTCATGTATACATATCTACATCCAGATACACACAAATACACATTCTTGAATCTTTGTTAATACTATATTCACACAATGGAATACTATGTAACACTACAAATCAACCCTAATTACAAAAATGGATCTCATAAACATAATATTGGGTGGAAAAAGCAAATCACAATATAATATTGGCAATGAAATTTAATTAAATAGAAATTATAAAATAAAACCTTGTGGACTAAGTGACATTGACATATTGGATATGTGTCTGTGTGAGGAAACTGTACAGAAGTGGATGATGCACAGAGTCAGGATGGTGATCACCTGCAAGGGGTGAGGAGAGAGGGTTACATGAGGGGAGCACATGGGGTTTCTAGTATGAGAAACATTAAAGTAGATGCTGGGAATCCTGGGCATTTTTTAGTATTCTTTAAGCTGATTCTGTGTGTTATATACACTTGTGTGCATATGTAAAATCCTTCATAATTTTTTAGAAAGAAAAATCCTTGTTTGGAGGCTGTTGCTTGTGACATGGAGGTGGTCCAGCGCCCGGTAGCCTGCAGTGAATGGCCCAAGGCGAGATAAGCTCTGTTGTTCCGGTTAAAATGTGTGTGAAGGGCTGAGGATAGCTCAGTTGGTAGAATGTTTGCCCAGCATGCAGGAAGGCCCAGGTTTGCTTCCTAGCACCAGGAATCCCAGGAATCCCAGTGCATGCTTATAATATTAGCAGTTAGGAGGTTGAGGCAGGAAGAACAGGAGTTCAAGGCTGTCCTTGGGTACATAAGGAGTTGAAAGCCAGACTGGCCTACAGAAGATCTTACCTTTAAAGAAGAGAGAGAGTGTGGGCGAGAAGTCACAGATCTGAAGACATAAAGGCAAAGTTCAGATCCTATCTGCCATTGCCAATGGTGGCTACATAACATAAGTGTACTAACTGTTTGGGGTAACAGGACACTGGATGACACAGTTTCAGGGAGGATAGCCTTTTTTGACTCATGTCAGAGGATACAAGTTTATCCAGTGGAAAAAGTCGGAGCCCAGTAATGGGCACCTTATAGTGGATTTGATCAGCACTGTCTAGATTGTCTAGGGCAACAACAAAAAAACCCACAACAAAACAAAACCATGAATGGGAGATTTCAAAGGATTTTATGTACAGGAAGTATCTACAATTGTCAGGCTCCAAAGTCAGAAGCGAGTCTCACTTACCAGAGGGTGGGGAGGGGGGTCAGGGAAATGAGGAATTTATGATTAATGGGTCAGATCCCATTAATGAAATTGAGTTTTGGGGTTTTTTTAATATTTATTTATTTATTATGTATACAGTATACAGAAGAGGGCACCAGATCCCATTATAGATGGTTGTAAGCCACCATGTGGTTGCTGGAAATTGAACTCAGGACCTCTGGAAGAACAGTCAGTACTCTTAACCTCTGAGCCATCTCTCCAGCCCACCAAGGTATAAGAGTTTTAACGTGGAGTGATGAAAAAGTTCTGAAGCCACCTAGTCACCATGGTCACACAACAATGTGAATGTAGCAAATGCCCCTGAATTACACTTTCTAGGACCAAGAGTTCATGCCCAGCCTAGGTTATATCCATCTCAAAAAACAAGCACAGGGGCTGGAGAGGAGGCTCAGTGGTTAAGAGCACTGGCTGCTCTTCCAGAAGACCCTGGTTTGATTCCTAACACTCACATGGCATCTGTACTCCAGTTCCTGAGGATCTGACTTCTTCTGGTTTCCATGGGCACTGCATGCACATGGTGCAGACATATATGCAGACAAAACATACACATAATTCTTTAAGTCTGAAAAACTGCCAAAGCCACACAAAGAAGCCTAAAGAAATACAACAGTAATTGTAATAACATGTCCTGCATGGGCCTCTGGGGCAGGAAAAGGTGAGCAGGGCTGCTGCTCAGTGGCAGTACACTTGCCTAGCATATGCAATCCTCAGCCCTAAAGAGTCAAAAACAAAAAGGCACACTGGGTACTCACTCCTGCTTCATTCTTCTGCTATGACAAATAGCATATGTAAGAATTCCTGGCACGCAGCAGCTATGTGGTGAACGTGCTAGTCCAACAACCTGACATGGCACCAACAGAACACCCCAAGTATGGAGGGCACGCCCCTATGCGTGGCTATGCAAATCTGTGCCCATCCATTCCATTATAAGGAGCAGCCACGAGGAGGCTTTTCCTCCTGCTTTTCCTCCCCTTGCACCCGCCCAGTAACTTCCCCAAATAAACAAACTCTAGTATGTCTGTTCTCACGGGGAAACTAACACCATAGCCAAGGCAATTTAGGAGATTAAAGTTTTATCTGGGTTACACTTCCAGGTCACATTGATCACTGACGGAAATCAGAGCAGGGACTCACCTAAGAGCTGGAAGCAGAAACCATGGGGGAATGTTGCTTGCAGGCTCATGTTTAGCTAGCTTTCCTCCTCTCCTTCCTCTTCCTCTTCTTCCTCTTCTCCTTTTCTTCTTTGGTTTTTGTAAGAGTTTTCTCTGTATAACCCTGCATATCCTGGAACTTCCTATGTCGACCAGGCTAGCCTCAAACTAACAGAGATGTTCCTACCTCTGCCCACCCCCACCATGACTGCTAGGATTAAGGGTATACACCACATACCCAGCTTAGCTAGATATCTTATATAGCCCTTGTCTACTGCCTAAGGATTGACACTGCCCATGGAGGGCTGAGCCCTCCTACATCAATGAACAATCAAGGCGATCTCCAACAGGCATGCCAACAGGCCACTGGGACCTAGGCAATCCCTCAATCAAATGCTTCCTCTCAGATGTGTCAAGTTGACCATTAATGCTAACTAGGACCCTGAATAAAACATAAGAAAATCCAACAATCCACTGGCCCACCATATTCATTCACTATAATAAATGAATATATACATTCATTATAATAAATGCATTAGATGAATATAGGGCATGAATGACAAGAGAAAAACCACTGGGCATGGGGTATATAAAAATTCTGTGGCAATCTCTTAGACTTTTGTAAGGTTTTCTTCTTTAGCCAGTGTTTAAACATACATCACACTCACTAGTGAACCATTTTAACTGTAGAGGTCAGTGATATTAAATACACCCACATTAGCTACTCCTGAAAAATCTAAGCTATGCTAAGATTACATACTTATATATTCCAAATAAAAGACAAATGGTATGAGTGGAAAGGAGGAAGTGGGGGCGGGGAGAAGGGAAGAAAATGGAAAATAGGACAACATTGAACAAAACACTGGCTAAGTCCTAAAACTCTGCCTGGAGGACCTTCTTCCTGGATCCTAAGTATCAGACTCCATCCCCACCTGCCCAGGGTGGATCCCACCCACAGATTTACCATGTGTCCTAGTTACTGTTCTATTGCTTTGAAGAGGCACCATGATCAAGGCAATTTATAAAAGAAAGCATTTAATTGCAGGCTTGCTTACGCTTGAGAGGGTGAATCCATGGCTATCAGGTGGGAAGTAGGCAGGCAGGCAGGTGTGACACTGGAGCAGTAGCTTAGAACATTATGCTGGGCCTGGTAGGGGATTTTGACCACTTCCATTGACACACCTTCACCAACAAGGCCACACTTCCTAATCCTCCCCCCAAACAGTTCTATCAACTATAGACTACTGCACAAATTCTATTTGGTATATAATGTAAGCCCAGAGCTAGATACCGGGGAAAAGCTGGAATATCAGAGAGACAGAGAAACAAACCACAGCCACTTCTCATCTGCCAGCTCCTCAGTCCTGTCTCCATCAAATCCTCTGATTCCAAACCTCTCTGTCCTTAGCCCACTAAGAAAGTGCCTGAGAAACCTGAGAAACCCCTCTTCTCTTCCTCCACCCAGCTATCCTAACTTTCTCTGTCCACATTCCTAAAGCTAAAGTTAAAAGTGTGGGTCACCACTCCCTGACCTTCACGGCGTGGCTCTGTGGTTAACTCTCTGATATTCCACTAATTTTATTAAATATATATCAGCACATGGGACCAAGCATTAAAATATATAAGCCATTCTCATTCAAACAATGTGCAATCCTTTTCCCAGTCTAGGGCTGTTGCTCAGTGAGCATGTGTGAGTGCTGCATAAACCAAGCATAAAAACACACACACCTGAAATCTCAACATCTGGGAAGTACAAGTAGGAGGATGAGGAGTTCAAAGCTATCCTCAGCTTTCTAGTGAGTCCTGGACCAGCTTGAGCTGTAGGAGGAGGAGGAGGGAGGAGGAAGGAGAAGGAGGGGATGGAAGGAAGGAGGGGGAGAACAGACCTCTCATCTACACATACAGATCCATGAGCACTATGTCTCACATCCTTCTCCTTCCCCACCAGATCCTTGAGGAATTAATCAATTGCCCTTTTAAAATTTTTGTTTAAATTCCTTTTCTTAACCTCTGATCCATCTCTCCAGCCCCTTAAATTTCTTCTCTTTTGGGAAAAAGGTGGTTGCCACAATGTACATGGAGATCAGATAAAAATCTGCCAGAATTGGTTCTCTCTTTCCATCAAGTAGGTCCCAAGGACCAAACTCAACTTGTTAGGTTTGGTGGCTAGCACCATTACCCCCTGAGCTATCTTGCTGGCCTCTAATCAATTATCCTTCATTTTAATTTTTAAAATTTGTTTTATTTTATGTCTGTGGGTGTTTTGCCTGCATGTATGTCTGTGCATCCTGTGCATTCCTGATGCCCTGGAGGCCAGAAGAGGGTGTTGGATCCCTTGAAACTAGAATTATAGATGGTTGGCAACCACCTTGTGGTTACTGGGAATGGAACTCTGGACCTCCAGAAAAACAACCAGTGCTCTTAACCACTGAGCCATCTCTCCCGCCCCATTTTGAATTTCTTACCTTTGGGGGGCTAGAGGGATGGCTCAGAGGTTAAGAGCACAGACTGCTCTTCTAGAGGTCCTGGGTTCAATTCCCAGCAACCACATGGTGGCTCACAACCATCTGTAATGAGATCTGGTGCCCTCTTATGGCCTGCAGGCATGCAAGCAGAACAGTGTATACATAATAAATAAATAAATCTTTAAAAATAATTTTAAAAACTTACCTCTGATATTCAACATCTGAACTAGACCCATGACATGGCAGATGGCAGCTCCCTGAGAGAATATAGAAAGGCCACCTGAGCTGGAATTTTGCTTCAACAAGTCATAACTTCTCCTATGGGGAGAGACCTCAGCCTGAAATCACAGAATCTTTGAGGTCACCCTGATCCTCAACTTGCCACCAAGTAATACATTAAGGCTCAAGGGCTCAGGACACAAGACAGAAATGGGACTGGGACCAAGTGTTCTGGTTCTGGGCCTCTTTCTGAAACATGCTGCAACAGAGTGATGCTCTGGAAATAACTGGACTGGACACTATGGCCCACTTTCTGCTGAAACACTGGGTGAGATGTCTGAATGCTGAAGGACTCAAACAGGTCAGACAAGAATGTAAAGCAAGAACCTGGAGAAGACAAAGAAGCTAGATTGTTCCTAAGGCAATATACCAACCCAGGTGACCTTGAGCTGTGCAGCTGGAGGCCTCAGAGAAAGTGCAGAAGTGAAGATAGACCCTAGCCTGGCCAAGATGGAAAGCCCATCAGATCTAATCCATAGCTGTGCTATCAGCTAAAAAAAAAAAAAAAAAAAAAAAAAGTCCCCCAAAGAGCAAGGAAAATGGCCCATGTCCAACTTCGAAGGTGAAGGAAATAAAAACATTTTACCCGTATGTGGACCACAAGCTATCCATTATGTTTAATTTCATACATAAATAGGCCAAAACCCTCAAGGCTTTCAAGGAGAGGGAGGTAACTCTAAGAATATCTAAAGCTTAATGAGGTCAGTGTTCCCAAAGAGCAACAGCAGAGGTTGACCTCTGACCTCTGTAAGCATACACATTCACAACACACATGCACACATACATACCCAAGTATACACATATACACATACATACATTTTTTTAAAAACTATCTAAGGATGGGAATGTAGTACAATGGTACAATGGTAGAGCACTTGCCTAGCAGGCATGAGACTCTGTAATAGAGCTCCAGGACACACATGAACACACACCCACACCCACACCCACACACACATACACACACACATACACACACGGGAAGAGCATTATAGGCAGCAGAGAGGTCCTAACCCAGGGTCATGTGGCTAACACCAGGAACACAAGGCTTCTAGATGTGGTAGGAGGAAATCAAGAAGAAATAGTCAGTAGAGTCATATACAAGCATCAGAAGGCAGGTGGTACAAGGCCTGGGCATGTCTATAAAACCTTGGACTTTCCCCATATGTAGTCACTTTCTTCATGATAAAGCACCATGACTGAGACAACTTGTAGAAGAAAGAATTTATTTGAGGCTTATAGTGCCAGAGCGTGAAGAGGATATGGTGGCAGAGGGAAGGCATGGCATGACAATCAAGGCGGCAGAAATTGGAATCTGAGAGCTTGTACTAGAACCGCAAGAAGCAGAGAAAGAAGACTGGAAATAGGTAAAGCTTTTTATTCTCAAAGCCTGTTCCCAGTGACACACTTATTCCAGCAAGGCTAAATAAACAACCTAAACTTCCCCAAACAGTGTCACCAACTAAGGACTAAGGATTCAAATGACAGAGAGACTGTAGAGGACATTTCTTATTCAAACTGCCACATCCTTGAATGGAAGTGCTTCTGTGGAGAAATAAGATGATCTGTCTTATAAAGGAAAAAAATCATCTTGGCTTCTGCTCTCAGAATATATATATAAGCAGAAACCAAAAGACCAATAGAGCACTGTTCCGCAGAGCCAGGTTAAAAAAAAAAAAAAGGATGTCAGCAGCTCCAGGAAGACTAGTAGGCAAAAGAATGAGGTCATAGTTGGGGTATGTTAGCACACAGAATTCATCCCTGATGTTAGCTGAATATGAGAAACTACCATGATGCCTAGGTTTGTAGCCTAAGAGACTGGCAGGAAAGAACTGCCATTGGCTGAAATGGAAAGAAGCTTAGAGGAGGGCCACAGAGGCTTTTGAACTCAATGGGTCTGAGACATCTATGAGTCAAAAGGATGCATCAAGTTCACAGATATATGGAATCCAGGGGAATATTCCCGCTGCAGATCCAAGCTTGGGATAGAGTCACGTATGGATAATGGATGAAGCCACACAGCCAGATGAGATCATCAGAGTGAGTGTGAACAGAGAGAATCAAGTCTGAGCACTGAGGCACGTCCAACAGTCAGTCAGAGGGAGGAAATAAGGTGTGATGGCTTGGAGGGAGCAGAAAGTAGGGATAAAAGGAGGCCTGAGACATGGGGGCCTGCAAGCCCAGCCAAGAGGTGTGCTGAGGATAGTGTACAAGGCTTTAACTGCTGGGGCTGGTCAGTGGGACAGGACTGAGCACCAGCCACTGATGAGAGTGGCCTCATGTGCTGAATGAGGCTGGGACTTGGTTATGCAGAGAAAATCACCACTAGCCAGGTGATGGTGATGCACATCTTTAATCCTGAGGCAAAAACAGTTGGATCTCTGTGAATTTGAGGCCAGCCTGGTCTATAGAGCTAAGTTCCAGGATAGTCAAGGTTACACAGAGAAATCTTGTCTTGAGGGAAAAAAAATTAATGGAGCCAAGGGGCAGAGGTTAATACACACACACACACACACACACACACACACACACACACACACACACACGAGAGAGAGAGAGAGAGAGAGAGAGAGAGAGAGAGGGAGAGAGAGAGAAGCTGAGATCAAAACTATCCTGAAATACTATATATTGGCAAAAACATGGAACAAATAAAACTTTCACACACTTTCTATGCGAGTAGGGATTGGTGCAACCTTTAGGAAAACCCTTTGACATTGAAACTAAAGGTAAATGTAAATAATCTGTGACCCATGATTCTATTCCTGGGTATGTGTCCTATTGCAAGCTGTACATGTGTTCGCAGCATCAGCATAGCAACTCCAAACAGGAAAAAAACCACCACCCCAGATTAGATAATACAGTCATGTAATGACACATAATCCAGCCATAAAAGCAAGCAAACCACTACTATATGCAACCACATAAATGAATCTCTTGTCTATCATTGATAGAGTATAAAGTCATGGACTGGAAACTCAATGGTAGAGCACTTGGCTAGCATGCACTGAGTCTTAGGTTCAAACCACAATGTCACACAGCAAACTTCTTTTTTAAATAAGCCAGGCAGTTGGGTGGAGGTGGCACACACCTATAATCCCAGCACTCGGGCAACCTGGTCTATATCCCAGAGCAAGTTCCAGGATAGCCAGAGCTACACAGAGAAACCTTGTCTCAAAAAAAGCATAATAATAATAATAATAACAACAACAACAAACCAGGCAGTAGCAGCAAACACTTTAGTCTCAAACACACAGAAGAAGATAAAGTCAGGTATATCTGAGTTCAAGGCTAGCCTGGTCTACAAAGCAAGTTCCAGGACAGCCAGGGCTACACAGAGAAACCTATACAAGAACCAAAACCAAAACCAATAAATAACAGGTTAAAAGGAATGGATTTCATAACCCATTTAAAGTTCAAACTCATATAAAACTATTACACACACCAACAACACCTTGCACAGTAGTACGCTGGGTGTTGTGACACATGCCTATGATACTCATATCTAGGAGGTGAAAGAAGGAGGATTCAGAATTCAAGGCCAATCTGGGCTACACAGTGAAACTCTATCTCAAAAATCAAATAAGCAAAATGTACACTGAGATTCATAGCAGTGAAAAAAGAGTCCATAAATTTGAAAAAGAACAAAGAGGGGTATGTGGAAGGGTTGGAGGGAGGAAGGAAAAGGGGAAATGATGCAATTATATTATAACCTAAAAAATAAAGATTAATAGCAATGTTATTCACAATAGCCAAAAGCAAAAAGGGCCCAAGTGCCCATGAATGGATGAGAAAATGTTGTACAGCCACACAATGAAACACTACTCAGTCATAACAAGGGATGAAGTGCTGAGACATTCTACAACATGGATGGACCTTGAAAATACAAAGCTGAAAGAAAGAAGTCAGACACAAAAGGCCCTGCATTAAATGAGTCCATTTATAGGAAGCATTCAGAGTAGACAAGTCCACAGAGCTAAAAAGCAAATACAGGCTGCTACAGGCTGAGGCAAACAGGGCTAAAGAGTGACTACATGTTAGTGGATAGACTTTTCCTTCTGAAGGGATGCCAACAAGCTGGGGTTAGGACTGGTGCTGATTTGCCCAACATCGTGAGTGTGCCGAGTATCAGTGAGTTCTACATTTTAAAATGGTTGAGATGGTAAATATTTTGTGCTACGTATATTTATTAAAAGATTTAATGGATCTATGACATAATAAATCAGAACTGTGATTCCCTAGAGCAAAGATAGGGATACAGAATCCTCGGTTGCTAGCCTTATTCTTTTTATAAAATCTTAGTGGTTGTGATGTGGACTGGTTCACTTTATGAAAAGCCACTGAGGAAGAAAAATAAGAGCGCCCAATTTTTGTTTTGTCTCGTTTTCAGACAGAGTCTCCCAGGTTAGACTTGAACTCAGCAATCCACCTGCTTCCGTTTCCCAAATGCTGGGATTATAGTTGTGAGCTACTACATCTTGCTGAGACAGCAGTTTTTTTCTTTGAAAGACTCTTAGGTTTTTATTTATGTGTGTGTGTCTCCCTGTATGTGTACCACATGTGTGGAAATGTCTGCAGAAGCCAGAAGAGGCTGTCAGATCCCCTGGAGCTGGAGAGACAGGTGCCTGAGAACTGCCCAGTATGGGGGTGGGAACTGAACTAAGCTTCTCCAAAAGAGGAGCGTACATTCTTAACCTCTGAGCCCTCTCTCCAGGCCCTGAGTACAAATAATTTTTAAGAAGTTTTGCTTTTGTTGGGAAAGTGGGCAATAGCTCCAGAGAAACATGGAATTGAAGAAAGGCTGTTTGGGATGAGAGATAAAATATTTTTAAAATTATTTCTGTTTCATGGTCAAAGAGAATCTAAGAAATGCTTCTCAAACCAGGCATGGTTGTGCACACCTTTAAACTCAGCAGGCAGAGGCAGGTGGATCTCTGAATTTGAGGCCAGCCTGGTCGACAAAATGAGTTCCAGAACAGCCAGGCCTATACAGAGAAACCTTGTCTTGAAAAACCAAACTAATATTAATAACAATAAAATAAAGAAATAGTTCTCTCCTTATACCACGGGTCCAGGGTCCGGGGGCTCAGACTCAGGCTACTGCACTTGACTATACATGCTTAATCTGACGTATTATCTCATTGACCCTATAATGGTATTTTTATAAAGCTAAGAATAATGTCATAAGGAGGAGGAAGCAACAAAACAAGAATCACACAGCAGTTCTTAAACAATGGTGAAGAGCAGGCTTTCCCACAGAAGCCTGTCTACAGGAGCAAGCAGGAAATTGAGTCTCTCAGGTTCCTTTTCTGGGGAGTAGGGAGAGCAGTGGCTAGTCTTCAGTTATCTGGAGCTTATTATCAGGTTTACTGTCCCCCGATTTACTGATCATGATCTTAGACTCCAAGAAAAGAGAAGTTTGGTGAAGGTCAAACATCTGGAGGCAGAGCAAGACCACATCTCTCTGGTTCCGGCTGGGCTACACCAAACTGCCCATGAGCCTCACAAACCTCTCTACCCTCCAGAACTGTCCTTTCTCTCATTTGCCCTCAAACCACGTCTCAGACTTTTAGAAGAGTTCTCTGAGCTTATAAGGATTCTGGGATCCAGTGAGCAGGTCTGATGTGACCTTGTCAACATCCCCAATCATATGAGGACTTTAATTGTGTGCAGTCCTCAGCCTCCACCTTTCTAGGCTGAAGGATTCTCACTGAAGAGGCTGTCTCCATGGTAAAAGCCCTTCATTACTCTGGTATCTGGCCCTCTTCCAGTTCTATTACATCTTTCTTGGAATGCAAAGGCCATAACAAAAGACTCTACACTGGCTTCCATTTTAAAAAGCCCTTTGCAAGGACAACAGCCCATTTATATTCAAGATGATGGTCAGCCAAGCCATGGTTTGCCCAAGGGCACACAAAGTGTCATTAGTAGAAACTGGTTGAGAATCCCAATTGTCACCATCTCTCCACCATACTCGCCTGTGTCCAGGACTCCAGATGGGCACAGGGTACCAATCAAGACATATTCAGCAGTGATGGATAAGGGGGCTGTGTCAGACTGGCTTAAAGCCATCAGGAAGATGTCCAGAAGATTGCTGATTGGTTAATGAGAGCTCAATGATGTCATCACAGTATCACTTCTGTCTTGCCAAAGTGCAGGGGCTGTAGTGGGATGTGTAATGGTCCTAATATTAGGTTTGTTGCCTAACCCCCAAAACCTGTGTGACTTTATTTTGAAAAGTGGTCTTTCATATGTAATTAAGGATTTTGAGAGCATCCTGGATTACTCTAATGGGCCCTACATTCAACTGCAAGGATCCTTATAACAAAGCCAAACACGGGGGAAAGTTCTATGATCACATGTCCCAGGCACTGAGAAATGAGCAGCTGCAAGCAGAGGAAAGCTGGTGGCCCTCAGAAGCCCAAGCCACAGGGCCCGAACTCTCCTTGAAGCTTCTGGAAGGAACATAGCACTGCTGGTCCCAAAACCCTACTGTGCCTTCCAGAACTGAGTGTCTTAACAACAATTAGATTTTTGGTAATTTGTTTGGGCAAATCTAGGCAAAGAAAGAAAAGGCAAAAAAAAAAAAAAAAAAAATGGCTTTGAGAATTAACTTAGTGTCAGAACCCTGTGCACTGTCCCTGTGTCCAGGAGTGTGCTTGGCTTTCCCAATGCTGGGGGGCTCCTTATGAAAAAGGTAAAGTTGCCAAGAGAAGGGGATGTGAGGGAGGTACCAGAGTGTCTGTCCAGGTACCATATGCAAGAAAGACGCCATTGATGAGTATCTGCTGAGAGAACAGAACGTGAGGGGAAGAAAGGCAGTGGGTGACCCGGAGGCATGGCCTTCACAGGCTCTAGGCCAGGACTGCAGTCCTGGGAAGCCACACTTGTGAAGTGCCACCTTCCTGTGCTTACAGTTCACCTGCTACCCGAGCCTGACTCCTCACACAGGCGACCTGTCCCCACTCCTGCCTTCTAGAAGTAATCCCAGCCTGCCAGCCCACCTCCCCCTTCTGTGACCTTCATTAAGGTCACGTCCCTCTAACTGGACAATATTCCCAGCCCCAGCTTCCTCCCACTACTCTGCAGCAGGGATCAAAAGAATCTTCCAAAAGCCAAGCCCACCCGTGCCACATTCCTCCTCATGTCCTTCAAGCTTTCAGCATGACTTCACGGCCCCTTGTTGCCTGGCTTCCACCCTCACTATGATCCCAGTCCTCCCCAATTCACAAGCCCTCTTGCACTTAGGGAACTTTACATACATAGCTGCCTAGGCCTGGAGGGTGCCCCCCACACACCACACACCACCACGCCCCTAACCAAGTCCTCAAGGTCTTAGCTTAGGGGTGTCTGTCCTTGGAGGGGCTCCTTGACCTCACATCCCACTCCTTTCTCACATACCCTAAGTTCACTCCAACAGCTTTTCTATGACTCCACCGTGTGTGTGTGTGTGTGTGTGTGTGTGTGTGTGAGAGAGAGAGAGAGAGAGAGAGAGAGAGAGAGAGAGAGATCACCATATTTGAACTCCTTTAAAACAGAAATGTGGCCCTCCGAGTTCATCCTGCGTCTACAGTACACAGCAGGTGTTCAAGGGTAATTGATAAATTTAGGAGGATAAAGAACTTAAGGTTGGGGGCTGGAGAGATGGCTTGGAGGTTGAGAGCACTGACTGTTCTTCCAGAGGACCCGGGTTCAGTTCCTAGCACCCACATGGTGGCTCATAACCATCTATAATTACATCTGGTACCCTCTTCTGTATGCTGTATACATGAATTTATTTATGAATAAATAAATCTTAAAAAAAAAAAAAAGAACTTAAGGTTATCATCAACTAAAAGCAAGCTCAAGGCCAGTCCAGGCTACTGAGATCCTTAACAACCAAACTTGATTAATATCAAACCCACACCAGATTCCCTCACTTTAACTGTAATAAAATTCATCAGAGATTTTTTTTTGCCAAATCTAAATGTTTCCCACTTTAGAAAAATAAACACACACGTCCCAAATTCAGACTCAGACATGAGTTATACCCTACGTTTGTGACCTTGACCAACTGTCTTACTACCTGAGCCTCAGTTTCTATTTCTATAAAGTGGGAATTATAAATATTACTTCCAGCCAGGCAGTGATGGCACACATCTTTAATCCCAACACTTGGGAGGCAGAGACAGGTGAATGGATGTGAGTTCAAAACCAGCCTAGTCTATAGAGCTAGTTCTAGGACAGCCAGAGCTATATAAAGAAACCCTATCTCAGGAAACAAAGCAAAACAAAAATACTACCTCCTGTGCTAGGAATGTAGCTCAGTTGGTAGAGGGCTTGTTTGGCATGCACAAAGCCCTGTCATAGTTAGGTTCCTACTGATGCTGAGGCTTCACCAGAGTTTGTCAACAAGAAATGCACCAATTAATAAAAGTAATCTTGAACCAGATTCTGGAGACTGCAGAGTCAATGTGCCTTTACTGCCACCTGCTGGACAAGCAGAGAAAAGCTACAAGGGGCCGCTGGGAGAAATTCAAGGTCCGGCTTGCAGTTGCCAAACATATGGCTCTCACTTTTATCTGCCACGTTTGTGCAACACTAATGAAAAGTTGTCAGAGCAGATTGCTTTGGAAATCAAAACTACCTCATCAGGAAAAAAAGTAAAGAAAGAAAACCATCGCAACATCCAAAGAATGGGAGGGTTCCTCCTGAGACAGCTTCTCTCTGACAGGAAGGACCAGTGAGACCGCCCTGCAAGGCGGAGGAAAATACCTCCTTTAGAACCTGTGGCCAGATTTGACCTCAAAAGCCACCATTAAGTACAAATCCTGTCCTTCTGTCCAATATATAAAGCAGGATCTAGTCTGTCCAGAACCAACTCAATAGGAACTGCTGGAAGCCAGGAGGCCATTCTTTCCAAAGGTCTCCGCTTTGTAGCCAGACTTGCTTAAGTCAACAAAGTAAGAGCCAGCTCTGCCTCTTGCCTTTCCATTACACCCTGCAACCCGGTGGTTTTGGCTTGTCACACTTGCACACATTAGTGCATACTGAGAACACACACCTCTAAACCCGCCATTCTGTGATTTGGATGGGGCATCTGCTTTACAATGGGGAGGCAGACTCCAGATGGGGGATAACCAAGTAACCAGGATCTTTTCCTTCTATCTTTCTTCCTTCCTTCCCGCCCATCTCTCTCTCTCTCTCTCTCTCTCTCTCTCTCTCTCTCTCTCTCTCTCTCTCTCTCCCTCTCTTTCCTTCTTTCTTTCTTCCTATTCCAACTACCCTGTAAAAGCTGGAACTAAGAATGCAAACTCTGGAAAGCCAAGGGCAGTGCAGGGCTAAGATATTTACTTAGCCAAGGAGTTTGCTTCTGTCTCCCAGGGCAGCGGCTCAGATTTCTTCCTGCAGGCTTAGCTGAGTCCAGCCAGTTACTTCTGAGAAGGAAAAAGTGCTAAAGAAGGGTCCTGGCTGACCAAGGCACACAGGCAGCTTGGGAAAACACCACCCTACAGAACCTGCCAGGGGTTCCTGGTGACCAGACTGTCATTCTAAGGTGGGACCAAACTAAATTAGAAATGGAGGAAGGAACTCATTCCCTAGATTTCTCAACACCAAGAAAGCCATAAATCAGAAACAAGGGTGTGTGAACGCATAAAAATGGGCCATCAAGCTACTTCATGGGCAGAGGCACTCACACATAAACCTGATGACCTCAGTTTAATCCCTGGATCTCATAAGGTGACAGGATAATATACTCCTGAGAATTGTCCTGTGACCCCATACATGTGCCACTGGACAAGCAGACATGCATACATAAACACACACACATACACACATTAAAGACAGTATTTGAAAGAAATGCCAAAACAAAACTTGCCCAGGGCTAGACAGATGGCTGAGTAATTAAAAGCACTTGATGTTCTTGCAAAGGACCCAGGTTCAGTTCTCAGCACACACACACACACACACACACACACACACACACACACAGTAGCTCACAACCATCTGTAACTCCAGTTCCAGGGAACCTGACACCTTCTTCTAGCCTCAAAGGCACCAAGCACACATGTGGTACAGATACATACACACAGGTAAATGAGTGCATACACATTTTAAAAATATGATTTAAAATATATTTTTTTTTTAAATTTAGAGATGACTAGAAGTTTCTCACGCAGGTGTGGTGGCAAGTTCCCAAGTCCCAGAACTCGAGGACCTCAGGCTTGAGGCCAGGCAAACAGGTCCTGCTTGTCCAAAACAAGCTAGCTTGTCCCCCTGTAGCCGGTTAGCTTTCGCTCCTCTCTCTGCTCCCTCCTTTTCTGTCCGTTCATCACCTCTTCCCAACCCAGTTCACACTTGTGACAGAAGCTAGGCAGCGGCCACCATTGCCCTAGTCAACGGAAACAGTGGCAAAGGAACTCCCCTGCCCCACCCCACACTATTGCACAACAGCACTCAGTCAGTCACACACCAGAAATGCCCTTTAGTCTCCTCTTCTTGGCCTACCCCTCTAGAACAGCTCCCTCCTCAAGAGTTCCTTCTGGGCTTGAGTGGCACCTGCACGCACCTGCTTCTCCCCCTCTGCCACAGTCTGCCCTTGTGACCAGATCCACACCCACAACTCTTCACTCCTCAGGAAACAATCTCAACCTCTGAAAATTGCTGAGACATCCTACTAAAGACTCAAATATCTCCATTTCCACCTCCCTCAGGTCCTCCTCCTCCACCCCTCTCAGACACTTAGAATTACTACCTGTCGACTGTTTAGCCTAGATAACAAAGCCAGAGAAAGGAGAAGATAGCTAACTTCCAGTATTTGAAAGAATATCAGAAGCACAGGCTGAGCTGCGCCCATGCACCTCAATACAAAGAAGACTTCTAATCAACAGTGCCAGCAGGCTATGATGGCTCCCTCTATAGTAGTAAAAGACCAGTGACTGAGGCAGGCAGAGGGGATGTGCAAACTGCCTAGACCAAACCAAGCAACATGCATGCTCAAGCTACACACACACACACACAGAAAGAGAGAGAGAGAGAGAGAGAGAGAGAGAGAGAGAGAGAGAGAGAGAGAGAGAGAGAGAAAGGGAGGGAGGGAAAGAGAGAGAGAGAGAGAGGGAAGGAGGAGGGAGGGAGGGAGGGAGAGAGGGAGGGAGAGAGAGAGAGATTTTATCCACATTCCTCCCAGTGCATTTAGAAAACAACTTAAACACTCAGTTAACTGCTCCAATATTCAAGTTTCAGATGTGAAATCTTTTCTGAAGCAAATAAGAAACAAGCCCTTGGCTTCTCAAGGAGGCCTGGGTGGCTTATTCTGATGGACCACAGACCTGCCAAGGTGTGTTCCTCCCTAAGCCCCTCTGCCAGACTTCACAAGAGTGGGGCCCATGAGGCTACAGACTGTGTGTGTATGGATCTCTGTTTGAAGCATACCACATGACCCTAGAAGTCTTGCACTCTCAGCTTCTATGTGAGATAAATTAGCCCCTGCTCACTAGGTGTACTAAGTAGGCTTTTTTCCACTTGTTTAAAAACAAGCTGGATGAGGTGGTGCACACCTTTAATCCCAGCAGCTCAGAAGGCTAAGGTGGGTGGGTCTCTGGGAGTTTGAGGCTAGCCTGGTCTACATAGTGAGCTCCAGGGCTGTCTCAAAAGCAAAAAACCAAAACAAACAATGATGACAAAATAGTGGCTTCATACATAATTATAAGGATTAAAAGATTAAGTAGAAAATAGAATTTCATGTCAATTGAGAATTATATAATTGCTGTCTTAATTTGCTATTTAGTTTCTCAGCCAACAGAAAGTCCTTGAAAATTAAGTAAATGTTTCATTTTTCTTATTAGTAGAAACAACTAGCAGTCACCCACAAACTCAGCAATGTCTGTTGGATTCCAATCCCTATTCAGCAATGCCAAATATACAGAAGCAAAACTGGCTATTTTTTTCTTCCCCAGAGTAGTCTTAGTTCTCCAATATTTCAGTCCTTAAAATGGAAGTGTTCAGTACCTTTAATACCAGTACTCAGGAAGAGAGATAGGTGGGTCCTTATGAGTTCAAGGACAACCAGAACTACATAGTAAGACCCCCATTTTAAAAAAAAAAAAAAAAAAAAAGCCCCAGTGGTAAAGCCTAAAGCTACTCAGGTTCATGAATTCTCTGATCACAAAACAGACTCAAGAAAGTATCCAGCATTTTGAGCAGCACTCACTACCCTGAGTGACGAAGTGCTCCACAAACCAGTGACAAGGTGGCAGGAGGAGCAGTTGCCTTAGTCCAGTCCCCAAGAAGTGCCCCTCACTCTTCCTCTATGCAAAAGCCTTGAGGCTGGTTGACCTCTGGTTCCTCCATAGACTTCACTAGCCCAAATCCTAGGCACCAAAGATCCTGGCAGTATTGCTAAGAACACAAACACACCAAATCAAAGCACCTTTTGGGCCAGGACCTCTGCAGAAGCTGTGATGCTGGAGACTTTTACCATTCAGGTCTAGAAAGGAGCTGGGAACCTCTATCAAACTTTGATAACTAGTGCCAGACCAAGACTTCTTAGAGTCTGACACTAGTTCATATATTTTTGCTGTATTTAAGCACAGCATAATTTTGGGGAAGAAAAGTTTTTAAATAACAATTAGCTCAGCCCTGTGAGTACAACAAAGTTTAAAACATGTTTACATTAAAGCTCTTTACAAAGTCTATATGGCTTCCACCTTAAGATGGGTTGTTGTTGACTTAGAAGCAATGCTCAAGCTAAGGGTCTAGGGAGAATGACTGGGATAAACATAATGCCTGGCCCTAAGATAGCACAGAAGTCACTTAGGATGTTGTAAAGTACAAATGCCATCTCTCCCAAGGATGAGTTTTATGGCCTAGAAGGTTTTAGAGGAAAAGCATCTGGGATAAGAAAAATCCTGAGAGATAATGGACAGAGCCTGACTCATAAGGCAGCAGAGGTTTGCCACTGCTATATCCATCCCCAGCACTCTAGAAGAAATGGGTTAAACCCTCCTTTTGAAGGATGCCTGTGTGTTTAACTCTCCTGGCCTCTCCAGTGCTTGTCTGTGTGCACAAGAACTGTTTGCCCTCTAAGTGGCCTGTATGTGAAAGGAACCCCTTCCTGCTACTTTAAATGTAAAACATAGCAGTGGGGTTGGTAAAATGGTTCAGCAAAGGCTCCTGCCACCAAGCCTGCCAAGTTCTATCCCCATGATCCATACGGTCCTCGTACCTCCACACTCTTGCACACATGCACCCACACACATACAGGTAGAAAGTTACCAGTCAGTGCTGGAGAGAAGGCTCAGCACTTAAGAGCACACACTGCTCTTGCTAAGAAAAGAAGCTCGGTTCTAGGGATCAAACTCAACTCACCAGGCTTGG
Organism: Sigmodon hispidus; assembly: GCA_004025045.1. NCBI lineage: Eukaryota > Metazoa > Chordata > Mammalia > Rodentia > Cricetidae > Sigmodon > Sigmodon hispidus. Next base: position 117,502 of record PVIH01001520.1, read on the forward strand.
TAGGAAGCACCTTTACCCACTGAGCCATCTCACTGACCCACTTCGTGTCCCTTGGTACCTCTTGGCCCAATATTCCTGGACTGACACCTGGATTTTAGGTCACTAGACAAACACTACTCTTAATTTTTTTTTCACTTTAAAATAAGAACATTTTTAACTTTAACTCCAACTTTGTTGAAAATGGATGCTAATTTTGTTGTTCGGAGTTGTGAGACTGAAACCAGGACCTTAAGCATGCTGGGCAAACACAAGGTTTCTGGCCCCATCTAGCCTGAGGTTGTGGCTGCTTTTTTTTCTGTAAAAATGACTCAAATACTTATATTAATTTTATCTTGTTTGGCCTATGTCTCTGGCACATTGCTAGTTAGCTCTTTTATCTCAATTTAACCCATTTCCTTTAATCTGTACTGCCACGTGGTCCGTGGCCTACCCACTTTGTTACATGTTGATTCTTCAGCAGCTAGATTATCTCTGTCTGATGACACCCTCCTTCTCCTACCTATCCTCCAATTTCCCCATCTACTCCTACGCCTGCCATGGTCCTTTATTTAAAAAATAATATTCACAACATATAAAAGACATTCCCACATCACTCCACCACTGAACCCCTGGGTTTAAAGAAAATGGTAATTAAAGCTAGACTGTAATGTGAAGTCAGCATAGGACTATTTTTTCCTTATCCAGAGCAAGGCCTGAGATGAAACATTTTTGGTGTGGGAGAGGAGGTGAGGGTCAGAATTCTTCTATAGTGAAGCATTTTCCATCAAAATGCATCTGTATGTATCACATATCTTACCAAGGAAAGGCAGCACAAACCTGACTTCTAAGCAAAGCATATGCCTATAATCCAAGGGCAGAGGAGGCAGGAGAATCAGGAGTTTAAGGTCATCCTCAGCTGCAGAGGGAAATTTGAGGCCAATCGGGGTTGTATGAAACTATGTTTAAGAAAAGAGAAATTGGCTTTTTACGTATCCTCACTAGGTATACATTTATGTTCTTGAACACTGACTGGCTTTCATTTTAGATTTTGTTCTTTGCAGAAGGCACTACTTTCTCAGAGAAATCTTGTCAAACTTGACAAGATTTAAATCACCTAGAAAACAAACCACGGATGGCACAAAACTATGCGGCCATTCCAAGCATTCAATGGAGGAAGTAAGGTGGGGCTGACCGCACTATGAGCTCAGGGTCAGCAAGATGGCTCAGTTGGCCATCTGATGACCTGGAGTTTGATCGCGAAACCCACCTGGTAGGAGAGAACTGACTTGTATGAGCTGTCCTCTGACCGCCACACATGTACTATAGCATGAGTGTGCACACACACACAATAAATTTAAGGAGAAAACAAGCAAATACATCGGTATTCACTACTCCACCTCCTGACTAAAGGTACAATGTGACTAGCTGCCTCACATTTCCTCCAAGCCTTTGCAATCCAGATGGCCTGTGCACTAAAAGCCTGCGCCAAGTATTCTTCCACCTTTAAGTTGTCTTCTGTCAAGTCTCTTTTGCAACTAATGTAACCAAAAATCTAAAATTTCCAGAAAAAATAATTGTTCTTCTGGTTTCTCCCTACAACTTTCTAAATTAAGAAAACAAAAACAAACTAAAAAGCCAAAATTATGGCTGGGCGGTGGTGGCACATGTTTAATTTCAGCACTTAGAAGGCAGAGGCAGGTGGATCTCTGTGAGTTCCAGGCCAGCCAGGTCTACAAAATAAGTTCAAGGACAATCAGGGCTACACAGAGAAACCCTGTCTCAAAGAAGAAAAAAATAAAGTCAAAATTATGTGTAAGAGATAATGATGTCTTACACATAATAATCCCAGCCCGAGGCAGGAAGATTACTAGATCTAGAGGCTAGCCTAGACTATATAGCAAGGCCTTGTCTGTAAATAAATAATATCAGCACATACACACATAAAGAAAAAAACCCATGAGTCAGACTCGTCGAGTAGGCAGCACGTTCTCTGACAGCTACCAGGTACCCAGTTGGCTAAGGTACTCAGTGTCCACAGCCAAAGCCTTCCTTCTTTAAATGAGGGCCTTTCCTGTGAGTAAATGTGAGTAGCAATGCTCTGGACTCCCCTGGCTAAGACACTAACAAACGAAGGTCTTAAAACTGATAAACCACAGGTCTGCTCAGGCCCTTATTAAACTCTGGGCCAACTTCCCAAGAGAGCAGCCAAACAGCCTACAGCACTCTTGGGTTATCCCAGCACTTACAGAAATGTTTGGTTGACACTGTTAGAAATATGATTGGTCACTTATTCAACAAGATGTTTCTCTTTGCCAAATCCTGAAGTCCACATGGAGAACATGCAGGCGACAATTCAGGGCCATTTACATGCCATTAAGCAAAGGGTATCTAGTAGATGATACAAGCTTGGGTTTTGTTCTTCAGCTTTTCTCTTCAACCTCAAAAAGATGTTAAAAGTGGATGCAGATGAAGGGGGAGTTAGGAGGTCAGAGGTTCAGGAAAAAGAGTAGGGCCTGTCCAGTCATAACAGGCAGCCCCAATTCTCCTGCCTTCTGGGAATGTGTGCTGTTAAAAGGCCTCACAATACTGGAAGGAAGCCTGCAGAAAGACAATGGATTTCCAAGCAGAGTGCTTTAGTGGTGCCAGGGACCATGGTGGGAAAGGAATCAGCCTAAAAAGGCATGGTGTTAAGACTGTAGTAGTCACAACAGCTCTAAGCAACAAGACATTCACAGCACAGAGTTTGGAGGCAGACTGGTTGGATTCAAATCCACTCCGCCAATTACTAAACATGGAACTGAGCCGTCATTTACTTAGCTGGTTCCTCAGTAATTTAGCATTACAAGACCCAGGGACTCCACTCCTAAATGCATACCCCAAGGAACTGAAGACAGCATTAGACAAAACAAGGATGCTTATAGCAGTCCAGTCACCAGCAGGAAGACACATTCCAGATGTCTGCCCATTGATGGATGGAGATCAACAAAATGTGGTACATCCAATGATGGAAGTATTCATTCGCAGAAAGGAATGAAGTGTTGACATATCCGGCAACATGAATGAACCTCAAAAATATGCTGAGTTGAAAGAAGCCAGGCCTGAGAAACCATATATTGCATGATTCCATTTATAGTCAACTCACATTTTCCTACCCAGAATAGGTAAATAGATAGAAACAGAAAGCAAACGAGTGACAGCAGTCTTGAGAGGGAGAAGTGGAGTTTCTACTGGTATACAGAATTTGCTTCTGGAACAGTGAAATGTTCTGGAACCAGATAGCCACGATGGTCATAGAACACTTTCACTGTGAAAGATGCCTCTAAAGTGTATGCTCCAAATACAAGTACGCATTTATGTTACTCATCTTTTGCAACAATCAAATGCATTTATGTAACTCATCTTTTGCAACAAACAAAAATTAGCTTACTCTGGGCCTCAGTTTCCTCATCTGTAAAATGGACATAGTATTGTTGTGTAACTTTTTAAGGGGGGATGGAGGGAAGAGAGAAGACCCCTGGCAAAGAGTAACCAGCAAGGGTAAGCCATGTGCTTCATCAGTCTCAACCAACACCATGCATGAGAGCTTTCTTTAAGGTTGGAAAGACTTTCAAGTCTGTCTGGTGAACAGTCTGCCATGTTTGCCCACCAAGCACATAAAATGTGGCTGGGATTTCTCAATTTACTTGTAATTAACAAACTTACACAGGACTGGTGGCTACTGACTATTGTACTAGACAGTACAGTTCTAGATCTCCACTCCACCCTCAGAACAACCCTAAGAGGTAGTTATTATCAGCCTCCTGTTAGAGAGAAATGTGAAATGTTCCTCATAGGCTCTTGTGTGAACACTTGGTCCCCAATGGGTGGCACTATTTGGGAACCTGTGGAGCCTCTGGATCAGAGGTGGGTCAGTGGAATGCTACCCACAGGGCAATACACAACTGCCTGTAACTCCCCAGTTCCTGGAGATCTCGTGCCCTTGTGGTCTGAGGGTACCAGGCATGCACATGGTACACATACACACAACACATATGCAGGCACTAACAAGTACATAGAAAATAAAAGTTTGAAACCTTCAACACAGCTTCACTGCCACAAGATCAGCCCTGTCACTTATACATGTGCACACCCATCTACTTGCTAAACATACTTGTCTGCCACTGTCTGCGCCCTGGAACCCAAATTCGGAGGCCACTGCCCTGTGCTTTCTCTTCTCCACTTTCAGGAGACTACCACCCTCTCCCCAGAGAAGAGCACATGCTGTCCTGCTATCCTGGCAAAAGTCTCACCCAACTCTGCAAGCCAAAGTGACAACTCTCTCTTCATATTCTCTAGTATGTGCCATCTTAGATCACCAGCCCAGTTACTATGCATATGCACTGTGCCAGGCAAGACAGATATAGTCCTACTGCCAAGAAGCTTGCTGCTACAGCAGGGGCCAACACTGAACAAGGACAGGTGACAATTGTACAATGATTTTGTAAAAAACAGAGGCTGCCTAACACAACATGAAATAAGTTTCTAGAAACCCTGAATTAAAGGGACCTTTGGGTTTCTTTAAATATAAAAGAATGTACATATGCAACCTAGGGTTTAGAGTGAGCTGAGCATCTCCCCAACACCTCTTTCCTGTTGCCCTTACCTGGCCCTCATCCATGCTCCCCAGCTCTGCCATCAGCCTCAACCCTCATTTACCAAGACACAGAGAAACCTCTAGCCTTGCTTGCCTTCCAAATGCCCATCTACACCCATGAGCTTCCCTGCCCTACAGTCTAAAAAGCTATTACCTGCCTCAGCTTGCCAGCCCACAGGCTTCCCCTGATCCACTGCACATGCCCACACCCTCACACCCTCCCACCCACCCACCCCCAGGCTGCAGGTGCTGGCAGAGCTCATTTCTGAGCTGAAAGAATATTCAAGCAAGCTCCACAGCTGCTGGCCTGAGGTAGTCATGTGGTTGCCAGCACCTGACCACAGCTGCCTAAGATTCCAAACCCCACTGCCAGGGTTCCACACCTGGAAAACTGCTTAGCCACAGATGCCCAGGATCTGGCTGGCAGCTGAAGAATCGATTGCAAAGGTCTTCCTCAGCAGTGGCTACTCCAGGTCGAGGGGAAAGGATTCCTGTCAGGAAGAAACCCAGGTAAGGCAGTATAGAAGGCATCGTGTGCTGACAGGACAAGTACTCTCCACTGCCAGTGCTGGTTCAGAAACAACTTCTGGGGTACTAATTCTGGCAGCAACTGCCTGTATAGAGCTTCAGGCTGGATGGCTAGCTGAGTCTGAAATAAATAGCAAGAATCATCCCTACCCAATAACTGCTGTATGCTTCAGCTTCAACACTTGAGCTGCCATCACAGGATTAAAATGGCCAAGTCTGCCTGATGGTGTATGAACATGACTCTGAAGTTCCAGCCATTTTTCATCCTACCGTTTCACAGGATTTTCTGTAATTCCAGGATGCAATTCAAGTATCACTCTTCAACAGATGTTTCAGCAACCAAGTCCCACACCAAGTTAAAAATGTTCTTTCAGGTTAACCCATTCAACACCAAAATAGTTGACCAAAAGCTCCTACATTGTGTGTGCCCAGTATAAACAATGACACCCTAAACACCCTGTTCCTGTGACAGACTCTAACCAGAGCCTGGTCTCTCTCCCTGTTGCCTCAAAGCAAATAAGATGGTTCCTGGGACAGGCTGAGTTTGCAGCAGGAAAAACTCAACTGAAGACAGACAGCTTTCTGTGATGAAAATTCAGGAAATCCTACCCCCAAATTATATAAGCAATCAAATAGTGCTGGGAAACAAACTTCAGGAGTTACCCAAAGTTGGGGAAAGATAAAGCTTTTGTGGGCTTCCCAGAGGTGCCTTTCAATCAACTGTGCATCTGTAAGTAACCCCAATAAACTCACTGGTTCACTAGGCTACACTTTGTAAAGTCTATTAAAAGTGTTGGTGTGTGGTAAGTGTCCCCACATTTGCATACCCCCAGGAAAAATCAAACAACTGTCCACTTCAGCACCTACCACCCCTAAAGTTTACTGCCTAACCCTAGCTTTGCTCACCAAGGACCCTTCACAGTCTTTTGGGACACTGTGTGTCCTTTTAGCTTGGTCCACCCCAAAGGATGCATTTAAAACTAACACAAGGCATTAAGAAAAAAACAGAGTAAAGCTGAAACAACAGTCAATGTTAGATGGCTGAATAAGGTAAGAATCATGGGCTACTTCAAGAGTAAAGAGTTAGCAAGTTATATGCCCGGGCCCTACGTCATTCAGCATAGAATAAATATGAGCTTCTGTGTATTACTTTTGGACTGCTGGTCCAGATGTTGGGACTATTCTGGGCCTGAAACTTATTACTATAGGTTGTTGTTACCGATTTTTTTCATATTTTCACAAACTCCCTTGACATTTTGTTGTTATGCAGCTTGGATTGGATGTCAATAATGATTCAGGGATACATTTGAAAACATGATCCTCTTGTGTCTGCCTCCTGAGTTCAAGTGCATGTGTAGATAATGGACTCTCAATTTTTGCTGTTTGTCAACACAATTTGCAATGTTAACATGCTTGAGAATATAAGAATTATTAAATACCTCATTTGAAGTAAAAAAAAAAAAAAAATTCAATGTTAGGTGTTTTTTCCCTCTGTAGACTTTCCTATAAAGAAGGGAGTGTGGCCAATTAATGTGTGTTCTGTTGTGCTGATCCATAAGTCAGTTTCCTCAAATCTGACTGCCTGTCACTGCACTCCCCATCATAATCTCTGGCAAGAGTGGAAAAGGTCTATTATCTGTATTGTTCAACATGATAACCATGTGGCTATTTAAGCACTCAACATGTAACAAGTATGGCCCCTCATGCTGGCACAGACCTTTAATCACTCTAGGAGGCAGAGGCAGGACGATTTCTGGGAGTTTGAGGCCAGCCTGGTCCCAGTGGGTTCCAGGACAGACAGGATTAATAAGACTCTGTATCCAAAAAAAAAAAAAAAAAAAAAAAAAAAAAAAAAAAAAAAAAAAAAAAAAAAAAAAAAAAAAAAAAAAAAAAAAAAGAAAAAGAAAAAGAAAAAAAAAAAAGCAACCAATGTGAGTAAGAACCGGATTGCTTAATTTTAGATATAAATGTAACTGTCATTAAACTAACTAGATGCATTTTCATAATGAGAATAATCAGACTGGGTGACCCACCTTTGTGCCCTTGTCCCTAAAACAGCCTACAACCATCCTCTTTACTCTTTATTCTACAAGCAACATGTACCTCTTCCTAAAATAAGATACCACATAATAGACTTAGAAAGTTAAGCTTTCTGGGTCCAATACTCAGCACCTCACAACCAGAGGTAACTCTAACACCTTTTTCTGGCCTCCAAAAACATCCACAGACATACATGCAGGCAAAACAGCCATATACACAAAGTTAAATTTTTAAAAAGCAAATGACAAGCAAACCACAGTACTAAAAGTCATATAATGAACCAAATAGAACAATCCATATATTTTATAAAGACTTAACAGGCAACAGCAGTTCTTCTTTCTGGAACCACAGAGTAATGCCAAATTAAAGTATGTTACAGAATCAATCAGCTACCCTGTCTGCCACTTCTCCACAACTCATCCATTGACTCCTAGTACAAACCATCCTGAAGGCTTGCAATACAATGTCACCAAACTGGCAGTACTCTTGGCTAGTGGCCAGCCTGGTGCATGGCGTGTTTAGCTACAAACAGCTCTGCTGACTGTCCCTGTAACATTTTCATGGCTCGCCAGTAGATCTGTCCACAGTTCTCAGGTCTACCAAAGGGGTGGCTCAATTCTTCTTTAATGTAATCCATCCAAAGATCTTTAAAAAGAAACAACAACAAAAAATTATTGAAAACTTAGAAAGCTGAGGTTTTATTAGGCAAATTCAATTATTTAATACTAAGCTAATTAGAAAGTTCTAAGAAACTTCCACACATAAAATTAATGTAAGTGAAATTTTAAAATATTTATAAATAAATGAGGTACCATGTAATACTGATAATATAAGCATTGTGTAATGTTTAAATCAAGTTAAGCCTATCTATTATCTCAAACATTCATTTCTTTACAATGAAAGCTTTCAAACTCCTTTCTACTTTTTTGTTGTTTTGGTTTTTCGAGACAGGGTTTCTCTGTGTAGTCCCGGCTATCCTGGAACTTACTCTGTAGACCAGGCTGGCCTCAAACTCACAGAGCTCTGCCTGCCTCTGCCTCCCAAGTGCTGGTCTACTTATTTTTCTTTTCATTTTTCAAGATAGGAGCTGGTGCTGTCATGGAACTTGCTCTGCCTTCTGCTGGGATTAAAGGCAATCACAACCACTGCCACCACCATCTGACTTTCTACTCTTTAAAAAAACATGGTATTCGGGGCTGGAGAGATGGCTCAGCGGTTAAGAGCACCATCTGCTCTTCCAGAGGACCCGGGTTCGATTCCCAGCACCCACATGGCAGCTAACAACTGTCTGTAGTTCCAGTTCCAAGCAAACACCAAGGCAAATAAATAAATAAAGTTTAAAAAAAAACAAACAAACAAAAAAACATGGTATTCTGTTGTTATCTAGTCAGCCCTCACTATGCCACAGCAGGCTAGCCCTACTATAACTAAGCACTGACTGACCCTTTTTCATTATGATGACCAGCTGTGACTACTGGCCTACACTAACATTTTCTTTATAAATACTTGTTTTGGTGTAGTCTGATTTAGTTTTGATTTTATGAGACAGGGTCTCATTCTGTAGTACAAGTTAGCCTGCAACTCACTACATAACCTAGACTGGCAGCAATACACCTGCCTCTACCTCTGCAGCAATAGGATTATAGCCAGGAATCACTACATCCCAGCACACATAATTTTTAAAAAGTTATTTATTTTATCTTATGTGCATGCATGTGTATGCGTACACCTGCATTTCATGATGTGGGGGTCAGAAGACAAGTTGTGGAAGGCAGTCATTTTTTTTTTCTACCATATAGGCTTAAGAGATCAAACTCATGTCTTTATGTTTGGAAACAAGTAGCTTTAGCCATTGAGCCATCTCACTGGCCCACATAAATTTTTTGTTTTTTTAAAAAACAGGACCCAAACCCAGATCGGGTGTGGTGGTGCACCTTTTTAATCTCAGCACTCAGAAGGCAGAGGCAGGAAGATCTCTGTCAGTTCCAGGCCAGTCTGGTCTACAAAGGGAGTTCCAGGGCAGCCAGGACTACAGAGATACTCTGTCTAGAAAAACAAAAAAAGAGAGACCCAAACTAAGCAAATCATTGTCTGATTCAGAGTCCTTAAGAGAACTAGTGAATAGGAGAGCTTGCAAACTTAAATTTTAAGTAAAATCCTATGCTGCAGAGGTGGATACAGGAGTATTTCCAGAAATGTGAGGTCAGCCTAAGCTATGTAGTAGTTCCAAGGAAGCCTAGATGACAGAGTAAGAGCCTGCCTCAACAACCACAAGGGAGAATTTTGTGGAATATTATTTTAAGATGTGTTATATTTATTTGTGCTGTAGAACATTTGTTTAATGGTGTAAAGACATGTTGCATTTGTTTAATTCTGTGAAACCATGCTACTTTGCCTGTCTAAATCTCCTGATTGGTTGGTCTCATAGAGTTGAACAGCCAGTAGTGAGGCAGGAGGAAAGGGTAGGCTGGGCTGACAGGCAGAGAGAATAAACAAAAGAAGATATGTGGGAGGAGAGGCTCAAGGAGCAAGAAAAGGATGGGAGGAGGACATCAGCAGAAAGAAAGAAAGGAAGGAAGGAAGGAAGAAAAAAGGGAGGAGAAAGAAAAAAGAAAGAAAGAAAAAGCTGACAAAAAACAAGCCAAGCTAAGGCCAGACATTTATTAAGTAACCATAAGCCTCTGTGTGTTTGATTTATTTGGCAGCGGGGTGGCAGGACCACAAAAAAGCAAAAACAACCAACAACAGAAGGCAGGAAAAGCACTTCAGAACTGCTCTAAGGGCCTAAATGCAAACCAGAAACACTATTCTACCCACCTAACAGTTCAGAGACTACACGAGCAACACTCACACCCATAAAGGAAGTTTACTTACCAGAATCTGTAGACCCAAACTCTCTCAACGCCCTCTCGTAATATTCCCTCAGGCTTGCCATTTTGCAGGATTCCTATAAAAACAATCAGAAGATCTGGCTTTATCCATCTAATCATCAATCCACTTCGACTGTATTCTAAGCAACTTCTATCTGTTAGGTATTTGAAGGGGAAGGACCAAACCAGCCTAGTTCTCAGTTTGTCCCCCAAAAAAAGGAAGAAAAAAACAGGCTGGGGAAATAGCTCAGCAGCCAAGGGTACCTGCCACCATATCTGACAGCCTGAGTCCAATCCCCAGCACCCACATGCCAGAAGCCAAGAATCAACTTCCAAAAGATGTCCTCTGACTGTCATACTCACACTGTGGCACACAAAAAAATAAGTACGAACAAGAAAAGAAAAAACACATTTACCAGAATGAAGTGAATATCAACCAGGAAGGCTCGTTACCCTGCTGACATAGGAACAAGTCCACCTACACTTTCAGGGTGGGACCTTCAAGGTTCCACGGGAGCCACACTTGAAACCCTTGAGGGCTGAGTGGGATTTAAATGAGAAATAAACAGAGACAGTTGTACAGCCTGTGTCAGGATTTCTTCCTTTTGAGAGGTTGTGCTCTGACACGGATTTATGACCATCTTGAAACCTTCTCTCTCTTTTTTTCCCCTAGATAAAGAGTTCATTATGTAGCCCTGGTTGGTACAGAGTTCATAGCAATGCTCCTGAGTGCTGGGATTAAAGGCCTGAGCCACCATTCCTCACTCTAAAACTCTTACATCACAATAACACACAAATACAAGTATGTGGTTTTCAAGTTCCTTAAGCCCTCTGGCTTTAAGTATGTCTTCACTTGGAAAGCACCTCGGCGCCATTACAGATAATGGAGTGTGGGCTATGTCAGAACACAGTCCAGGAATGAATCAGGTGCTTGTGAGAACACTCCAAGAAAACAAGACAGAGTCTTGTGACCTCAGTTTCCTCAAAAACACAGAATTACTCATGGAATTGTTTTCATGCTTCTCCCAGACGTAGCACATAAGAGATGACTCGTTGTTGTTACCCACTTATCCTTTATATGCCTTTATGGAAAGCATATTTTTGCCATGTGTGGCTTATCCTGAACTCATGAAAACTTTACTCATGTGACCTGTCTTAACCACGAGCATAAACTGTCCCAGGCTCCTAATAACGTTGGCTATTGAATGAGACTTTAGTCCACTTCATTTAGTGGCTCCACTCTCCCAGGTCCTCCCACCTCTAGAGTGGTGCCAGGCTATGACCTAACAGAATAGTGGGCACTACTTTTGTAGCTCTGGCTGTCCTTGAACTCAGCTGTAACTAAGGATGGCCTGTAACTCCTGATCCTCCTGTCTCCACCTTCTAAGTGCTGAGACATCATGTTCATCATCACACCAGTTTATGTGAAGCTGAGGATCAAGACAGGGCTCTGTGCATGGTAGGAAAGCATCCTACCACTCACCCCCAGCTTCACCTCTACCATTCAATGTATTCCTTCGAGTGCATTTTCACAGATTAGCATCATCTAAAGTCTTTTTGTTTCGGCTTTTTTTTTGTTTGTTTGTTTGTTTCTGTTTTTTAAGACAGGGTTTCTCTGTGTAGACCCTGGCTGTCCTAGAACTCTCTCTGTAGACCAGGCTGGCCTCAAACTCAGAGATCTGCCTGCCTCTGTCTCTTGGCTACCACCATCAACTTAACTGAAATCTTTTGTATGGAATTGGAGAGATCCTCTCAGCAGTTAAGAACACTTGCTGCTCTTGCAAAGGACCTGAGTTCTGTTCCTAATCTAACACCCAAGTCAGATGGCTCACAAGTACCTATAACTCCAGAGCCAGGGGATCCAAGGCTGTCTTCTGGTCTCCTAGGATATCTCAACTCCTGTATTAATATCTACACACACACACACACACACACACACACACACACATAATTTAAAAACTTTTTAAAAAGCATTTAGTGGGCTGGAGAGATGGCTCAGCGGTTAAGAGGACTAACTGTTCTTCTGGAGGACCTGAATTAGATTCCCAGCATCCACATGGCAGCTAACAACTATCTGTAATTCCAAGATCTGATACTCTTACACAGTTATACATGCAGGTAAAACACCAATTTGCATAAAATAAAAATAAATATTTTTTTAAAAGTATTTAGTATAAAGTAATGATTTCATGAGTTCAATCCCTAGTACCATTTTTTTAAAAAAAAATCATTATTCAAATCTCCCTTCACTAGCCTATATTATATGAAACCAGTTTAACTTCACATGCAAACTTCACAGTTTGCTAAGGAATCATAATATACATTGCACTATACACCTTCTTTCTATCCGGTATCCCAAGGGGCCCATGTCTCTCACACATTTAGCAGACAAAGGGCTTTCCTATATAGATGAGGGTAAGACTTACAATTAAGTGATTTCCCAAGACATAGTTAATAATCCAGAGACTGGCTATTAAATAAATGTTAAACTGTCTCATCATATAATATTATACTATACTTCAGCACAAAAAGACCAAATTTAAGCAACAATGGTCAAAACCATGAAAACAGGAGCTCAAGTTCATAATGCCTATGGAGGCCAAAAGAGGGTGTTGGATCCCTTGAAACTGGAGTTGCAGACAGCTGTCAGAAGGCAGAAGGGTGCTGGGATCCAAACCAGGTCCTTTTGAAGAGCAGCCAGAGCTCCTAACCACTGAACAACCTCTGAAGCACCTATCTGACATTATTTTTATCATCATGACTATTAGTTTTTTGAGACAGGCTTTCTCTATGTAACAGTCCTGGCTGTCCTGAAACTCACTTTGTAGACCAGACTGGCCTCAAATTTACAGAGATCCTGAGTGCTGGGATTAAAGCTGAACACTACACTACCCACCCTGAGCTGTGTATTATTTTTTAACTCAGTAGAGTACCTTTTCACGCTACTCATAAGTTACAGTTAAAACCACCAGAAGCAGTAATTAAGTGCTCACTCTACAGCCCAAGACAAGAGAACAGTGCACTGTGGAGACAGGCAGCAACTGCATACTCCTTCTCCTCTCGGCTTCATTACTGTTCTTACCAGCTCCGCAGAAAGAGGCTGAACCAAGGCGTTTGCCCTCCACTCTAACTAAAGTTTTAAACAAGAGATGCTACCCTGAGTAATAACCACTGAGCCTTGTTTCCAGCAGGAAGTGCTCAGAATACTCACCTGCTCCTTCTCAAACTCTATCATTTTCCTGAAAAAATCAACTGAAAATGGACGGCTTTCCTGTAAACTAAAAAGGAGTGGGTAAATGTTAGTTCCCACAATGACAGAAAGCTTTTTACAACTTATAAGCATGAATACGTAACCAGGCTTTGCATCTATAGAGGGCAGTTTAGCAAAGACTCAGCAGTCTCAGACAAAGTGGACCTGATGGAGTTGCTCCCCTGCCTCAACTCTGAATGACTGACCCTTCACCACCCTTAAACAATTTCCCACACACATTTGTTGTTGTTGATTTGTTTTATTTTTATAACATGTGTCTCTACGCTACCCTGTTTGGTCTCTAAGCACTAACCTCAAATGATCTAACTTAGTCTCTTGGGTTACAGGCATGTTCTACTAAGTGAGGCTCCACACACCACTTTTAAATAATGCTGCTATGGAGAAGCTTTACTAAAGAGAAAAGGAGACAGTCTACTGCTTAGCAATAGTATTCAAAATTGGGATTATAGTGTAGCATCAACTCTTTAAGAAACAAATAATGAAATAATGTAGTAGGCTACAGTGTGCTCAGTGTGTAGCTCTTGTCTAGGTACAAGGCCTTGGGCTCAGTCCCTACTGCTAACAAAGCTGTCTGTGCTAGTGACACAATTACAGTCATCAACGAGCTAATTGTCATTCCTTCTGTGTGTATGAATTGCTTTAACTGTGCAAAAACAGAAAAAGGAAATGTGTTTTGAAAGTCTCTCTGATTACCACTTCAGACACTACTTGTTTTGGTTTTTTGGGGTTTTTTTAAGATTTATTTATTTATTATGTATACAACATTCTGCAGCCCTGTACATCTGCACACCAGAGGAGGGCACCAGATCTCATTACAGATAGTTGTAAACCACCATGTGGTTGCTGGGAATTGAACTCAGAACCTCTGGAAGAGCAACCAGTGCTCTAAACCCCTGAGCCATTTCTCCAGCCACCAAACACTACTTATAATTCTCATAGTCTGGGTATGAAAGGCTGGGTAAGGACAGGAAGACTAGAAACAGCTATGAGCATCTGGGAGGAGTACCTTTTGAACACTGCTCTGGCCTTTTTGTAGCCACCACTTCGATAAGCCCAATCCAGGTATTTCTCCTTCAGAGTTATTGAACTGGCACCTGTGACAGCTAAAATAGCTTTCTACATTTAAAAGAAAGGAAACAAAAACAAGCTGTGTAAAGGAATTTAGTGATATCAAAACATATTGCCAAGACCCACCCCAAGCCACTAAGTAGACTCTTGAGATATGAAATACCCACTCCCTGCTGCACAAGGACAGAAAAGAAAGCCTTACCGTACCTTAAAGACTGCTTCAGTGTCCTCCTGGGTTTTAGCACCTTCAGTCCACTCTGCCCAAGAAATCCACAGGGGCAGACAAACCTGCTCACAACAACAACAACAACTGTTAGGTGTGACTTTCCCAGCACTGTGCTCTGAAAACTCATCACTATGAAAATGGTCATTGCAGCCCCCTAGCCAAGTCATCCGGAGCAACACTTTGATAATTTAGTCCAATTCTTACGGGGAATCCTCACTCTGGCCATCATTAGCAATCACTTTACAATTAAACAGGCAAATAAAAGCCACATTCAGTCAGCTCCTCAGCTACCCAGGTCATGAATCTGTGGTTTGGAAGCTACTTCATCAGAACTGATCTGCCTGGCTTGCCTGACCTTTCCTGTATAGAGAGGCAGACAGCAGAAAGCGGTAATGTAACTTGTTCCCCACCTTACCCACTACAGTATATTTTCCCAATGACCAATACAAAATACTTGGTCTGTGGTGGTACACACTTTGGTATACACTTTTTATCCCAGCACTTGGGAGGCAGAGACAGGAAGATCTCTGTGAGTTTGAGGCCAGCCTTGTCTACAGAGCTAGGTAGAGTCAAAGCTACCCAAAGATACCTTGTACTAAAAAGGCAAAAAAAAAAAAAAAAAGATTTACTATGAAGTAAATTTAGAATATTAATGTTTAGATTTTTGTGATTTCAAGTTGAGTTTATAATCAAATATGAATGCAAGTGAGAATATTCTATTAGTATTTCTCATTGTAAGATATTTAAACAAGCTCTTTTCTCTTTACTCTGCTCCCTACCCACTCTCTCTCTCCCTCTTCTTTCCCCTCGCCCACCCATTCCCTTAATAAACCTAATATGGCTCAAAAAAAAAAAAGATATTTAAACAGAATGAGAAATCTTACATGACTTAGTAAACTTACAAATAAAGAATTAGAAATATAAGTAACATCTCTTTAATTTTTGAACTATTACCATTTAACACCAACTATTCTAGGGCTTTCTCTCTTTAGACAAGTATATTACAAATGAGCTTTCACTACAGTCTTAAGAGATTTGCAGAGAGGGCTAGAGATACACCTCTGTTAATAGAGTGCTTGCTTAGCCTGAACAAAGTCCTGGGTTCAATCCTTGGCACTACAGAAAGCAGACAGGGTAAAGGGCTAGCGCACCTAGAAATCCCAGTAATCAGGAGGTGAAAGCAGAAGAACTAAAGGTGAAGGTTCTCCTTAGGCCAGCCAGGGCTACAAGACTCTGTCTTTTAAAAAATGAAAAACAAGGGGCTGCAGAGATGGCTCAGTGGCTAAGAGCACTGACTGTTCTTCTGGAGGACCTGAGTTTGATTCCCAGCATCCACATGGCAGCTGACAACTGTCTGTAATTTCAAGACCTGACACCCTTACAGTTTTACATGCAGGCAAAACATCAATTCTCATAAAAATAAATATTAAAAAAAAAATGAAGGGGCTGGAGAGATGGCTTAGAGGTTGGGAGCACTGAATGTTCTTCCAGAGGTCCTGAGTTAAATTCCCAGCATCCACATGGTGGCTCATGGCCATCTATAATAAGATCTGGTACCCTCTTCTGTATACTGTATATATAATAAATAAAAATAAATATTAAAAAAAATGAAAAAAAATTGACCAGAAATATAAGGACTGGGAGTTAGCTCTGTGGTCAAAAATACTTGTTGTTGCAAAGGATCTGAGTTCCATTCCAGCACCAACCTGGAGGCCCAACACTTCCTCAGGCACCAGGCTCACACAGAGGACATAGACATACATGCAGACAAAACATTCATACACATAAAACAATATAAATAAATAAATGAAACGACATAAAATATGGAAGACACAACTCACAGACCTGGGGTTTGAGGTGTGCCAAGGCTTCTTCAAAATGCATCGCTATATCAGGGCTCTTTGTCCCAACGAGCACCTGCAGTTTCATCTGCCACATTGCTGCCGAGTCCTTGAACAATTCAGTCCCAGCTTCCGCCACCTGCAAAGCCTCTGTAAAGAGGTCTTTGCGCAGCAACAAGTCAATCTAAGAAAGACAAAGCACATGTAAAGCACCACTAGAAAACAAAATGACATGTATATAGAGGCACATAAAGACCATTTATGAGAATAGTCTCCACAGCCCTCCCACTAGACCTTTTACCACCACAGCTGCTAACGAGGCACAAAGGGAGGGCATCTGGAACAACAACTCCTCCTCCTCCTCCCCCTCCTCCCCCCCCCCACAGGACTATGAGAGAGGAGGGCTGTGGAGAATGGCTGAGCAGGGAAAGATACCTGCCAGGCAACTCTGCGGCTGACTTCTCTCTCCCAATCCCAAATACTCTCCTCACACGTCATGACACGTTCATACACACAGTAATGACATTTCCTCTCATCAGAGAGTCTAAGTAATTTAAGCTAGAACCCACACACAATAGAGCAAAATAAAGATTAAAAACAGCCTCTGTAGACCCAGAAGGAGATACATATACTCCTTCAATGGACTTAACTGGTGTAACTTTTCCTAAATGTAATTTGACACTATAAAATAAGAATCATGGGAATCTGGAGAGGTTATGGTTTGGAGATTAAAAACACTAACTGCTCTTCCATAAGACCTTGGTTCGGGGCTGGAGTGATAGCTCAGCGGTTAAGAGCACCATCTGCTCTTCCAGAGGACCTGGGTTCGATTCCCAGCACCCACATGGCAGCTAACAACTGTCTGTAGTTCCAGTTCCAGGCAAACACCAAGGCAAATAAATAAATAAAGTTTAAAAAAAAAAAAAAGACCTTGGTTCAATCTCCAGTACATTCGGCTCACAACTGTATGTACCCCAGTCTCAGAAAATCAAACATCCTCTTCCGGCTTTCTAAGGCACCGAGCACACTTTTGATGTAAAGATGTACATAAAAACAGGCAAAACACCCACACACATAAAAAGTCTTTAAAAACAAAGAATCATGAAAGTGTTGAATTTTAGATTTTACTTTAACAAATATGACCCCCCAAGAAAATAAATTAAAAAAAAACCTTATCTGTACAAAATATTTGTATCCACACTAGTTTATTAGAGGAGAAAATCTATTATCAGTCCAATTTTATAAAATTGTGAAAAAAAAACAAAAAACAATGAGGGCTGGAGAGATGGCTCAGCGGTTAAGAGCACTGTCTGCTCTTCCAGAGGACCCGGGTTCAATTCCCAGCATCCACATGGTGGCTCACAACTGACTCTAATTCCAAAATTGACACCCTTATACAGTTCTACATGCAGGCAAAACACAATTCACATAAAATAAAAATAAAATATTTGAAAAAAAAGCAACCCAATGAACAGCAGTTTGTAACTGGTTCCTTCAACAAGTACATTTACTATGCATTGTTAAAGGCCAAATTTAATACTGAGGAAATTAGACATTCCTTCCTGCCCACAGAGCTTCCAATCTAAGGAGATGTGTGCCACATAGAAAAGGAATCACCTGCTAGAGGAGTGCAGTGCAGAAGGGCCAGCATTGTCCAAGGCCACAATGAGGAAGGCCTTCAGGACAGGAAGCATTCATGCTAAGACTTAAGGAGAAACAGGAACAGACAGGCAAACACAGAACCCCAGAAAAAGACAAGGCTCTCCAACAAGTTTGCACAAGGAGCTGAATGAAGACAGAGACAGCTTAATACAAAAAGAAATTCATGTTTAACATGATTGGAGGGTGGGCTGCCAACAAAAAGACTAGAGTAGAAGATGTTTCTGGAAATATAGGCGAAGACCAAGGTAAAAAGTTGGAGAAAAAAAAAAGCTTGAGTAATTTTACCCAAAAGACTAGGGGAAAACATTGAATAATCTTGTAATCTTTACATTTATTTGTGTGTTTAAGATACACATGTTTATGTGAGTGTATACATGTGCATTTTGATATAGGTGGGTATGCGTACACGTGCATGTGCACATGCATGAGTGTGTGCACACGGAATGTGTGCACACAGAAGCCAGAGGTTGATGTTGAAGGTTTTTCATAATTGCTCTTTTTTTCCTTTGTGTCTATGTGTGATGTGTATATATGTATGTGTTCACAGGTATGTGGGTACATATGTACATGCTGGTGGACATGCATATGTGTGCTTATGCATACGAGGTCCAAAGATAATATTAGCTTTGACCATAGCCCACCACTATATTCCTTAAGTAAACTGAGAGCTCACCACACAGCTAATGTAACTAGGCAGGCTCCTCTGGGCATCCTGTCTTTCCCTCAGCACACTATAATTCCAGGCATGCATACGGTGCTGGGGATCCAAACTCTGGTCTGACATTGTACAGCAAGCACTTAGCAGCTGAGCCCCCCACTTTCTGTTTGAGATGGTGTTTCTCACTGAACTGAATAGATGAACTTCAGGGAATGTGCCTGTCTCTGCCTTCCCAGGCTGGAGATTATAGTACCAATGCTGCAGAAATGAGAAGAGTAAGGGAAAGCAAAGTGACAAGGAGAGACGAGAGTGGGAAAGGAAAGAGAAGACAAACGGAGGGACCGGGAGGGGTGGGAAGCAGAGGAGAAGAAGTAGGGAAGAGAGAAGGAGAGGAAAGAATAGAAGGGGGGGGCTGGAGAGAAGGCCCCTCAGCTAAGAACACTGGTTTTCCTTCCAGGGGACTCCTGTTCAACTCTCAGCACCCACATGTCACAAACAACCATCTGTGACTCCAGTTCCATGAGATCCAAAACGCTCTTCCAGCCTGCACATACATGTTAAATATACATATATGCAGGCAAAACACTCAAACACATAAAATTTTAAAAAAACAATATATTTTGCTGGGTGTTGGTGGCACACACCTTTAATCCTAGCACTCAAAGAGGTAAAGGCAGGCAGATTTCTGAATTCGAGGCCAGTCTGGTCTACAGAATAAGTTCTGGATAGCCAGGACTACACAGACAAACTCTGGCTCAAAAAAAAAAAAAAAAAAAACAAACCAAAATCATCTTTAAAAAGTGGGGAGGGGGAATGTGGAAGGGAAGAGATGAGACACGGCGGAAGGGGAGGAGGAAAAGAGAAAAGGGGGAAGGGAATGCCAAGTAGACACACTCTGACTTTTCTCTTCTGGTGTCTTAAGAGTTAAATGAGAATAAAGTATATGTAACTGGCACTGAATGTGCTTTCTAGGGCCTTACCCACTGCTTGTACTGGACTTCAGAAAGAAGCTTCAGATCATGGGCCTTCCTGAATGCAAGCATGGTCCTTTCCAGTCTCTGAAATCAGAAACATCTTCAGTCATTAAATGGAATCCAGCAGGGCCTCTGGCCACTGACCTGGACAAAGTGCCCTTGTACATTTCTGAGAATTCAGAGATGAAACTCAGTTCTGAATGGGGTATCACTCATGATGAGATAAGATATGCACCTGGATCTAGCACAGCCCAATCAGCAGAAAGCCCTTCCATCCTATACCCAGGATAGGGCAAAGCAGACTAGATCTTCATGATGATAGGTTACCCACAACACTAAGTCTGAAATTCTGGAAGTTAGCCCAGACCCCAGTAAAATTCTGTCTTTGTCTAGTAGACAAACACTTTCTAACCAACCACTGTAGCTATGCAACAAGAAATCCTTACCTGTCCTCTGAGGGGTACACTACTGGTCTTCTTAGAAAACCTTTCCAAGCAAAAGTTGATGTAACACTTCCACATGGCCTCTGGAAAAGTCAGATGACATCAATCAGGTCACTGTCCTCTTAGTACAAACATCTTCCTTTCAAAGGGAAACGCCTCTAGAAAAACGTTAGCACTGCTGTTCTTCCAGAGTACCTGAGGATCCTAACATCCAAATTGGGTGGCTCACAACCACCTCTAACTCCAGCTCCAAGGGATACAACAACCTCTTTTGGCTTCTGTGGATACCAGCATATGTGACATTACTCACTCACAGAGACAAACACGAAAACACATAAAATAAAAATAATAAAAATAATTTTTAAAAGCAAAGTTTAAGCCAGGTATGGCCTATTCTTTTAATCCCAGCACTCAGGAGGCAGAGACAAGTAGATCGCTCTAAGTTCTAGGCAGGCCAGTCTTGTCTACAAATCAAGTTCCAGAACAGCCAGGGCTACACAGAGAAACCCTGTCTCCAAAATCCAAAAAACAAAACAAAAACAAAAAACAAAGTTTAAATTAACCTGGCTAAAAAAATGAACAATGTTACTCCCATTACAGAACTCAAAGATGAGATATTGGGAAAAAGCAACTGAACAATAACATAAGCTCTATGACAGATCTCTATGAGTTCAAGGCCAGCTTTGTCTACCTGAAAAGTTCTAGGCCAGCCAGGACTACATAGTAAAGACCCTGTCTCTCCCACAAATAAATAAATAAATAATAGGATAATATATAACTCTTGGCTTATTTGCTTTTTGTTTTTCAGACATGGTTTCATGCAGCCTAGAGTGGCCTCAAACTCACTATAGTTAAGGATAACCTTAAACTTCAGGTCTTCTTACCTTCACCTCCGAGGTGCATTATACATATGTACCAGCACTTGCAGTTTATTGCAGAGATCAAACCCAGGGATTCACGTGCTCTGTGAAAGCACTTTAACAACTGAGCTACATCCCCACCCTTTGAATTAGACTGAGTATCACCTCCACCACACAGATAAGCCTAAATACCATGATGACTGAAAACTCTAGCACACACCTGTAATTCCAGCACACAGGAGGCAGAGGCAGGTGGGCCAGGAGCTCAAGGCTAGTCTGGGTTACATGAACTCTCATCATGTAACTTTCATCACAGAAAGAACAACTAGAAAGAGGCATATAGGGCTAAGCATAAAGCTCAGTTGGTTGAATGCTTGCCAAGCATGCATGAGGCACCACACATACTGGTCCTGAAGTTAAAGATCATCATGGTTTACATAGTAGATTGAGGACAGTCTGGGATACATGAGATCCTGTCTCAAAAAAGGAAAGGAGTTAAAGAGGTTAGCAAAACAGCTCAACAGATAAAGGCTCTTGATGCTAAGCCTGCTGACCTCAGGCTGCTTCCTAGACAGGACCCACGTCAGGAGAGAACCCATTCCAGTGAGCTGCCCTCTGACTACGAAATGACACACATACACACACACATGTGTATATAGTAAATATATACATGTGAGTTTTTTTTTTTTTTTTAATTCAAGGGAAGGAAAAGAAAGTCAGGTACACTGTAAACTGTTCTCTACTGAGATTTCTCTTCCCTTTTTTTCTCTTCCACCGGAGACTTAACTTGGGGCACATACCTACTGGATAGGTACAGGGCTATATCCCTCTTTACAGAGACTGCTATACCAATTTAAATGCTAACAATGAGACAATCAGTTGACAATCAATTTCACATTCCTGTACTCACCTGTAGGCAGGGTCTTCACGGCCTCTTCGTACACTGCACAGCACCTCTCCTCCCTCCGGCCCACTTCCACTGCTTTGGCTTGTTTCGATACTGGCTGCTCTCCACCTGGCTGGGACTCAATCTCTAATTCTCGACGTGCCACATAATCCCAAGTGAGTGGGTCATCCGTGTGCAGAGCTTGAAGGCTGAAAATTACAGTTCACTGGCACTTGGCCCATGATAAGAAACTAATTACAGAATAACAGAATTCTGATGGCCTACTAAAGGACATGGGACACCCTTTTACAGCTGCAATACCACAAGAGCAATTTCCCAATAGGCTTTGCAGAATAGCTTAATGTATAGATTTATGAATGGAGCAAAGTTGTTACATATCAATAGGATTTCAAATTGTTTCAGGCATCATTTACAAATGATAACTTTTGAGGGCCTGAGAGATGGCTCAGCGGTTAAGAGCACTGACTATTCTTCCAGAGGACCTGAGTTCGATTTCCACCATCCACATGGCAGATAACAATTGTGAGTAATTCCAA
The DNA here is from genome assembly GCA_004025045.1 of Sigmodon hispidus. Classification (NCBI taxonomy): domain Eukaryota; kingdom Metazoa; phylum Chordata; class Mammalia; order Rodentia; family Cricetidae; genus Sigmodon; species Sigmodon hispidus. The sequence continues at coordinate 139,998 of PVIH01001520.1, forward strand.
GATCTGACACCCTTACACAGTTATACATGCAGGCAAAACACCAATTCACATAAAATAAAAAATAAATATTTAAAAAAAATGTTAATTTTTAGCTGGACATGATGGCACAAGCCTATATATTCCCAGCATTCAGAAGCCTGAGGAAGAATGATTCCCACAAATTCAAGGCCAACCTGGGCTACATAGTGAGTTCCAAACCCTGCTTTAAATAAACAAACAAACAAACAAAACCCCAACAAATATTAACTTTAAAACTATAATGGCTCTGGGGCTGGAGAGATGGCTTGGTGTTCAGAGCACCAGCTATTCTTTAAGAGGTCCTGAGTTCAATTCCCAACATGTACAGGGCAGCTCACAACCATCTACAATTGTAGTCTCCGTGAATTCTGATGTTCTCTTCTGGTGCACAGATGTACATTCAGACAAAACACTTATACATATAAATGAATAAATCTTTAAAAAAATTATAATAGCTCAAGTTGGGCAGTGGTTGTGTACTAAGCCTTTAATCCAAGCACTTGGAAGGTAGAGGGAGGTGGATCTCTGAGTTTGAGGCCACCCTGGTCTACAAAGCTAGCTGCAGAACAGCCAGGAGTACACAAAGAAACATGTCTCAAAAAGGATAATAATAATAATATAATAATGATAGTTCTCCAAATCAGATCAGTAGTTATCTGTGGCCATAGAAGCTTGGAGAGACTGGGCTCTTAAATTCCTAAAACAGAGGCAGAGAAAAGCACAACCTAGCCCTCTATATCCAAAGAACAAACTGATGCTTGTTCTAGCTTATCTCCCATGACTCCATAAATGGAACCTAAGAATGGAAGCACCTAACGTAAGTACTATGCAGTAGTCAGAATGAGAAACATTCTCCACAAAGACCCATGGATTTAAACACTTAGTCTCTAGTTTGAAGCACTGTTTAGGGAGGTTATGAAATCTTTAGAAAATATAGCCTTGTAAAGAAAGGACATCACTGGGGGAAGAATTTGTGGGTTTATAGCCACATTCCACCTTGGCTCACTCTTGTTGCTTCCTGTGTGAAGGTGAAGATGTGATCAGCCAGCCTCCTACACATATGCTATGTATTTCTCACCATTATGGACTCCAGCTCCCTGGAACCATAAGCTAAAATAAACTTTCTGTAAGTTGTTTTTGGTCATGGTATTTTATCACAGCACAAAAATTAATTAATACACATAAATAATTCTTAAATACCAGAACCAGACATGGAAGCTTAAATTATCAACAGCACTAAGCTATAAAGCGTTACGAATACAACTCTGATTTCAGAAAAGAAGAATGTGCATTGACAAACTTTTAGAATATATTTGTAAAATGGATTCTATTTCTGAAACAAAACTCATTATGTAAGACCAAAAAAAAAAAAAAAACCTGCAGGAATATATATTTTCTATTTGTAATATAACATAACTTACATGATCTTTCCTAAAGATTGTAAAGTATATATATATATAGTTTGTTTGGTTTTTGTTTTTCTGAGACAGGGTTAGCCTTGGCTATTCTAAAACTCAATCTGTAGACTAGGCTAGCCTCAAACTCAGTGATCTGCCTGTCTCTACCTCTGCCTCCCAAGTGCTAGCATTAAAAGTGTTTACTACCAATGCCAGATGGACAATCTTATTCACTTCTCCCCTCTCTCAAATCTTTATCACAAGACCAAAAACAGACATATTCACCTTATCACTGTTTTACTTACTCATCATAAATTTCTTTTTGTAGATCTTTGGCAAATTCAAATAGTTGTGCAATTGAAAGAAGTGATACATGAAATTCTGCACCTAAAATTTAAAAATCAAGAGAGATTTGCTGTTAGTTAAATTGTAAAGACAGACTATACTCTAAAGTACTATTTTCTTTATGTGTTAGAGTCTTTTGGGGTTGTTGCCTTTTGCTCTGAGACAGGGATTCACTATATAGCCATGACTGGCCTCTACTTCCTGACCTCTAATGGTAGGAATCAAACCTAGGCATGCTAGGAAGCTCTCTACCACTGAGCTGCAAGCCCCACCAGACTGGCCTCCAATTCATGATCTTCCTGTCTCAGCAGATATTAGGTGGCTCCATAGCAAGTTTGGTTTTGTTTTCCTGGCGCTGGGTCAAACCCATGACCTCATGCATGATATACCATAGTTAGAATTAGTAGCCTTCTTGTGGTAACTTTTTTATTATAAATGGAATAAAGAGAGAAAATATCGTCCTATATCCCACCACATAAACAAAGACACTATTAATATTTAGAAATATTTCTAACTACTTCTAAGTTTCATAAACTTAAGGGCAAAGATCAAATCATCTACTCCTTTTCAACTCCCCCAAATCAGCTAACTACTCAACAAAACTTTATTGAAATGCCCAGTGATAGCTCAGGAGGAAGCTTTTTCTGAAGGATACAGTACACTCTGCCTACAAGCTAATAGTCCTCATCACAAAGAAAATGTCTACAAAAAAAAAAATTCAGAATACTTACTTTTAATCTTGCTTACAGAATTTTTGTAAACGATCCTTGCCAACTCGCCCTTAAGGATTTCTTCAGGATGATCAAAATTCCCCTATAAAGTGTTACATCAACCATAACTGAAAAGACAGTACTAGGAAGTTCAAAAATAATATACAAGGATGGGAATTAACTGCCCTAAACTACCAGTGCCACAGGACTTCTGACAAATCTGAGGCTGGTTCCTTCACCTGTAAGTGCAGCTTGAACATCACTAACCATCCAGCTGTTTCTCTCGGGCTCCTTAAGCCTTGTAATTTTAGCCTGACTTTCCATTTAGACCAGAACAGATCTGTTACACGTTTTGACTATCCTGTATAGTACTTTATTTCCCTGAGGGCTAGGGAAATGGGTCAGTTGGTAAGATGTTAGCCAACCAAGTCTAAGGACCCAAATATGTATCCCCAGTACTCATGAAAAAAGTACTCGTGATACACACCTGAAATCCTAGTGCTAAGGAGGAAGAGACAGGGATCGATGGAGCCTACTATCAGCTAGCTAATGAGTTCCACATTCAGAAACCCTATCTGAAAAAACAAGCTTGCAAAGGACCGTGAAGTGGCTCAACAGGCAAAGGCACTTGCCACTAACCCCTGTGACAGTTCAATCCCTGGGACTCATGAGGTAGAAGGAGAAAAGCAGCTTCCACAAGTTGTCCTGAACACACACACATACCATGGTGCCTTTGGGCCACCAACACACACACAATGAATCAAAGTATCTTACAGCTAGGAACAGCTTTAATCCAAGCACTCAGGAGGCAGAGTCTCTATGACCCACCAGATTCACAAATACTAGGATTACAGGTATGCCCCATGATACCAGCTCTAACATTCAAAGCTTTTTCTTTAAAATTATTCTGTCACATTTCAAACTATATAAGAGGGGAAAGAGCCAGAGAAGGTGAAGCAACCCTGTAATCTCATCTCTTAGAAGGCTGAGGCAGAAGGATCAAGAGTTTCAAGTTTGAGCCAGCAAGACGGAAGGTGAGAAAGAGGGAACCAACACCTTGACGCTGCCCTCTGACCTCCACACAAGCGCCATGAATAAACAACACACAAAATGTAATTCTAAAAATTAAATTACAAATTAATTTCTAAGTGAAAACTGTGACATTAAATTGGAAATATAAATTCATCTCAAAGATTCTTTTATTTGTAAGCAGGCTCTAAAAACTAACAATTGACAGTACATTAGGCTCTTACCATATCCATGGCAGCTTTTTCAAATTCCTGCTTTTCCTTTCTTAGTTTCTCAGCATGCATCAGCTCCATCCTAAAGTACTACAAAAAAGAAATAATGACCTCAAAGTCCCTAGAGATGCTTCTTAAATTAAAAATATTGAAGACAACTTCTTTTTTCTCAAGATTTATTTATTTATTATGTATACAGTATACAGAAGAGGGTACCAGATGTCATCATAGATGGTTGTGAGCCACCATGTGGATGCTGGGAATTGAACTCAGGACCTCTGGAAGAACAGTCAGTGCTCTTCTGAGCCATCTCTCCAGCCTCCTTTTTTTAAAACACTTTTTTTCAATATTTATTTTTATTTTATGTGAGATCCCTGGAGTTACAAATGATAGCAAGCCAACATGGTGGTAAAAATTGAACCTAGATCCTTTGCAAAAGCGGCCAGTGCTAGTAATTATTAAGTCATTTCTCCAGCCCCTCTACTTTGTTTTTTAAAGTAGCAACAAAGGGGCTGGAGAGATGGCTCAGAGGTTAAGAGCACTGACTGTTCTTCTGGAGTACCTGAGTTGAATTATATGATAGCTCACAACTGTCTAGAATTCCAAGATCCAACACTCTCACACAAACATACATGCACCTAAAACACCAGTGCACATAAAATAAGTAAGTAATTAAAAGAAGAAAGTAGCAACAAAATTTTCACAAAACACAACTACCCATGAGAAAAGGGGGAAAAAGAAAAGAAAACAGAAGCAGGGGAGAAAGAACTACATTTTAAGCAATATGTGTTCTCTATGTATCACAGAGATATTCCTTCCATTCTAGCTGTCATAGAAGTATCTCTCTCGGGGCTGGAGAGATGGCTCAGCGGTTAAGAGCATCGCCTGCTCTTCCAGAGGACCCGGGTTCGATTCCCAGCACCCACATGGCAGCTAACAACTGTCTGTAGTTCCAGTTCCAGGCAAACACCAAGGCAAATAAATAAATAAATAAATAAATAAATAAATAAATAAATGTTTAAAAAAAAAAAAAAGAAGTATCTCTCTCATTCTAAATGTCACAGAGCCATCTCGTTCTCTGTCATAGAGATACTGCTCTCTCGTCCTATGTGCCCAAACACTCACTTCTTGATAGAGTTTTGGACACTCAGGATGAAATCGTAGAGCCCGAAGAAATAATTGTCTGGCACTTTCTGAAGACAATTGGTCTTCCATTTCCCATTTGGCTGCCATAATCCACAAAGCTATAGGAAAAAAGAGAAAATCAGACTTATTTTCTGTAAATTAATCAACCCTCCAATTGCAATACTTATGGAGTTATTTATTAATCTTACCAAAGGAAAAGGTAGTTTCTAATGCTAAGTTTGTTGAGTCTGTCTAAAGCTAGAAAAAAGGCTACCAAACTAGGTCATCAGGGAAGATGTTTTCAGCCAGTCTAATGACCTGAGTGTGATCTCCAGGACCCACATAGTGGAAGAAAAGAACCAGCTTCTGTAGAGACTAAAGTCCCTCCACTTTGAGGCCTGGAGCTATTTTTGGAGCTGACAGCTTTCTAAGCACCCAAGCCTAAGAACCTAGGGCTGAGTGCCCAAGGTCCTGGACAATCAAAGGGCCAGGAGCCCAAGGTCCTGAGACTCCAAGGATATTCTGGCCCAGCCAGGAGGCATTCTCTCCCCATCCTAAAACAATCAATCAGCCAGCAGCTGCCTGCCAGTAAAGAAACTTTCTCTGAGCTCTCACCCACCAGCCTGATAACAGCATTCCTATAGTCTCTGTTTGATCTTTGCTTTAAAAATGGCTTGCTTTCGAGTAGAAGGGAAGTGCTGACTAGTTTTTATGATCAGAGCTCCAGTTGTAGAACTGAAATAAAACCTTGCCTGCACTTGCATTCGGGGTGACATTCTGGAGACTTTCTCTGGGGTTCCCTGAGACTCTGGCATAACAGCTTCCACAAATTTTCTTCTGAAATCTACATAATGTGCCAAGGCATGTGCATATCCATGCATATATTCACATGCTCACACATACACAAAATAGAGAAATGATGTACTTTAAAAAAAAAATTGAATAGAGAGGGTTGAGGAATAGCTCAGTAAGAGAGCATTTGCCTAGAATGCACAAAAAGCCCTGGGTTTGGCCATCAGTAGTACAAGAAGCAAGACTGATTTTGGTAAAAAACGACCCCTGGTTGGAAATCACATCTGGACATTCTTGACAAGCTATTGATTGCTTTTAGCTTTATTGAGCGTGTAACTCCTAAAATTGGGCATGAATCTTTCCAGAATCTCCTGCACCCATGGATTACCAAAGTACTATGTATTATTCATGTAATCCCTCCAGAAACCTCGATTTAGGAATCACACTGACTTTTAGTCCTGCAAATTGCTAAAATCAGGTGAGTCTTATGTCATATAAATCTTTGGTTGATCCTAATGCCATGAGAACAATTGCTGGAGCACCTCCTCTAGACAAGAGCAAGCCCCTTACTCACCACTCACAAGACTATTTCTCTTATAAAACCTGAGTACAGACTGGGCAGTGGTGCTGCATGCTTTTAATCCCAGCACTCAGGAGGCAGCAGCAGGAAGATCTATGAGTTCAAGGTCAGCCTGATCTACAGACTTCCAAAACAGCTAGGGCTACAAAGAGAAGCTCTATCTTAGGGAAAAAAAAAAAAAAGAGTACACACTTTGTGCCAGTCAACTTTATAAAACCTATGTTAATACTTTAACATTCTAACTTTGGAATCACTCAGAAGCTACTGCCTCCAAATAAAATGTACTATACTCCACAGAACTATCAAGTTTATTTTCCAGGCTGGAGAGTTAAGAGCACTGACTGTTCTTCTGGAGGACCTAAGTTCGATTCCCAGCATCCACATGTTCACATAAAATAAAAATAAATATTAAAAAAAAAAGTTCATTTTCCATCCTTCCAGTCCACAACTCCATCTCCAAATAATTCCCTAGGTTTATTGAGCATGGTAAATTTTAAATGGCTTGAGTTTAAATAAAATGTAAAAAAAAAAAAGAACTGTTGAGGATTTTGATATACCTGGTTTGTTTGAATGAATGGCAAGCATAGCAGAGAATATCTTGCTAAGATGAGCTCTGGTACCCTGTAAAAGAGGAGGAAAATACTTTACTTTATGCACAGAGAAACCACTGTTATTCATCTGTAAGCAATATATATCTCTCACTAACTATAAAATCCAATGGGAAAGCCAACCTTGATAGCTCATGCCTTAAACTCAGCACTTGAGGCAGACAAATCATTGAGAATTCAAAGTCAGCCTGGTCTACACAGCAAGTTCCAGCTCAGTGAGAGAGAGACACACACACATACATATACACACACACACACACACACACACACACACACACACACACACACACTATCTGCTATTGTTAGAGATATAACAACAAATAAAGAAGACACACTCGTACTTTTTATACCTAAACCACTAAACTCAAAACTTTCTAGCTCTAATTTTTTTTTAATTTATTTATTTTTATTTATTTGCCTTGTTGTTAGTCTGGAACTGGGAACAAGAACTATAGACAGTTGTGAGCTGCCATGTGGGTGTTGGGAATTGAACCCTGGTTCTCTGGAAGAACAGTCAGTGCTCTTAACCACTGAGCCATCTCTCCAGTCCCCCTAGCTCTAATTTTTTTAACTGAACAAATATGTATAGTAAATGATTTTCTTTTCAACTGACTTAGAATCATTTACATAGAGATATACAAATGTGAGCCTGAGGATCAGCTCCTGTTTCCCTGGGTTCTTCTTCCAATTATTAACCATATACCTCCTGAAAAAGTTCAATAACACAGAATGAAGATTAAGAGGCAGATTACAGAAAGGAAAAAGGAAGCTATTTATAGCTTTACTTACCCATTTCTTACAAAAAACAATATAGGACAGCCAAAGTTGAACATCATCCTGTAAGAAAAGCACAGGATAAGCTGCTGAATTTGATCTTTACATTGCATTAATTCACTTCATTAAAACAGAGGCAAATTTCAAAAGATCCAATGTGGCATACGCTCTTCATCTATGTGTCAAAAAATAAAAATAAAAAATCTGCATTTATCCAATTTGTCCAGTAAAATTCTAAAAACTTCTCAAACCAAGTAAAGAAACACAAACCTTATGTTCTCAGAAATATAAAGCACTTCTCGTGTGTGTGTGTGTGTGTGTGTGTGTGTGTGTGTGTGTGTGTGTGTGTGTGTGTGTATGTGTGTGTGTTTATGTATATATACACATCAGTCACCACCAAACTTGAACATCATCTCATTGAGGTACTACCCATCTCCAAGCCAACACTCAACCATCTCCCTGGTTTTTTTTTTGTTTTTTGTTTTTGTTTTTTTCTGAGATAGGGTTTCACTGTGAAGCTCTGGCCATCCTGTAACTCACTTTATATACCAGGCTGGCCTAGAACTCAAAGATCCGCCCGCCTTGGCCTCCTGAGTGCTAGGATTAAAGGTGTGCACCACCACCACCACAAGGCCCTTTTGATTTTCTTTTTTTTTTTTTTTAATAAACTTTTTTTATTTATTTATTTGCCTTGGTGTTTGCCTGGAACTGAAACTACAGACAGTTGTGAGCTGCCATGTGGGTGCTGGGAATCGAACCCGGGTCCTCTGGAAGCGCAGACGGTGTTCTTAACCGCTGAGCCATCTCTCCAGCCCCCCTTTTGATTTTCTAATCCATAATAATAATAACAATAAAATAATAATAATAATGTATTAAATACAGTGTTCAGTGTCATCCTCACAGAGTTTCAATAAAGAGTGATAAGATAAACTTTCTTTTTTTTTTTTAAATGATTTATCTTATTTTTATTTTATGTGCGTTGGTGGTTTGCTTGCATATATGTCTGTGTGAAGGTCTTGGATCCTCTAGAAGAGAAATTTGTTGTGAGCTGCCATGTGGGTGCTGGGAATCGAACCCAGGTCCTCTAAAAGAGCAATCAGTGCTCTCAACCACTGAGCCATCTCTCTAGCACCAAGATAAACTTCCTTAATGGTTTATGTGGCTCAAAACCTGTTTCAAACAATGAGGAGCAAAGAGAACACGTCACTTGAAGAACCAAGCAATAATGTGCACAGTGTGTATCTCCTCAACTATGTGCTTATCACTTACTTTCCACTTTGCTGAAGCACGCCCAAAGATACCTTGTACCCGATGTACAATAGAATGTTCAATCTCATCCCTCTTAAATGAGTATTTAATTCTCTAAAAGGGACAAAAACAAAAGGAGAGCCTCATTTATAAATCACATTTATCCAAAGTAGCATTCACATGTGCTCACTCTACTAACAACAACAACAAAAAACCCAGACCATTACAAGTATCCACTTTGGGCACAGCAAAGGTTATCAACAATCAGTGCTCCCACAACAAAAAAACCAACTTAAAAAAAGTTAAACATCAACTTACTGCTCTCCTTCTCTTGATCAGCTCCAAAAGGTTAATTTCATACTATGTCGGAGGAAATACAAAGAGAAGCATGAAAACTATGACCTTTTAAATACAGAAAATATATAAAAATTAAGAATATGAAATAAAAGATAATTTGTTATCAATAGGCAAAATTTAAAACAAATCTCTAGAGTTCACTGAAAACTCATTTCCACAAAACTTACAAACATAAATAGTAACAACAGGCATTGTAGCAACTAAGATTCAAAGACAGCACATTACTTAAAAGCATGAGACCTGTAAGATCCATAATACCAATTAATCCAACTTCCTGACTTAAATTTAGCAACATGTTCCAATTTTCAGTTTAAACAAAAAAACTCTAAGTCAGCCATTATGACACATGTCTATACCTCAGAGGCTAACTGGAAAAGGATCATGAGTTCAAGGTGCTAGGAAAGCAGGCCAGGAGGTACAACAATTGCTAGTCAGACTCCATTAATCTCAGCATTCCCGAAACAGACAGGTGGGTCTATAAATTCAAGCCTGGTCTACACAGGGACTTTCAAGTCACACAGCCAGGACTACATAGTGAGACTCTATCTAAAATGAGAGAGAGACTTGCTTGGCATGCACAAAGGCACTAACACCTCTAGGTATAATAATGTACACCTATAATCTCAGATTTGGGAAATGAAAGCAGAATTGCTTTTTTCCTTTTATATTTTCTTTTCTAGTATTTTGAGATATTGCTTCATGTAGCCCAAGCTGACTTGAAGCTTACTATGTAACCAAAAATGACCATGAATGAACACATGATTCTCCTGCCTAAGATTACAAAGATGTTAGGATTACCATGTAATTCTAGCCACCATATCCAGTCTTCTACAGTGCTAGGGGTTGAACCTAGAGCTTTGTACATACTAGGCAAGCACTCTACCAATGGAACTATTGCCTCAGCTTCAATAAACACGATTTCAAGTTAAATTCCTAGTATAGCCCCCACTGATATATGCTTTTTGTTCCCTCTTTATTTTTATGTGTATAGGTGTTTTGTCTGTTGCACCAATTCTAGTTGTATTAAAAGCCAGATATGGGTGGGGGGGAGGAGCTGGTATAACAGAGAGAAGAAACAGACCATAGTCAAATCTTCCAGCTTCCTCAGTCTGACTTCCCCTTCTACTGAATTATCTGTCTTCCTAGCCTGCCTTAAATACCTTCTTGGCCCAGTTGTTTCACATCCACTGTTAAGATTAAAGGTGTGAGCTGATATTAGTTGGTAGTTAGGCCTTGAACTCACAGAAACACAGAAAGATCTCTGTGTTATAGGATTAAAGGCGTAGGTCACAACTCCCAAGTCTTTCCTTTGCTGGGATTAAACGCATGAGTTACCACTCTCTTGACCCTCCTGGATTGACTATGGGTGGATCCTGTTCTCTGATATTACTGACTGGTTTTATTAAATATATAACATATCACCACATTTGTCCAAATATATGTGTGAAATGTATGCAGTATCCACAGAGGCCAGAAAAGAGCATGGGATCCCCCTGGGACTAGAGTCACAGTTATGAGCCACCATGTAGGCTGGAAATCTAACTTGTGTCTGGATGAGCAGCCAGTGTTCTTAACCACTGAACCATGTCTCTAGTCCCATGACACATGCTTTATCCTAATGCTCAAGAACATGAGATGTTGCTGGCTGGAGGTAATGTATCAGTGCATTTAATCCCAGCACTCGGGAGGTAGAGGCAGGCCATTCTGTAAGTTACAGGACAGCCAAGGCCATGGTACATGCTTACAAAAAACAAAAATTCTTTCTGGTTCTGAATCCTTTCATAATAGCTGTTCTCCCTCACTGACAATTCATCCTATATGTCTAATTTTCTCATAACTCTCTTGCCTGTTTAGAAGCTTACCTCTTTTGCAAGTTGACAATGCTAAGCAAGCACTCTACAGACCTTCCAATCATCTGCTACTGTCAAATTCCCACTCCTCTATCTTGCCCACTCCTAAAAGGCAAATTTCTTGCTGAAACCCCGATACATGATGATGTCTCTGACCTACTACTGACCAACCAGAGGAAAGTGTTGAGCCTGACAAGGACTAAGGTCTTAGGAGGTAATGCCACTCCACACAATGACCTTTGATCCTAATAAAAAATGTGTGTGCACAATCACAGAATTGTGGAATTCAGTAGAAAACTACTGTTAAGTTCATCATTGTGTCTGGGTTAAAATTTAAGGGTGCGGGGGGGGGGGGGTGTGTGTTGGTTTGTTTGCTTGTAATGGTAATGTGCACTGGTGTTTTGCCTATGCGTATGTCTGTGTGAAGGTGTCAAATCCCTGGAACTGTACAGACAGTTGTGAGCTGCTATGTGGGTGCTAGGAAGAGAACTCCAGTCCTCTGGAAGAGCAGCCTCCCTGAGTTAAAATTTTTGAAGAAACTAAAAAGCTATGAATCACTCACTTGAACATAATTAATGAAGTCTTCCTTGAGAAGAGTTCTCCGCTGTATCTTGTATTCTAGATCAGAAGCCTTTTTGATGATAGCCCTGCGTAGAAAGCCGATTAAATTGTAACATTTAAAAAGTTAAACTTGAATTTGAAATTTTTATTCTGGATATACTGAAAACACACATTTTACCAAACATCTAGCTCCTGGATTCAATTATCTTCCACAGGCAAAGTACTTACTCTCTTACACAATTACCTTTGTGCTGTTAAAAACATCCAGTTATATTTTTAAACTTGGGGGGGAACAAATCACCTCAGTTGCCAGGATCATTGCCATTTCCACCAGCAAAGTAAATAATACCAATACTTATACATATTACTAACAAAGATTTCTTCTCCAACTTTAGGCTCTTTGGGGGCTTGTTTCCCCCCCCCTTACATTCCCTAGAATCAAAACCAGGCCCTGTACATGCTAAGTAAACACCTTGCATTGCTCTTGGCTTTATCTTCAACCCTCAATGCTTAGAGTTTGTACTTCATTTTCATTTTATGTACATTGGTGTCATGCCTATATATATGTCCGTGTGAGGGTATCAGAATCCCTGGTACCAGATAGTTCCAGACAGTTGTGAACTGCCACATGGGTTCTGGGTATGAAATCTGGGTCCTCTGTAAGAGCAGTCAGTACTCTTAACCTCTGCACCATCTCCTCAACCCCAATGCTTAGGTTTTTATGATAATCAAGTCTCTATCCTAAAATCTTGATTTCTATATTTTCAGTATGTAAATTCTTAAAAACCTAAACTGTCTCTATCTAAAAAGCTTTATTACTTTATGGGAGAAGACAACTCATCCTTAGCTAAGGAGTAAACACATGTTTTTGGAGATCTGAATGCAGTAGATCTTATGCTCACAGTACTATAATTCATCCAGGGTCATAGTGAAGTGAATTGTCTCAGAAAATCATTAAAAGTAATTGATTTTCAACAAATTATCGAATGTCAACTCTATGCGGGAGCTGAGACAGGGCTCTATAAAAGTATATGAAACGAATTAAATGGTCTCCAATATACATACTTAGGAACTCCTACCCACTCCCCTGGGCTTCCCTGGAACTGTACTCTAAAGTTGTATAGCCCAAACTTTTAAACTATAACCAATCTTTCAAACTTTTTATCTGAAGTCTCCCTTTATTCACATTGCCCAGCAAGTCTTTGATGGGCTGGAATCCTGGCTATATCACCTCTATGGCCCCAAGCCCCTCACCACTGACTGGTGAGTAAACAGACTGACGGGTCGCCCTGCAATGGGTTATAGTTGAATTCCAACCATCATCAAATTCCGGCAACGGGCTTTTTCCTCTTTTAGAATATTAGGAAAAAACAAACTCGGAAAAGTCCCCACACTTGCTCAAGCTCCCCTCAGCCCGCCCCAGTTTTTCCGGACCCTCTCACTTAATTTCCGCGTGACTGAAGAGTCCGATGCGCTCCAGCTGTTCCAACTCCGGGATTCGATCTTCTATACGTTCCTGAATTATCTCCGCCATGAGGCTGGAACTTCACAAGCCGCAAAGCAGCCAACACGGGCAGGAAGAACCCACCTCTCAGCCTTCAGGATCACTCTCAGTGACTGACAGAACGTGCTTCCTAGGTCCCGCCTTTTCCGCTTCCGCCATTGAGAACGTTTTCGCTATCGAAGCCGCTGTCGTCTCCCTGTGGTTGACTGTAGAATTGCAGCGAGAACCTCTTCCGGTCTGGGATAGAGCTCTAGTGAGTAGGCGGGACTGGAGCGGGGGGCGGGACTGGAGCGAGGGGGCGGGGCCGATCCCGGGGGCGGGGCTGATCCCGGGGGCGGGGCCGATCCCGGGGGCGGGACCAAACTCTCGCGCCGCAGAGACCGGAAAAAACTCCCGGGGATTACCTGAAAGAGTCCGAAGACCGCTTTCTACTTTACATGGTCTTTTTGTTTTTTAGTCATTCTCCTAGTGCAGGTCCCCATTTCCCGTAACCGAGAACTTAAAAACTAAACCATAAAACTGAAGATGATACTGTTAATTATGTAAATTCGTTGGGGCTCTAAGGCTGACGACGGGCAGCCCCAGCCATAGCATTCCGCTAGTTTCTGTAAAGCAATGTGGTGACTTGTATTTACGTGTGCCAACTAAAGCCGCTGTATGAGAGGTTCGTTTTAAAATGGTGAGAAATATTTTCTTACTTAAATAATTACAGCCGTCTTGCCACCAAACCTGGCCACCTGGGTTCCCTGGAAGAAGAGGACTGACTCCCGCAAGTTGTTCTCTATGGCACACCACAAACGCGCACGCGAACGCATGTACACGATTTTAAATTAAAAATAAATATTCTAACTTATGTAGACAAAATATTACAAAATATTGGGCTCCGGTAGATATCAGAGATTCATTTGTTTTAGAAAACAGATTTTGATAGTGAAAAGTTTGAAAGTCAATAAAATAAATCAATATTTACTAAGCTCTTCCTTACAGCATTGCCCAAGCAAATTAACATTTCCAAAAGAACCATTCTGTAACTCAACTGAGAAGCAATATTGCTGGTAAAATTACTACACCAAAAACAAAACAAACAAAAAACTCTGTGGTGCAGTTCTCTTTTAAGTCCTGGGAGATGATAAAAAGCCAAAGCAGGGGTTCTTGTTAGACCTGTTATTACAACACTCACATCCTTGCCTTGATCCCTTATGTGATTTATGAAAGGGAAATAGACTTAGCAATTAACCCAGTTCCAAACATTCCTTGCCTTCCTTTTCTTGTCCGTTTCGCATCTTGTCCCACCAGTCTCAGAACAGACACCGGGGTTGATGTGGGCTTTATCATTTCTCAACCTTTTCAAGGATAAGATCTGAGAATGGTAGGATATCACGTATGCAAATCAAAGGTGCAATTTCTTTGCAATAGTAAAGTAGGACTTTCCAATAGCCAGAATGACCGCGAATAGCAAGCTCAGTATGGACAGGAGTCCCTCAACACTGAAGATTAGAGAAATGCCTCGATTATAATAAAAGACCAACAAATAAAAGTTCAAGTGCAAGGCATTTACAAACTTTCTTTAAGTATAAGGAAGACAACAAGCTCAGACAGATAGTAATCCTTCATTTTGAGGCAAATTTGACAAAGACCTTAATGAGCTAACTATAGTTCTTAAATGTCATCTCTCTTTTTGAAATTTAGCTATTATAATTATCTTGCCCCTAAAAATCACTATAATAAAAATGGCAAAATCTTATTTTTACTTGTACATCTCATAACGACTGTCCCAATATGCCTGAGTTACGTGCTCTGCTCTAAGATCTTTGTGTCAATCCACCTATCACATCATATAAATATTTTATTTATTTGGCCAGCCCTGTGGCACACACCTTTAACCCCAGTACATGGGAGACAGAGACAGGTAGCCTCTTGTTTGTTTGTTTGGAGTTTCTTTTTTTGTTTATTTGGTTGGTTTGGTTTGGTTTTGGTTTTGGTTTTTGGTTTTGAAACAGGGTCAGCCCTACCTGTCCTGAAACTCTCTGTAGACCATGCTGACCTCAAACTCAGAAATCCATCTGCCTCTGCCTCCCCACTGCTTAGATTAAAAGCATGTGCCATCACACAACTCTTATTTTATTATTATATTTTTTTTAATATCAACCTAAAGGGGCTGAAAGCACTTGCTAAGGACTGGAACATCTAGTTCAGGGGGCAGAGTTAGAATGCAGAAGATCCTGAATTCAATCCGCGGAGCAACCTACTCTAAAACTAAAATAAAAGGAAGAAAAAGGGGGCTGGAGAGATGGCTCAGCGGTTAAGAGCACCGTCTGCTCTTCCAGAGGACCAGGGTTCGATTCCCAGCACCCACATGGCAGCTAACAACTGTCTGTAGTTCCAGTTCCAGGCAAAACACCAAGGCAAATAAATAAATAAAAATAAAGTTTTTTTTTAAAAAAAAAAAGGAAGAAAAAGAAAAGAAAAAAATGTCGACCATCTTCTCTAAAGCATTTAAATGAATTTTGCATTCTGCTTTGTATAGCTCAGTGTGGCTCAAATTTGCTGTTACAGTCAAAGAGAACCTTGAATTCCCGATCCTCCTGCCTCTATCTCCCAAGTGCTGGGATTATGGGCCTGTGCCTTTGAGCTTGGCTTTAAAAAAAAAAAAAAAAAAAATTTATTATTGTATACAGTGTTCTGTCTGCATGTATGCCTGAAGGCCAGAAGAGGGCACCAGATCTCATGATAGGTGGCAGTGAGCCACCATGTGGTTGCTGGAAATTGAACTCAGGACTTCTGGAAGAGTTGTCAGTGCTCTTAACCTCTGAGCCATCTCTCCAGCCCCCCCTTTTTTTTAAAATATATTTTATTTCATGTATGTGGATTTTTACATATATGTGAATATGTGCACCATTTATATGTACGATGCCCAAGCAAGTCCGAGGAAAGGAACAGAGGATACTCTAGAACCAGAGTTGCAGATGGCTGTGAGTTGCCATGTGTCAAGCCCTCTGTAAGAGCAGAAAGTTCTAACCACTGAGAAATCCCTCCAGCCCCATATGCTTGGTTTTTTAAGTAGTTGTTTTGCTTGCTTTAATCTTGTTTGTGTGTATGACATGCATTTATGTGTATGAGTATGGGGAGCCACACACTTCAGATGTTGGCCCCTACCTTTCACCTTCTTTGAAACAGAAACTTTTTTTTTATTGGTTCCTGAACCAGGATAGCAGGCCCTTGGGTTTTCAGAGATTTTCCTGTCTCTACTTCGGTAGAACTGGGTGCTTTATATGACTTCTAGGGAATTTTGGTTTCTGGGGATTTGAACTCAGATCCTCATGCTTACATGGCAAACGCTTTACCCACAGAAGCATCTCCTAAGTCCAGTGCTTATTTTAATCTAAAATTTCAGGATCTACACACACACACACACACACACACACACACACACACACACACACCCTGCCCCAATTACCAAGAGTGATGCCAGAAAAATGTATTCTGGTCACCCATGGCCTTCAAGGAACTGTTGGTGCCCATTTTGGTGCTGATGAGTCAGTCTGGAAAACATCACACAGCCCTTAGTTAAAGTCCTGAGAATGTCATAAAGAGCCCACCAGGAGAACACTAATCACTTAAATGCAAACTTTAAAGTAAACTTAAACTTTTCCTTGGAATGGTCACATTGTACATCTGAAGACAGAGTTCATAGAGAGCCTGGTGGCTCAAAATATCAAAGAAAGAAATGTTACACACACACATCCATTATTATTTGATAAAAGAAAATACCTAATTTTAGACACAATGAGAAGCAAAGCACCTGGAATCTCACCCCTCTACTTTGTTCAAAGTCCCCTGTCTGTCTCTCCCACACAGAGAGTCCTGGGACTTCAAAGTCAGGCAGAAGTGATAGACACAGATGGGTCTTTGATGCCTGAGAACTTCAGAGCCCTGAGTTTGAGTCGAGAGCAGAGCATCTGCACTTTTTAAGCCTTCCATGGTATCTAGCACTATAGACAGCAAAAGCGTCCAAGTTTTGAGTGACATTCGTTACACGCATTAAAATCTTTGGAACCAGTAACTTTTCATCTTTTTCTATTATTTATAGCTCCTTTTGCTCTACACACTGCACTGGATAGTAAATTACTTCTGGCACTCAGCCTTGTCAGCTTGCCAGACCTCAACTGGAACAAGATTTTACAACCCAGCTAATAAGCCCTGGAAATGAGGAGGTGGGTATAATGGAAATAATGACATGGTTTTAACTGCAGCAGCACAGAGTGACGACGTGACATTCTAGTAGATTCTACTTCTTAACATTTTTTTCTAATGAAATTGCCACGTTTTTCAGGCTATTGTAGTTCAAAACACATGTAAATGGAAAGGTTTTCTTTTAACTGGAAAAATAGTTTTGTGTCTGGTTTCTGTAGTTTAAGTTACTGGTTTTGTAAACTCTAAAATAATAGGTAGATAGGTAGATAGATAGATGGATGGATGGATAGATAGATAGATAGATGGATGGATGGATAGATAGATAGATGGATGGATGGATGGATAGATAGATGGATGGATGGATAGATAGATAGATGGATAGATGGATGGATGGATGGATAGATAGATGGATGGATGGATAGATAGATAGATGGATGGATGGATGGATAGATAGATGGATGGATGGATAGATAGATGGATGGATGGATGGATGGATGGATGGATAGATAGATAGGTGAAGGAGGAACAGAAAGTGAGAAAAGGAAGAACAAGAATATGGAAGTTTGGGTAAACAACCTGACTATTAAAACTGACATTTTCCAAAACCATATTCCAAAATGACTATCTTCTAGATCTGGCAATTGTTTGTGTGCAAATGCATTCTGCTAAAACTGTAGCTGATTAGCTACAATTATTATTTTTTCCAAATTTTCCAACTGCAGTCAAAATTCTTTTGAATGTTTTTTGGACAAAAGGTTCAAAAAAACTGAGAGTGGATATCATAGTTGATTTTCTTATCACTGAAAGGAACTTGAGAAGTAGTATCCATTTCTCTAAACTTATAGTGACATCTGATCCCATTCACAATTTACAAGTACAAGGAAAATTCTTTTGCCTCCATCTATTCTGTTTCCCAATTAGACGTGGTGTGATTAGCCTCAGCACCACATGTTTAGTCAGAAAACATTGATGCAAAGAAGTGTGTGTGTGTGTGTGTGTGTGTGTGTGTGTGTGTGTTAAAATAATGAGGTCCTGCCCTCAAAATGTCAGCTTTCTCATAACTTCCCAACTATCTCATGCTGTTTTTAATCTCACTAAACAAACATATACTATTTTTTGTGTCTGGAAGTCTCACTATTTGGCAAGCTTACTTCATTAAAAATTTTAATTAAAATTAAAAATTAAACTTGCTTTTAACGAGGCTGGAGAAATGGCTCAGCAGTTAGGAGCACTGACTGCTCTTCCAGAGGACCAGGGTTTGATTCCCAGCACCCACATGACAGCTCATAACTGTCTGTAGTTCCAGTTCCAGGCAAACACCAAGGCAGACAAATAATAAGTTTAAAAAAAAAAATTTACGGGGGCTGGAGAGATGGCTCAGTGGTTAAGAGCACTGTCTGCTCTCCCAGAGGACCCGGGTTCAATTCCCAGCACCCACATGGCAGTTAACAACTGTCTGTAGTTCCATTCCAGGCAAACACCAAGGCAAATAAATAAATGAAAAAAAAATAAAGTTTAAAAAAAAAACTTGCTTTTAACATACCACCACTACAACCTGGTCTACAGAATGAATTTCAGGACAGCCAAGGCTGTCAAAAATCAAAACCTCTGGGCAGTGGTGGCTTAATACCAGAACTCAGGAGGCAGAGGCAGGCAGATCTCTAGAAGTTCAAAACCAGTGTGGTCTACAAAGTGAATTCCAGTGAGCCAGGACTGCACAGAGAAACCCTGTCTTGAAAAACCAGAACACAAAACAAATAGCACACTACCCCTGTTTTTATCTTGTTTGGTTTGGTTTAATTTTATCAAGACAGGGTTTCTCTGTGTAGCCCTGGCTGTCTTAGAACTCACTCTGTAGATCAGGCTGCCCTCAGACTCACAGAGATCACCTTCCTCTGCCTCCTGATTGCTGGGATTAAAGGTGTGAGTCATCTGGTTTACCACCATTGTTTTTTGTTTGTTTGTTTGTTTTTAATATTTATTTATTTTTTATTATGTATACAGTGTACAGAAGAGGGTACCAGATCTCATCATAGATAGTTGTGAGCCACTATGTGGGTGCTGGGAATTGAATTCAGGACCTCCAGAAGAGCAGTCAGTGCTCTTAACCTCTGAGCCATCTCTCCAGCCCCACTATTTTTTTTTTTTTAATAATCAGGTATATTTATACAAAGGGCTTCTGCTTGCTAGGAAATTTTACCCAGGCTTATCAATTTCAAATGCCATTGCTTATCATTGCTACCCAATTGAATTTTTGTATTTTTAAATGTATGTATATTATAAATAAATAAATGTATGTGTATATATGCATGCTTGCATCTGTGTGTGTGCATGTGAACATGCAAGTACTGTATTTTGGGGGAGGGGAAGCAGATGCTCACATGGTCTTTTTCTATCACTCTCCCACCTTATACACTGAGGTCTCCTGCTGAATCTGGAGCTTGCTTTGAAGATTTTCAGTCAATGCCTCCAGATGTGGCATTAGTGCTGGGCCACCACATTCACTCAGCTTTTACATGGGTTCTGAGCATCAAACTCTAACATTTGCATGCTCATAATTTCGGGAGAAGTCTTTTACCTACTGAGCCATCTCCTCAGTCCCCACCTGACATTTATTTTTTATTTTATTTTAAGACAGTCTGGCAGTAAAGCCTAACTTATTCTCAAAGTGGCCATCTTCCTGCTCTACTTCCCACGTGCTGGCATTATGAGGATGCACCATCATCTCCACTTTTCCATGTTCTCTATCTGCATTATCTAATATGGTAGCCACTAACCACATATGTCTATTGGGTGGATAGGACAGCTGAAAAACTGAATTTTCAAAAAGCGATAGTTGTTTTTATTTCTTTAGCTTGTTTTTATTGTTGTTTTTCAAGATAGAGTTTTTTCTGTGTAGCCCTGACTATCCTAGATGTCATTCTGTAGACCAGACTGACCTCAAATCTGCCTATCTCTGCCTTCCTAGTGTTGGGACTAATGGTATGGGCCAACAATATTTTGATGATGAGCCCCTCTACCCACAGAGCCATTGCACAAGGTGCAATAGAAACTACATTTAAATATCACTTTATTTGTTCTCATTTTAATTGCAATGTGTAGTTTAATAATTGCCAACTTGGACAATACTAATATAACTTTCTTTTTTAGCATATCTGTTTATTATTATGTATACAGTATACAGAAGAGAGTACCAGATTTCATTATAGATGGTTGTGAGCCACCATGTGGTTGCTGGGAATTGAACTCATGACCTCTGGAAGAACAGTCAGTGTTCTTAACCTCTGGGCCATCTCTCCAGCCCCCTAATCTAACTTTCAAACATAGCAACAATCCTAAATTCCAGACTTACACTAGTATAGCCAACTGCCAGTTCAATATCTCCACTCGGAGATCTTAGAAGCATTTCAAATGTAATATGTCTGTAGACCTGAGACTATAGTTCAGTGATAGTATTCTGCCTAACCCTGTAAGATGGAAATGATTTAATATATACCTATGTATACAGAGAAAGAGAGAGATGCTCTGGTGTCAAGGTGAAGACACACACCTTTGATTCCAGCTCTTTGGAGACAGAGGTGAAAGCATCATTTGAGCACATTAATTGGAGACCAGCTGGGGGAGCCATTGAGACAGCTTCAGGGGGTAAAAGTGCTTGCTGTCAAGTCTGACAACTTGAGTTCAATCCCTGAATCTTAGGTAGAGAAAGGCAAGGGCCATATATCTCCACACACTTGGCGGCTAAATATCTATCTCCTTTCCCTGAGCCCTGGGTGCTGGTTCTGCACACCTCTGATCCTAGCAGTCGGGAAATAGAAGCAGGCAAATCTCAGGGTTACACAAGAAGCCTTGCCTCAATAGAAAAATAAAAGGACAGTTCTTAAGCACTGGTAGATTTCTTGCTTAGCATGAATGAGGCCTTGTGTCCAATCCCCCAACTCTACAAGGAGAAAAAAAATTTTAAAAAGAAAATTATTTGGTGGCAATATATTATTATTTTTTTTTTGTTAAAAACACTTTTATTTATTTATTTAATTATTTGCCTTGGTGTTTGCCTGGAACTGAAACTACAGACAGTTGTGAGCTGCCATGTGGGTGCTGGGAATCGAACCTGGGTCCTCTGGAAGAGCAGACGGTGCTCTTAACCACTGAGCCATCTCTCCAGCCCCGCAATATATTATTTACAGTTAAAAAAAAAAATCCATGAGAGATAGGACCTTGACAAAGGAAAGTTTATTATTTTTGGGTTTTGGAGACAGACACATCTTGTAGCTCAGGGTGTCCTGATACAGCGATCTCTTTCCTCAGTATCTCAAATTCTGGGATTACAAGTGTGAGCCACCATGCCCACCCATCTGACAAGGGGCGTTGTAATGAAGCAAAACATATGGTACGTACTACAAAACATAGGAAGACATAGACTAAAGGAACAAGGGAAGAACATTTTGACTGAAGGAATTGGAGTGAGTCCATTCTCCACCTGGGATGGAGACTCACAAACATCTACAGTTGAGGCCCCATTCTGACCTGTTTAGAATAGTAGTCTCTTGAAGATCTGTGCCTCTGATGTCCTCTGTGTCAATTTACTATAGTGCCAAACTGCCAAACAAAGAAGCACCCGTGTTCTCTACAACTCTCAAGCTCCTCCCACAAACGTGCATAACTGCTGTCATACACAAAGAATGAGGGCATTTATTTTCATACTTTCTGCCCAGTGACACAGTTGAGATGATCTTCAAAGCCCAGGGCAAATGGAGTCCATGAAGCTTTGGAACCATTGAGTTTGTCAAGATAAAGTACAAAGAGGATCGTGAGCAAAATATGATTATATTTATGTATGAAAATGTCACAGTGAGGGGTGAAGAGATGGCTTAGTAGTTAAGAGCACTGGCTGCTCTTCCAGAGGTCCTGAGTTCCACTCCCAGCACCCACATGGTGGCTCACAATCTGATGTCCTCTTCTGGTCTGTAGACATACAGGCAGACAAAGCACCTGTACATATAAAAATAAAGGTCTTTTGAAAACTTTTTTGTGTATGAATGTTTTGCCTGCCTGTGGCACCTGGACACCACAAGTGTGCAGTGCTTTTAGAGACTAGAAGAGGACAACGGATCATGCAGAACAGGAGTCACAGTGTTTTGTCAATAGTCATTATGGGGCTGGAAAGAAACCAGGGTCCTCTGGAAGAAAAGCAACAAATGCTCCTAACCACTGACCCATCTTCCAGCCCCTAAAGATATTTTTAAACGTAGTTTTAAGCACAGGGGTTACCCTTTTAAATGCTCTCATGTAAATTGAGCATGGTAGAAGTGTTATACACTTTTAATCTCAGTGGAGGCAGTATGGGGCCAGGGCCAGGGAATGCTGGGACAGCCAGGGCTACACAGAGAATTCCTATCTCAAGCAAACAAACAAAAACAAAAATGTTCTCTTTTTGAGGAATTATGGGCTGTTTAGTTAAGATTACTAAACTTTCTTATTCTGAGTATAGTTTGGCAACATCTATCACATTTTAAACACACATGACATAGGCCCACCAATTCTAACATTTCCAGACCTGTCCTGTACAAGGATGGGCAATGAAGTACTAGTTTGTAGTAGTTTACAGAAGGAGCTGGGTGGTGGTGGCACGTGCCTTTAATCCCAGCATTCAGGAGGCAGAGGGCCCAGCCTGGTCTACAGAACAAGTTCTAGAACAGCCAGGCCTACACAGAGAAACCCTGTCTCAGAGAAAGAGAGAGAGAGAGAGAGAGAGAGAGAGAGAGAGAGAGAAATTATTTGTCAAGAAAGTAAATAGTACATGTATATAATGGTGTAGTATTTGTGTGTGTGTGTGTGTGTGTGTGTGTGTGCATAGCAATTGAATTACAGTATTACAGTACAGGGGCACATGTCACACTTAGCTTTTTATGTGCATGCTGGAAATTAGAACTCAGATCCTTATGCTTGTGCAACAAGCACTTTACCCACTAAGCCATCTCCCCAGGCCATTATAGTGCTGTTAAAGAGAGTGAGGTTCAGCATAGTGGTAACATCTATAATCCCAGCATTTAGGAGACTGGAGCATCAGGATCATGAGCTTCAGGCCAGCCTGGACTATATAGAAAGATCCTGTATCAAAAAACAAAAACAACAATGAAAAGAATGGACAGTGTGTGTGTGTGTGTGTGTGTGTGTGTGTGTGTGTGTGTGTGTGTGTACAATGAAATGGAAATAGCAGTAACACATTGTTAAATGTTTAAAAGGCAATTTGAGGGCTGGAGAGATGGCTCAGAGGTTAAGAGCACCGACTGTTCTTCCAAAGGTCCTGAATTCAATTCCCAGCAATCACATAGTGGCTCACAAGCATCTATAATGACATCTGGTACCCTCTTATGTATACTGTATACATAATAAATAAATAAATCTTTTATAAAAAGGCAATTTGAAGAATAATCCACTTTATAATCCACTTTAGGAGTGTGTAGGAGGAGCTCACACAAAATAAACAAGGGCCAGCTCAGTGGATAAAGGCACTTGCTGCTCAGCCTGGTTGTCTGAATTTGATGCTTGAAACCTATGTAAAAGCAGAAGAAATGAACCAACTTCACAACATTGTCCTCTGCCCTCCATAGAAGGGCTGTTCACATGCATCCACACATACAATAAGAAATAAATAATAAAATGCAATTGATAAATAAATCTTGGAGGATTGTTATCCCAAACCATTTATATTTGTCATCAGGGGAATGATACAGTCAATTAGAATCATATAACTAATTATACTGTTTTTGTAATTTCTGTTTAAGGAAGTTTTAATAGAGTTTAAGTAAAAGAAAGCGTTGGAATTAAGCTCTGGTTCAGACTGCATGTTCATTATCATTTTAGGTTTAGCTAGGATATTAAAGTGAAAATATTCTTTACTTGAATTTCTCACTAAGTCACAGCAAATAACCTCAGCTTTTCTTCTAGACATTGTTAGTTTTGTAAGAGACACTTTTGCGTACAAGAACTTGAGATTCATTTTCATAAGAGAAACACTTTTTTGTAAAATGAAATACATAATAATGAATAATGTCACACTGGAAGATTCTGTCCTCTTTTGTCCCCATCTCACCCTAAGCTTCTACAACCTGGGAACTGTCCAGGTACAAATTAACATTTTAAAAGACCTCAAATTGTTCACACAGCAGCTCTATTATTTACAACTTTCGTTTGCTCAAAAACCCACATTCAAATTGGATGGCCTCCACTCCAGCTCTTCGACACACAGGTATTGTGGACAAGAGGCCGCTTTTTGACTACAAACTGCCTTATTCATTTAGAATAACTTCATTCATGAGATTCGTTGGACAGCTAGTTTGTGCCCATCACAGGCATCACAAAGCAATTCGCCTACCTTGTCATTAATTCTTAAGCAGCTGTGTGTTGCTACCCTCATTTAACAGATACGCAACCCAGGCTCTAAATGAAGTTACTTGGCCAACATCACACTGCTAGTGAGTGGGGAGCTTGCTGGGAAATTTAAGACTTGGAGTAAACAAAGGTGACTAACGGTTCTTTTTGGTTACGTTCGTGTTAGTTCGTTTTAAAAGCCAAGGAGCTTCTAAGGTTGTAAAACAATAATAATAGCATTCCCTACCGGCTTGCATCCCATCTCTCATATTTTAACTTCATTGTGCAATCATATGGACCATCTCCAGCTATTTCTGTTGACTTACCACCAAATTTCTAGATGTTCCTTAAAACCAACGTGTAGCACCTTGATGTTACCCAAACACCACCCTCCCATTAGCCTTTTTCCATTCTTTTCTACCCAAATCTTGAGCCTCTTTCCCCGCCCAGGTTGACAGATCTGTCCTGCCTCCTGCTTTGAGATGTAGAACCTGCTGAGGCTCCCTTTGATCCTAACATACCCTGCAGTGATTAGGGAGCAGGGTTGGGGGATGGAGGTGGTACAGGGGAGTTGCGGAGGGAACAGCGGCTCCGCCACCCGCCTTCGGGCCCAAGGCATTTTGGAACAGACCCTTTGAGGGCTATGGGGCGGGCGGGGTTGCAGTAAAACAGCTCAGGGCTGCGGGCTGGGTGAGAGATCCAGCTGAGGGTGAGAATCGGAGCAGGGCTAGCTAGCATGGGGAGAAAGGGTCAAATTTGAAGTTAGGATAGGAGTAGGTCCTAGGTGTGGAAGGGGGTTTCAGTTCTGGCCTGATGATGGGGAGGAGGCCCATGGTGAGGGAGAAAGATCGAGATTTGTGGTGATGGAGCCAGAGGGATCCAAGTCTGTAGGAAGGGTCAGGGGAGGTCCGGGGTGGGATTATGTAGGTCTTAAATTATGGTTTGGATAAGGTTGGAATTGGGAGAGGGGTACAAGTCTGGGGTGGGGTAACGATGAAGCTGGGGTGGGAGAGGGACCCAGGTCTCGGATGGAGTGGGAATGAGGCTAGGGTGCAGTGAGATGAGGCTGGAATTGGGAATGAGACCCAAGTCTCAGGTGTAGTATGGATGAGGCTGGGATGGGAGAAGAATCCAGGTCCGGGGTGGAGGGGGGATGAGGCTGGGGTGGTTGAAAGATCCAGGTTTGAGATGGGGGGGGGATGAGGCTGGGGTGGAAGAGGGGACCCAGGTTTCAGATGGAGTGAGAGTGAGAGCAGAGGACTTCAAGTGAAGTGAGTGGCAAACAGCAGACGGGTCTTAGTTAGCTGGGCGTCGGGGCTGGGAGTGCAAGGGTGAACTGCCGCTTCCTTCCTGCCGCAGGCTTCCTTATGGAAGTCTCCCGCCCACCCGCCCTGGACCGGCGGCTAAGCTCCAACCACAGGGCCTGGCTTTGTCCTCTGGCCTGGATCCATCTCAAAGTTTCTGCCCGGCGGCGGCAAAGCGGCCGGAACTCAGCGCCAGCAGCTCCTGCCCAACTGCAGAACCCTCTGCCCACAGGCGATCGCGGGCTCCGCGTTCCGTGTGAAAGTAGGGAGAGGTTGGAGCCCTGGGCAGCACCAGAGCTTCAGGCTTCCCAGATGGGGCCTCCGGGTTGAGGATAGCACTGCCTGCAGTTTCCAAAGCAGGTGGGAGCAACACCACCCCATTCTAAAAAAAATTCTCTCCACTCTTGTCCCAGATCTCCCTTATAAAGTCTTTATCAATCCAAAGGTTGTTCAAAGCTGCAGGAAAACTTCCTCTACCTTTACGGAGAACAGCCGGGACTGTTTTCCACTAACCATGATATGGCCTTATTGGTCACTCGCCAATTCTGCCTTTTATTTATCTTCCCCCATCTCCTCCATATGTCAGTTAAATTGCGAGCTAAATAAATTTTAATTTACATTATTATGGATTCTAGCTACTATTCACCAGGCGTCTGTGTACTATAATGTAGCTGTATTTTCTGTATCAACCTTTTATTTTTTTTCCCCAGTGATCAGTTATTGTCACAATTTTTGATTTATTGAGCTTTCTATGTACCCATCATTAATTTCCACTCCAATGTTCTGTCAAAACTATAAATATTCACTCAGGCTGATCAGGATATATGCATTTTCTGTTGTTTCTTGGAAAAGCCTTCCTAATACAATCTTAACTGTTGAATTCAAAGCCAGTGCACAACTGTTTTGGGATTTCTCTTTATAGTCATGTTGAGATTTCACTTCTTGTATGATGAGTCCCTTGTGTTCTGGATTCTGTGTTTATTTTTCTCTTATATTTTGATAGAGTACATCCTCCAGTAACTTTCTGGAAAACGGTAAGATGATATATATATATTTGCCAACAGCCATATTAGATTTATTAAAGAAACGGGTAGGGGAAGGAGAAAGGAAGAAAGAGAGAGGGGGAATAGAGAATAGAGAAAGAGAAAAAGAGAGTAATAATAAATTATTTTAAAAAGATTTATTTATTTATTATGTGTACAGTATACAGAAGAGGGTATCAGATGTCATCATAGGTGGCTGTGAGCCACCATGTGGTTGCTGGGAATTGAATTCAGGACCTTTGGAAGAACAGCCAGTGCTCTTAACCTCTGAACCATCTCTCCAGCCCCGATAAATTTTTTCAAAGATCTTAATTGTCTCAAAATATCTTTATTTGATCACCTCACTTGATTAATATGATAATTGTCTGAGTATATAATTTTAAGTTGGAAATTAATCTTGTTTTTTTTAAATTTACTTATTTTCATTTTATGTGCATTGGTGTTTTGCCTGCATGTATGTTTGTGGGAGGGTGTCAGATATTGGAGTTACAGGCAGTCATGAGCTGCCATGTGGGTGCTGGGGCTTCAGAGGAACAGTATGTGCTCTTAACCACTGAGCCATCTCTCCAGCCCCAGAAATTACTTTTCTTTAGAACTGTGAATCATATCCTACCTTCCAGTTTAACTGCTAAACAATTTAATGAAATCTTTTTTTAAAATTTACATGTAGAAATACATTTGTATGAAAATTTATTTTCATTCTTAATTCTAGAAGCTTCTATCTTTGATACTCTGAAAATGCAGGAAGACACACTTTGATGTGCATCTCTTCATTTGTTGAGTTGGACAGGCTCAGTTCAGAAACTTCTGAGTTAGTTCTGGAAACTTTGTGGTGTAATTTGCCTCCCTCTGCATTGTTCCTTCCTTTCTCTTGCCCTGATAAAATATCCTGACAAAAAAAAAAAAAACAACTTAGGGGAGAAAGGGTCTGCTCTAATCACAATTCCAGGTCACATTCAGTCGAAGCACCAGGAACTAGGAAATAGCTAGTCACATGACATCCATCAGTCAAGCAGAGAGAAAGGGATGGATACATGCTTACTTGTGTTCAGCACTCTCTCTGAAGTCCACAAACCCCTTGCCTAAGGAATGATATTGCCTGCATTCGCCTGGATCTTCACACATAAGGATAATCTCCCACAGAGCTGCCCACAGGCCAACCTGATCCTGATCAAACCAATCACTCTCTACCCAAGTGATTCTAGATTGAGTCAAGCTGACAGTTAAAACTAGCCATCATCTAACCATCTTAACACACACTCACATTCACTCACTCACATTCACACACTCACCATCTCTTTTCTTTCTTTCTTTTTTCTCAAAATCTTGTTATTTCTATACTGGAATTTCCAGATAATTCTATTCCTTCCCTCTTCTCTTTCTTTCTTTCTTTTAAAAAAAGTTTGTTTATTATTCATACAGTGTTCTGCATTCAGGCCAGAAGAAGACACCAGATCTCATTGTAGATGGTTGTGAGCCACCATGTGGGTGCTAGGAATTGAACTCAGGACCTCTGGAAGAACAGTCAGTGCTCTTAACCTCTGAGCCATCTCTCCAGCTCTCCTCCCCTCTTTTCTTTCATATCTCTCATCTTTTTTCTACTCTCCTCCATCCTGTATTTGTTCACTGCCCTGTTTCCAGTTTTGCCTTTCGACAATGGTATGTCAATGAATGTGTAGCAACCACCTCTTAAGGAGTGGGAAGAGAGAACAGCCTTGATCTGCAGCACTTGCCCCCTTGCATAGTGTAAATCTATCCTTCATAGTGATTTCCAGCTACCAAGATTGTATCACTGAACATGGCACTTGGAGAAGATGCATAATAGTAAATTATATTAATATTCCTAACATGTAGCTTAGATGGACATAATCTCAAGAACATGTATAATAATAAAATCATCTGAACCAATAAGCTTTAATATAACTTTTAGATTTTACATTTACTATTTGGGTGAGGGTGGGGGTGAGGAATTCCACAGCACACATGTGGGGTCAGACAGACTGTATGGAGTTGCTTTTCTCCTCCACATTTACACAGGTTTCGGGGGTCAAACTCCAGCTGGCAGGCTTACATGACACATATTTTACCTAATAGGCCAATCTTGGTGGCCCCAAATACAATTTATTTAATCAGAATATTATAAAAACCTGATTTTAATAATCAATGCTTAACAGCTAGCTTACGAAATCCAGCATGAGGTGGCTCCTGCAATTATTGCTTCAAAATAATCTTGGTCCTTAATATAATAAATTTAAATCATGGTACTCTTTCAAAAGCTTTTCGAATTATGTCATACACATCCCCAGAGCGAAGTTTAGTTTTTGAGGCAAACAAAGTTTCTCTGTGTAGCCCTGTAGAGCAAGCTAGCCTCTGCCTCCCAATTGCTGTGATTGAAGGCATGTGACACCATACCCAGCCTTCTGCCTACAGAAACCTTAGGCACTTCAGTTTAATTCATAATCCACCTTCTTGTTAGTTCATCAAAAAAAGATCCTCCTGTTTCGGCCTCCCTAGTGCTAACATTTTTCTTTCTTTGAGGTATTCTGTGTAGTAGAAAAATTAAAGGGTAAGTACAAACAATACAATCAAATGTAATAAGCAAGTAGAAAGAATGTATGAAAGTCTTATAAAAACACCTCAAGAGAATAACTAATGTAGGCTGGTGGAAACTGCCAAGAAAAAACTAGCATGCCTTTTTTGTTGGAGCTGTTTTTTTTTAAGGCAGGCTCTCACCATATAGGCCAGGCTGTCTTTGAACTAGCAGTGAGTGGTCCTCCTGCCTCAGGTTCCTGGGCTTACAGGTGAGCACCACCTTAACAAGTACCCTTGTCAGTAGAAGCAGGAATTTCAGTTTGTTGCCCGAATTGGCCTCAAACCATCCTGCAGGCCAGCCACCTGGGTAGCTCAGACTACAGGTGAACACCACCAGAACACCCACTGCTTGCCCTTCAGGTCTCCTGGTTGTATGATTGTCATTTAGAGGCAGAGGCAGGTGGAACTCTGAGTTGGAGACCAGCCTGATCTAAAGATCAGGACAGCTAGGGCCACACAGAGAAACTCCGTCTGGAAAAACAAAATTCAAAATAAATAAATAAATAAATAAATAAAAACTCAAACAAAGCAAAATCTTCCTGAGAGAGACTGGAGGTTGACAAGGTGGCTCACTAGAGTAGGTAAAAGTGTCTGCCCTACAGGCATGATGACCTAAATTCAATCCCTCGAACCCACATAAAGGCAGAAGAGAAAATCAATTCCACAAAGGTGTTCTCTCTTCTGTAGGTTGTACCAGTTCACTCTCTCCCTCCTTCTCTCTCTTTCTCCCTCCTCTCTCTCTCTCTCTCTCTCTCTCTCTCTCTCTCTCTCTCTCTCTGTATTACACAAGATGCATATGGAGGTCAGAGGACAACTGTAGGAATCTGTTCTTTCCTTCCAACATGTAGGGTTCAGGGATTGAACTCAGGTCATCAGGTTTGGCAGCAAGTGCCCAAATCTCCTGAGATTTCTCATTTGTCCCACAGTGAGATCGTGTATGAATTAAAAATATATCAGTAAATAAAATATAAAACATATTCAGATATGCTTAAAAGTTATAACTGAAACAGGTCTGGAGAGATGGCTCAGAGGTTAAGAGCATTAGCAGATCTTTCAGAGGTCCTGAGTTCGATTCTGAGCATCCACATGGTGGCTCACAACCATCTCCCAGAAACAGGAGGAACCTCTAACAGGCAGGCCCTCAGTTCCTTTGCTAGCCCCATTGTTTGTGTCTTTCACCAACACTTGCTGCAAAGGGCGCTGTAAAAAATTCTCCAGCCTTTGATGATCTTCTATCTCTTCTCCAATACTTCAAGGTCCCAGAGAAAAGAGAGTTTTCCTCACTAAGAAGTGGTGGCATTTGGTAAATACAGGAGTAACTCTATTAACAGCATCAGCTGGGGCCCTATCCAGGAAGTTCTGAAGAAAGGGAGGCCAAAGAGGAAAGTCATTCCTTAGAAAACAGGTTTAACGGGTAAAGGTACTTGACACACATTCCTAATGACCTCATCTTGGTCCCTGGAACCCATGGAAGGTAAAAAGAGAGAAATGACTCCACAAGGTTGTCCTCTGACCTCCTCATGCATGCCACAGCATGTACATGTCCCTGCCTCCACCACAAGCACATATACAAACACAGTAATAATAATTTTAAAAAAAGATTTTAAAAGGCATGGTAGTGTAGACCTTTAACCCTGGCACTTGGAGGCAAAAGGCAAGCATATCTCTGTAAATTCAAGGCCAGCCTGATCTACATAGCTAGTTTCAGGCCAGCACATTGAGATCCTGTCTAAAACAAAGAAACAAAAAGAGCCACTGGAGGCCCATAGCACCAGCAGGATGAGCAAGTATCAGGGATTTCAAACTTCCAAAAATCTCTGTAGGAACTAGCAGGACCAGAAGTAGCATGATAAACAATACAAGAAAGTTGAGTGGGGCACAGCCCTGAAGGTAAATCCTTTTAGAATTCTTCTCATGCGGGGGCTGGAGAGATGGCTCAGCGGTTAAGAGCATCCTCTGCTCTTCCAGAGGACCCGGGTTCGATTCCCAGCACCCACATGGCAGCTAACAACTGTCTGTAGTTCCAGTTCCAGGCAAACACCAAGGCAAATAAATAAATAAAGTTTAAAAAAAAAAAAAAGAATTCTTCTCATGCAAAGGGAATTATCCTAGAAAAAGTAGTAATTGAAGCCAAACAACAAAATTCTGTTGTCAGGAAGTATGTTAAGATCCAGCTGATAATGATTGATTAATTAAATTAAATGAAAACAAAAATTCAGGTTTGTTTTTATTTGTTTGATTTTTTTTTATATTTACTTATTTCATGTGTATGAGTGTTTGCCTATAGCATGCATGTGCATCATGTGTGTGCAGGACTGACAGAGACCCCCCAAAAAGCATTAGATTCCTGGAACTAGGGTTACAGATGGTTTGGAGCCTCTATGTGGGTGCATGGAATAAAACACAGGTCCTCTGGGGCTGGAGAGATGGCTCAGTGGTTAAGGGCACTGACTGTTCTTCCAGAGAACCAGGGTTCAATTCCCAGCACCCACATGGCAGCTCACAACTGTCTGTAGTTCCAGTTCCCAGTTCCAGGCAAACAAAATAAATAAAGTTTAAAAAAGAAAATCTTAAAAAAAAAAACAAAAAAAAAACCAAACAAACAAACAAACAAAAAAAACAGATCCTCAAGAAGCCAGAGTTGAGCCACGTCTTCAATCCTGAAAATCTTTTGTGCCCAGTGCTGGCTGTTCAAACTTCATTGAGGAAAATGAAGTTCTAGTTGCTGAATTTGGCAAAAAGGTAGTGTAATAGGTAATATTTCTAGAATCTATTTTAATGTTCTTAAAGTAACCAATGTGTCTCTTATGTCCCTGTACAATGGTAAGAATAAAAGCATTAAGTCATAAATTTTGATGATGGAAACACAGTAGTAATACATTTTCACATCAAAAAATGCCAGTGGATTAAAGTCAGAGTTACTCATATAAATTCATGGATATCTGAATATGGATATGTACAGAAATAATTGCAAATTTGTATGCCCATATGAATACACACACACAATGAGCACACTCAGCACTCACGTTTCACTTGTTAACCTCCAATAGAAGGAACAAAGACCTCTTAGAAAAATGGGAGAGATGGCTCAGCGGTTAAGAGCACTGACTGGTCTTCCGGAGGACCTGAGTTCGATTACCAGCACCCACATGGCAACTAACAACTGTCTGTAATTCCAAGATCTGACATCCTTACACAGTTATACATGCAGGCAAAACACCAATTCACATAAAATAAAAATAAATATTAAAAAAAAGAAAGAAAGAAAAATGGTGCCAGTAGATCTTGAGTAGAGAACTTCCTGGATAGGGCCCCAGCTGATGCTGTTAAAATAGTTACTCCTGTATTTACCAAATGCCACCACTTCTTTGCGGGGAAAACTCTCTTTTTTCTGGGACCTTGAAGTATTGGAGAGGAGAGAGAAGACCACCAAAGGCTGGAGAATTTTTTTTTTCAGAGCTCCCAACCACTGAGCTATCTCTCCAGCTGGAGAATTTTTTACAGTGCCCTTTGCAGCAAGTGTTGGTGAAAGACACAATCAATGGGGCTAGCAAAGGAACTGAGGGCCTGCCTGTTAGTGGTTCCTCCTGTTTCTGGGAGACTTCACTCTCTAGGCAGATTTCCACCTTATAGATAAGTACACATCGTAGAGGGACATGTTCACTTCACCATGCATGCTATAAAATTGTAACGTGAGTTCTATTTTTAGGATTGTAATCATGTTGGTTATGCCATTGATTAAAGCAGATTTTCTTTTTCCCTCTTCAACTGGCAAGTTTTGCAGGTTAGAAGTCTTTGTTTTTTAGTTAAGGGTTTGAAAAGTAGAAGAAAGAACAGAGCCACAGAGAGAATGAGTTCATGATAAAATCCCCCAACAGAATTGGAGAAATTGTTACATCCTGTGCTCAGTGTTTCCTGATGCCTGAAGCTCTTTCTAGAGAGGTCTGGTATGTAATAAATAGCTGGGAGAGCTCTGAATCATGAAGATGACTCAGCTAAGGCTCTTGCTTTAAAGGTATTTGAGCATCTTCAACTATGTGAGGAGTTCAAGACCAGTCTAGGATCTGTAAGATCCCATTTCAAAAGAGAAAAAAAGCATTTTTCTTATGACTTATTTATTTTTAGTCTATGTGCATACAATGTAAGGATGTGAAGAAAGATAAGGAAGAAGAAGAGTAGTCGGGAAAGGAACAACAACAGAGCTGAGGCAATGGTTCAGTAAAGGCCTTTCTGTGCAAGCAGGGAAGATCCGTGCTTGATTCCCAGCACCACTTAAAAACCAGGCACACAGGCACATATATGGAATGTCAGCTCTGGGGAGGTGGAGACAGGAGGATATCTGGGACTTGCTGACCAGTCCAGTTTAGTTAAATCAGTGAACTCCATGTCATAAGCCTATTTTTTTTTTCAAGGAATGAGTAAGCATTTTATCAAAGAAATGCAAAGGGCCAACGAGATTCCTCTACCTTTCAAGCCTAAAGATCTGAGCTTAACTCTCAGGACCTCTAAGGTAGAGGGAGACAACAGATTCCCCAAAATTATCCTCTGACCTCCACACTTGTAAATGTAGTGCACACAGCTCTTCCCCACCCTCCATACTAAATACATTCACCTGCAAATATGGTGCACACAGCTCCTCTTCACCTTCCACACTAAATACATTCACGTGCAAATGTGGTGAACACACCTACTCCCTGCCCTGCACACTAAATACTTTCACAACAAAAAATATAGTCTAGTGAAATGGCTCAGTGGATAAGACACTTGTTGCCAAGCCTGATGACCTGGTCAATCACCGGGGGACCCACATGACAGAAGGAAGGAAAGAACCAGCTTCTGAATATTGTCCTTTGACCTGCACATAAATTCTATGTCAGGTACACACACACAGTTTACTAAAAGAATAAAGTGAGGAACTATTGAGAGAGCAAGATACTTGAGGGTACTCTGGCCTCCATATACCCACATAGACATAAACACACACACAGATAAGGGGGCGCTGGAGAGATGGCTCAGCTGTTAAAGCTCTGATGCTCTTCCATTGGACCTAGGTTTGATTCCCAGCACCCACATGACAACACACAACTGTCTTTAACTGCAGTTCCAGGGAATCTAATAACCATTTCTGGACTTTGTGGGCTCTAAGCACACATGAGTAGACATATATACAGGCAAAATACCCACACAATGTAAAATAATAAGTTAATAATTAACAAAATAATAAATAATAAAAAAATTTAATCAGGAAACAGTGGCACACATCTTTGGGAGGCAGAGGCAGACAGATCTCTGAATTTCAGAACAACCAAGGTTACACAGAGAAACCCTGTCTTGAAAAACAAACAAAGAATTAAAGCAATATAATTTGAAGTTAAAAAAAGATGACTATAAATGATAATAACGTACTGTCCCTGATCTGAACACTACACAAGGCACAGAAATATGGAAACAAATGGTACCTCAGAACACTGAAAAGCTAGCCAACTATGTTGGTGTATGCCCTTGGGAGGTGGAGGCAGGAAAATCAGAAGTTCCTAGTCATCCTTCGCAATATAGCAAGTTCAATCAGCCTACCTGTGTGAGCACTGTCTCAAAGACAAACAAACAAAAACCCAAATATGGGGCTGGAGAAATGTGATTAAAAGCACATGTTGCTCTTTCAGAGGACCTGAGTTCCATTCCCAGCACCCACATCAGGCAGCTTACAACCCTGTAACTCCAGCTCCGAAGGGTTACAATACACCTGGCCTCTCCAGGCACTGGTTTAATGTGCATATAACCACACACACACACAAACATATACAAGTTTTATTTTAAAACAAAACTCTGAGACATAGAGAAGTTAAGTTCCTTAAAATCACAGGAGAAATTAAAGTGTTGATGCATCTTACAATTAATTCAAAGATATATATAGATATATATATATAGATATATATATATAGATATATATTGCAAAGTAGAATTTGAGGAAAAAAAAGATTTTTAAAACAGAAATAGAAAACTCTTGCGGTAGTATAATGCCTGCCATCTCAGCTCTCGAGGGATTGCTAATCCAAGTTTGAGGACAGCTTGGGTGTTTGAGTTACATTTCTCTTCTATGAGAACTCTTTTCAACCAGATAAAAACATCCTGTGTCTCTGTTACTTTGATTCTGAACTTCTAGAAGTACAGAAATTTATCTTGACATAAAAACACTACCCAGAAATCCTTTACTCTATTTACAGTGCCTCCCTGATAAAAAAGAAAATAGTTACAGAATTCTGAATTCTATTGTTAAATGCTTTTATAATCTCAAGATTTTTTTCCTGAGCACAGAGAGTATAAAATATTCCAGTAGCAACATCTAAACCCTATGTTGTTCTTGCAAAAGCAGATACTAAATCATTCAGTCTTCTCTTTGGGGAGCCTCCTGACTCATGTCATCTGTGAAGGTAGCAGCCTCCTGGCTGCTTCTCCTTCCTCTTCCTCCTACTCCTACCAGGACGTCCTTGAATTCACAGAGATTCCTATCTCTTTGCCTCCAAAATGCTGGAATTAAATAATTAAAGCTGTGCACCATCATTTCCAACTTGGTAGCACTTTTCTTTTCTTTCTCCTTTTCTTGAGACAGGGTTTGTCTGTGTAACTGTCCTGGCTGTCCTGGAATTCCCTTTGTAGACCAGGTTGTCCTTGAGCTCCGAGATCTGTCTGCCTCTCAAGTGTTGGAATTAAAATCGTGCACCACCACTGCCTGGCAGTTAAACTGGCCCTGTTAATAAATTATTAGCATTTCCCATAAAGGGAGTTAGCTTAGGATGATAATGACTGCAGGAAACAAGGAGATGCAATGCCTTTAAAATGCTTCCAGAAGAAAAAAAAAGTACTTCCAGGAAGTCTGATGGTGAGGCCTAGGAAAGGCAGATCTCAGTGAGTTCAAGGTCAGCCTGGTCTATAGAGTGAGTTCCAGGACAGCCAGGGCTACACAGAGAAACCCTGCCTGAACGAGGTGGGGTGGGGGTGGGGTGGGGATGAGGTATCTCCAGGCAAGTTTCCAGTCACCACAGGGCATGTGTAGGGGGAAGATTCTTTTTTTTTTTAATATCTATTTTTATTTTATGTGAATTGGTGTTTTGCCTACATGTCTAACTGTGTAAGGGTGTCAGATCATGGAATTACAGACAGTTGTTAGCTGCCATGTAGATGCTGGGAATCGAACTCAGGTCCTCCAGAAGGACAGTCAGTGCTCTTAACCGCTGAGCCACCAATTCAGACTCAGGGAAATTCTTTCTATAGTTTAAAAGACAAGATGTCATGAATATGAATTCATTCTCACTCTTCCTCTCTGTGTGGGGGTTTTGGGGGATGTGGGAGGTGTGGGAATATAGAGAGTAGGAGGGGTGTGGGGTATGGGAGGTGAGGTGGAGGTATGGGTGTGTTAGGGGAGTTCGGGGTGGGATGGGGTGGGGTGGGAGGGTGCATGCAGGGTGGTGTTACTATGTTCCCCAGGTCGGCTTCAGACTCCTGAATTCAAGTGGTCTTCTTGCCTCAGTGTACCAAGTAGCTAACGACTACTACAAGCATGAGCCACCACGCAAAAGAAAAAAAATTCAACTATGAATAATGCAGTTCTCCCGAGAAGTAAGGCAAATGTGCTTTGACTCACACAGATAGTGCAAGGGTCACCAGGCTAGGATGCATGTCCACACCAGCCTTCTGGGCAAATAACAGACATTGTGTTCCTTCTCCAGAATGCAAGTGTGTTACTGACAAGTGTGCAAGCAGAAATAAAATCCCAAATGGAATAAGGTGAATGAAAATGTTTTATTTTTTTATGGGTATGGATGTTTTGCCCCCACACATGTCTGTGTATCATATGCATGTCTAATGTCGTAGGAGATCAGAAGAGGGTATAAGATCCTGTGGAACAGGAGTTACAGATCCCAAATGAGTGTTGGGACTGGAACCCAGGTCCTCTAAAAGAGCAGCCAATACTCATAACTGCTGCCATCTCTTTAGGCCATAAATAAGGATTTTGATTCTTTGAAGTACATAAAACATTTCAAGAGCACTGAAGCCAAACAATGTGGTGAACACCTTTAAACCCAGCACTTGGGATGCAGAGGCAGGTGAATCTCCTCAAATCCCAGGGCAACCTGGTCTACATAGAGAGGCCCTGTTTCACAAGCAAAAATGAAACAAAAACTTGTTTCCATATAACAAATTAATTTCTAAATACTAACTGCTAAACATAGTAATGAGTAGTTGAAGACAGAGGCCTTTTTCTCATACTGCCTGCCCACCAGCTCAAGGTCTCATTGTAGCTCAGCTGATCTCAAACTCACACAGTGACCCAGGCTATACATGTTAACCCAAGAGATATGCTTCTCTTCATCGATTCCTCTTTTTTCCTCTTTGGTTTATTGAGAAAGGATTTCTCTGTGTAGCCCTTGCTGTCCTGGTACTCAATCTGTAGCCCAGGCTGGCCTTGAACTCAGAGATCTGCTTGCCTCTGCCTCCTAAGTGCTAGGATTTAAGGTGTGGACCACCATTGGCAGGCTCAAGTATTCTTATTAACCATAATAAATTAGCAAAATTGTAAAATGACATTCATTTATAAAACTTAAGTAGAAATCTAGCATCACAGTAATAGAGAAACAATTATATAATTATATATTTCTTAGTATAGGCATGATTTAGGAGGGACAATTCCCCAATGTCCATGTACAGGTTAGGGCCTCAGTGTTGAGATAGCACCACAAGAATAGAAGACACAAAGGTCTTTCAACCACAGATAAGCACTAGGACACCTGGGATGTTGAGCAAACCTGGTAATTACTTCTGGAGAAGGAATGCAGTATCTGTTATCTGCCCTGAAGGCTGGAGTGGACGTGCTTCCTAGCCAGGTGACCCTTGCTCTATCTGTGTGGTCAGAGACTGAGTCATTGAGCCCTCCCCCAGACCCTTCCTTTCTTCCTTCAGGTGGTAACACGCGCTTCGTTGTGCTCATGGGACTGAGCTAATTATCATCCAAATAGTTCTTACCACATTGTGCTGTGTCTAAAATAAACCACTTAAGAGTCAGAGCAAAGTTGAAGGACGCAGGGTACTGAGTTGTGCTGTGCCTTCTTGCCTCTTGCCTCCCATGGCTTGTCACTCTCAAAGACCCCAAACATGAGAACACTATACTCATGACAGGGTCAATGATACTGTTGCAGGAGTGGGTTTATGTTTGTGACAGTGGTTTGTTGGAAAACCAAGTTCAATACTTTCTTGTCCTAACAGGCTTTTTAGTTTGGGTTTGGTTTTTGTGAGATTTTTACTTTTTTGTTTTAACCATGAAATACATTTTGTAGAGGGATGAGGCAATTCTTGTGTCTATCCTGCCAGGAAGCTCCTTAAGCTGTAAGGAACCAAATTCAAATAGCTCCCAGAATTCCCTGAAACTGACCAGATTCACTGGGACCCTCCCTGCCAGAGTGAACAATAAAAGCTGAGCTGCAAAGATGACACTCAGACAAGAGCACCTGGAAAGACTCAGACCAACTGACACCTGGAAAGGACACTCCCAAAACTGTTAGTCAGCCTAGAAAAGACTCAGACCAATTGACACCTGGAAAGGACACTCCCAAAACTGTTAGTCAGCCTTGAAAAGACTCACACCAATTGACACCTGGAAAGGACACTCCCCAAACTGTTGACCAGTCTGGAAAAAGACAGACCATTGTGGCTCTGGAAAAGACTCTCCCCAAACTGTTGAGCTGCCCACAGGTTGGGCACTGTGCTCCAGGTTCTCTGCTCTGTGAGCTATGAACTGTTACAGATGCTGGCTGGGGTGGGCTTTGGTGATGCAGCTCTTGTCTTTGAGTCATTTCTGCTCCTATAAGTAACCCAATAAAACTCATTGGTTCATCAAGTTGGACTTTGGTATGTCATGGAATCCCTACCTAGAGTGTGTTGACTTGTGTGGCATCTCCCCAGGGGCAGCATGGAGACCCTCACTAGATGCATCCTGGATCTTGAGGTTCTCAATTTCATGAATTGTCAGCCAAATGACTTTCTACTGTTTACAAATTGCTCAGTCTGTAGGATTCTCCATTTTAGTAATCAAAATGGACTAAGACACATATACTGCTCTCCCTCCCCCATGAAAATTGAAGCAAACATTTATTTAGAAATAATAAAAGCAGGGCATAGTGGCGCAGCCCTTTAACCCTAGCACT
This sequence comes from Sigmodon hispidus, assembly GCA_004025045.1. Classification (NCBI taxonomy): domain Eukaryota; kingdom Metazoa; phylum Chordata; class Mammalia; order Rodentia; family Cricetidae; genus Sigmodon; species Sigmodon hispidus. The sequence goes on from PVIH01001520.1 coordinate 179,814, forward strand.
CACGAGACAGAGACAAGCAGATCTCGGTGAGCTCCAAGCTAGCCTGGGTGACATAGTAAGTTCCAGGCTAGCCAGAGTTACAGAGTGAGACCTTGTCATTAAAAAATAAATAAAAATAAAATTTAGGGCTGGAGAGATGGCTCAGCAGTTAGGAGCACTGACTGTTCTTCCAGAGGACCTGAGTACAATTCCCAGGATCCACATGGCAGCTAATAACTGTCTGTAATTCCAAGATCTGACACCCTTACACAGTTATACATGCAGGCAAAACACCAATTCACATAAAATAATTTAAAGAAAAATGTGTTCACTTGCAACACTGCTTCAGGGAGCAGGGAGCTGTTTACTTTCCGATAAAACCTGGCTTTCTTGCCCTTAATATTGCCATATTAACTCAGCAACACAGTGCACAGAAGAGTGTCATTTGTTTCCCATTGTGATCATGTAACATGTAACAAAGTGGGATGCTGCAGCTGCCGGGGCCATGAGAAACTGTCACATTTCATATCACCAACTTATAAAATAGAGGTCTAGGGATTCAACATGATTGTTAGAGTGTTTGCTTGGCATGAACAAAGCCCTGGGTTTCATCCTCAGCTCCACATAAACCAAGTATAGCAGCTCAAGTCCATAATCCCATTTATGGGGGAGGGTAGTGCTGGGGGAAAGCAGAATGAAGAAAGACAAGAGAATTCAGCTATAGTTTGAGTTCAAGACCAGTCTGTGGCACACAAGATCCTGTCTCAAAAAACAAACAAAACCAACAAAAGAACAACAAAAATCAACAAAAGAACAATAAAAACCAAGAACAAACAAAACCCCAATAGTCTAGAGAGATGGGTCAGTCAAGAGCATTTGCTTTTTTTCCAGAGTGTCAGGCCCCAGAGGAATCCAGGACAAGTCTCACTTAGTACCTGTGGCTCCTCCCAGCACTTCTCAGGGGCTGGGCTTTGATTTTCTTTCCCAGCTTCTGATCCTATATAAGTTAACCATTTTGGCCATGTGCTTGCCCTCTTGGCCTTTTGGCTCACTATCTTGGTTCTCTTGGCCTGAGGACTTCTGGTTGGCTCACTCTTGGCGGCCTTGCCTTTTACACCCTCTCTCTTCTCTCATGGCGCTGACTCTCATGTTCATCTGAAGTTTTCTAGTGTCTCTGGCTGTTCTCTCCCGCATAAAATAAATATAATAAACCCTTCTCCTCAACCATACCTACGTGTTGTGGAATAATCTTTTTGTGCACTGTGAAGATGTATCACTCTGATTGGTTTAATAAATAGCTAGGCAGAATTTTCAAGCCAGAAAAGGACACTGGGAAAGAAAAGGCAGAGACATCAGGGATGCAGAGAAAGCAGGACAGGCACTACGGAGATGTAATAAATCCATGAGGCAGAAAGTAAACTAATAGAAATGTGTTAACTTAAGTTCTGAGAACTAGCTGGAAACAAGCCTAAGCTATCAGTCAAGCTTTCAGAATTAATAATAAGTCTCTGTGTCATTAGTGGGGAGTTGACAGTCCCGACAATGAAGTTGTACTACACCTAGGAGTAGTCACGTTCTCATTTTCATTCACAGAGGACCTGAGTTTAATACCCAGCACTGGGATCAGGTGATTCACAACAGCCTGTAACTCTAGCTCCAAGGGATTTGATACCTTCTGGATGCTGCATTTAGACAAACACATACCCACACCCATATACACATAACTAAAACAAAACAAAAACGCTGTGTGTGGTATATACCTATAATCCCAGCACTTGGGAGGTAGAGGCAAGATCATCAGAATTTCAAGGTCATCCCTCACTACTCATTGATTTAGACCTGTCTCAAGACAGAACAACAACCTCTTATTTGTTCTTGGCACTGGAAAGACGACTCAGTATATAATGGTGCTTGCTACTGAACTTGTGAACATGAGCTCAACCTCCTGGAACCCACATGTTAGAAGGAGACAGTTCCTACAAGGAGTCCTCCACCTCTGCTTGAGCACCCTGGCCCATGAGCTCACATACACACATACACACACACACAGGAACACACACACACTTGCACTTCTTTTTTTTTTAAAGGCCAAAATTCAACTTCCAAGTAAGGTTTCTATTGAGTAAATGCATATCACTTTTGCATCATGATAAAATTTTAAGTTCACCAGTCAGTGGTGGCACACGTCTTTAATCCCAGCCCTCTGAAGGCAGAGGCAGGTGGGTCTCTGTGAGTTCAAGGCTAGCCTGGTCTACAGAGGGAGTTCCAGGACAAGCTCCAACATTACAAAGAGAAATCTTGTCTCAAAAAAAAAATAAGTAATCATAATAATAACATAATAATAACAAATCAGGGATCAGGGCTAGGAAAGCAGGTCCATTGTAGAGCCTTTGCCAAGTATATGGGAGGCCCTGGATGGGAACCAGAGCACTGCAAAACAAAAACATGAACCACAGCCTTCCTCAAACACCCTATAATCCTATCACTGAAAAGGTAGAAAGACTTTAAACTCCAGGGCAGTGTGGGCTACACAGGAAGTTCAAGGTCAGCTTAGGCTAAATAACAAGAAATGAAAACCAAAGGCTGGAGATTATCCTAGCATGTCATGTAGGAGGCTAGGACTGATCTCCAGCACCACATGAAGGCATGACCTTAAATGCCACCTGCCTCATCAGGAATTTAAGGTCATCTTCAATCTTAGCCAGTTGTTGGGCAACAGGGCATACATGATACACTGTCTCCCAAACAAGAGATAGAGTTTAAAAACCAAAAACATATGAAACAAAAAAATATAGATCATAGGACTCTCCAAACAGAATAAACTTTTTCATTTACTAGTTACTATGAAACAAAATAATTATCATCCTTTGGTTTGTTTCCAGTGCTCTTAAATTTTGAGGCATATTCCAAAACCCACAATTCGTGTGTTCAGTGTTTCTCATTATCAGACTCTAGAAGACAAGTGTAATGCAGTGGAAAAAAATTTAACAAGTAGAAGCATTCCCTTCAGATGATGTATAAAGAGATAAAAGCTTAACAGCTTTTTTTAAAGATCAGTTAGGCTACAGACCCCACCATAGTGTAGTTTAGTTTACCATTCTTCCTGAGATCCTTCCTGAAACTGTGGGGCTTCCCAGATAAGAGCCTGGATTTGTACCATTCAGGAAAATGGGTTCTTGACCCCCTTTGTAACTGCATTTATTTACTTTTATCTTTACTTTTTTGTTTCTTTTTAAAGAGTCGTAAGTAGGCAAGGTTGCTTTGAACTCCTGATCCTCTTGCCTCTGCCTCTAAAATGCATAGGAGCACTCTCCTGGCTCTGTAACCAGGTCTAGTTCTTCCCTTTACAAGCTGGTAGGAGAATTACTTAATATGAAGTTTACTTGTGTGTGTGTGTGTGTGTGTGTGTGTGTGTGTGTGTGTGTGTGTGTGTGTGTGTAGGGTATCAGGTACTTTTTCTTTTCTTTTTTTCAAGACAGGGTTTTTTGTCCTGGAACTTTCTCTGTAGACTAGGCTGGCCTCAGACTCAAGAGATACACCTGTTTCCCCTCTGGAGTTCTGGGATTAAAGACATGCACCATCATCGCCCTCATTGCTGTTTATAATTGCTATGAAAGTTTAACAAATATCAGTTCACTTCACTTTTAAGATTAAACAAAAACCAACTTATGCCACAGTTTTTAAAAATGAGCATAATAGGTGTTTCCAGACCCAGGGCTCTCAAAATCCAAGTGCAGATTGTTCCAGATTGTTCCAGTTTGGCTCAGGTGGTTATTTTCCCTCTGGTTATTAGTGTCAAGTTCCTTCTTGTCCCTGGGGTTCTAACTATGGCTTGCTACCATCCTTATTATTTCTAGTTAATTCTAGATATGCACACAAACACACATCAGTGGTTTATTATGAAAACCTCATAATACACAGCAAACATCCCATGGTTCTTATGTTTTTCTTTCCTAGACAAAGGAAACAAAAAGGATTTAACATTTGGCCTTAAGTTTCAAATAAGATGAGTACTCCTTCACATCACCACCTATTATAAGATGGTTGCTATTTTTATCTTGGGTCATTTTTGTTTCTGTTCTATTTTAAAGTTGAATTATATTTCTCTCAGGATTACCATAAAACATAACAGGTTTACTCAAGGCATGACAAATATTGATACACTGTCTATAAGCTTATTTTAGTAATTTCACCTCTTAACTTCAAAGTGTCATGGTAGATGAAAGGATAGAAAGACATTGTACAGGTTTTTTTTTTTTTTTTTTTTTTTTTTTTTTTTTTTTTTTTTTTTTTTTTTTTTTTTTTTTTTTTTTTTTTTTTTTTTTTTTTTTTTTTTTTTTTTAACCAAAGAGATTTGCTGGGCAGTGGTGGCACACCTTTAACCTCAGTATTTGGGAGACAGAAGTAGAAGGATCTCTGTGAATTAAAAGGCCAGCCTGGTCTACAGACTAAATTTCAGGACAACCAAGGATGCACAGAAGCACTGCCCCCCAAAACCAAAACCAACCAACCAAAACCTATATTTGATAACTTGGTTAACTATAGAAAAATGCAGATAGTGATGACTGACCTAGTATCGGGGTAATGTTTTCTATCTTTCTGGACCTAATAATGGTAGGCACAGCATCTTTTCTCTGTAAGATTCTGAAATTTTGTCATATGATGTTCGAGAGTGAGGCTTCTAAGAATAGACTGTCTGGAATAGCAAGCATCTCAGCCCCAGGGATGCTGAAATGGCTCAACTGGTAAAGGTGCCTACTGACAAGCCTAACCTAAGTTGGTTTCTCAGGAGCCGAATAGTAGAAGGACAGAATCAAGTCTTGCAAATTGTCTTTGATAGTGCCCACAACTCCATATAAATACATAACTCTAATTTAAAAATTATGTTTCACTATTGACCATGTACAAGTTCCATTATTTTTTTTCTTAGCAATGAAGTGGAGATAATCTTAGATGGCTAGACAGAATGTTGAATAAGAAAGATTATTAAAAACTTAATATATTGCCTGGTACTTAGTCCTCAATTGTTATAATTTATAATTGTGCACTGGTGACCATTCTTAATGGCATTCACTGAGTTATCCCTTATGTATGACAGACGCCAGCCCTCCCTATCCAAGGGTTTATTGCAGAACAGAATAAAAAACATTTTCCAGTTGAACATGGTGGCTCTGTAACCCCAAGAGACAGGAGGTTGAGGCAAGAGGATTTCCATGCACTGTTAGCCAGCCTGAGCTACACAGTAAAATTCTGTCTCAGAACAACTAAAGACTTACTGCTGTACCTCAGAGGTGTTTACTTTGTTTTGATTCTGGAACTTGAACTCAGGGCCTTGGGCTGGACAAGAATATGCTCTAACGTGGAGCTAGCCTTCACCCGATTTGTCATTAAGTTGAAAATGATTCAGTTTGTGAATTTGGATGAGTTTTTATTTATCCTACTA
>PVIH01001520.1:185335-231727 GCA_004025045.1 Sigmodon hispidus
TCTTTTTTTTTTTTTTTTTTTTTAATTTTTTTTTTTTTTTTTTTTTTTTTTTTTTTTTTTTTTTTTTTTTTTTTTTTTTTTTTTTGAGACAGGGTTTCTCTGGTTAGACTTGCCTGTCCTGGACCAGGCTGGCCTCACACTTACAAAGATCTGTCCACTTCTGCCTCCTGAGTGCTGAGATTAAAGGCATGTGTCACCACAGGCACCACAGGCCTGGCTAATAACAACTATTTTTGTATTGCTTTATATAGTTTTCTCAGTATTTCAAAATGCAACTTGACCTTATTTTTTTATTTTGATAGACTGTCCTATGTATGACTAAATCTTATAAAAATTATAGGACTACATTCATAAGGAAACATTTAAATCATTACATTACAACTGTATCATTTTGCTGCTTTGGTATTAATATTTTATAATCTGTTTTTTTATGTATATACTTTTAAAAAGTCTTCACTAGACTACCAAAGAGCCATGTCATATACATGTTTAAAAAAGCAGATCATAGAAGCCTACATAAAGCAAAGTACACACATTGATGAGCGAGGACACTGGGGAGAAGTACAAGCATAACTTCTTGGTAAAAATAATTAGGCTATCCTTCTTTTAAAAAAAATTAAAAAAATAGGCTAACTTGGGGCTGGAGAGATGGCTCAGTGGTTAAGAGCACTGACTGTTCTTCCTGAGGATCTGAGTTCGATTTCCAGCATCCACATAGCAGCTAACAACTGTCTGTAATTCCAAGATCTGACACCCTTACACAGTTATACATGCAGGCAAAACATCAAATTCACATAAAATGAAAATGAAAAAAGATAGACTATTTTGACTGCAAAAATTGCATAGAGTAATGGTATTGAAGTCGTATATCAGAGAATCACTAAATAAGTCATTCCCCCCACAAGCCTGAATTGTCACCTGTAAAAGGCAAATAATACCAGTGTCGTAGGTTCATTATGAAAAAGTGAGTTAGTATCCATAAAGCACATTGATAACTCCAAGTGATAAGACAATTACTATTGTCTCCTTACAGACTTGGTGGTCATGTGCTAGGAAATGTAAAAGAAATGGAGCATGGTCATTAACTTTTAGTAGTTAACATTCAATCACAGATATGGCATGAAGGAAAAAACAAACATAATATTTAGAATGTAACACAAATTCATTGTTTGGAAGGGCAATTCTCCATCATTGACAGTGAGTGGGCATCACAAATCTCAAAAGCACTTACATCCCAAGTAACAAAAAGTCAGCCAGAGTCCAGACCAGCCTAGAGGTAATAAATGCCTCACCTAGCTGATTAATATGAAGAAACTAAAATGATCCCTTGGTTAATTTCAAGTCATTAAGTTTTTTTTTTTTTTTTAGCATTCTATATACTCTCTAGATAAAGAATGTAAAAGTGAGAACCTGTCAACAGTGCCTGTCTCAAGGCATGATCAGTTTTTTCATGATCAACTTTGCTTAGCTGAGATGTGTAACAACATCAATGCCTGATACTACCATTTCCTTTAAGAATACCCCAGATCCCTCAGGTCCATTTCATGATAATCTTTCACTTGGTTATTTGACTATGTCTGTCCCTCTATCCCTTCAGTTATACTTATGGCTAGTTAAGTTAGCACTCGAGTTTGTAACTTGATATTTTGGGATTTACTTAGAGTGATTTAATTATTCAGACTCCAACTGAATTTCCCAACACTACAAAGCAAAAAGATGAAACAGCCAAAACTTCAGAAATCTCAGTGGGATGGCATTAATCAGAGATGTACTTCAGAAATCTAAAGAAAAAAAATCTGCATATCTATTTTGCAGGAAAAATATTTTTAAATACATAGACTAGTATAATGATCTAAAGTATTCTAAAGTTTTGTCTGAGTATAAAATATAGGCTGGGGCTAGACATATGACTCTACACTCTAGCCGTGGCTGCTCTTTCACAAAACCTATGCTCCATTCCCAGCGCTCACCTGGAGGCTCACAACCATCTGTGGCTTCAGTTCCAGGTAACCCAAAATCCTCTTTTGGCTCACAGGGACAGCACACAACAGTGGTATAACCTTACATGAAGGCACACTCGTATACATAAAACTATATATCTATGTATTTTAATTTTAAAGTATTAAAAAACAAGTGTCCCCAACTTGAAATTTCAAATTGTTCAGAGTATTAGTTTAACTGTAAGTCAGTTTGTACTTCAAAGACTTAAGTCGGGTCTGTGCATCCATCTTTTCAAGCAAGCCGCTCAAAGCACGGACTCCCTCACAAGCTTTTGACAGTACAATGAACAGTCTCAGGAAGTGTCCCCACTTCGTCTTGGAGGAGAAAATTAGCGCCTACTTTGCTCGCATCACATTGAACAACCACGATCTTAATCGGGAAGGATTCTGAAGCTTCATGGCACCTAAAAAGATAAATCTTATTTCTTTTGAGACACTCCTGCCACAAAATAGATGGGTCCCTTTCGGGGAGCGAGTCCGACAACCCCGTGGCTGCGCTCGTGGATTTCGGCCATGGGTGGTTTGGGGCACGTGGCGGCGAGGGGACAGGGGACCGGCTTTCCTCCCGCCTCCGCTGACAAGAGACTGTGAACACACATCAAGCCCCGGGGCAGGCCACTTCCTAAGACCACACAGTCTCGGGATCGGCGGAGGAGCTCGGCTCCTTTCAAAGGCCCCTTCGCCCTCACTCTTCAGGGGTCCTCTACCCCCTGCGGGCGGCGACTGACGACGCTCCCAAGGCGAGAAACGGCTCTCTAATCCGCTCCCCGGTCCCCCTCTGCCCACAATGCACCGGGACCAGCAGGAAGGCCGCTCCGACCCCTAATTTTCCCGCGAATTCAGTTCAAAGAGGCGGCCGGGCCCGCGATCGGCAGCGCGCACGGGCCAACCAAGCCGCGCCTCCGCGACAAGCACCTCCTTATGACTGACGGGGGAATCTACGGACCAACGGGCTGGGCTGCCGGGCGGCGCGCGCTCCCGTCGACCAATCAGAGCTCCGGGCGGGGAAGTGGGCGGAGCCAGGCCAGGGTAGGGTGAGCGGCCTCCGAAGCGGAGCGGGGCTCGGAGGAGACACTTTTTTTTTTTCTCCCTCCTTCCCTCCTCTCCTCCTCCCTTCCCTTCCCCTCTCCTCCCCTCTCTCCTCCTTCCCCCCTCGGTCCGCCGGAGCCTGCTGGGGCGAGCGGTTGGTGTAGCAGGCGCTCACTCTCCGGGGCCGCCCGGCGGGTAGCTGGCGGGGGGAGGAGGCAGGAACCGCGATGGCGCCTCAGAAGCACGGTGGTGGGGGAGGGGGCGGCTCGGGGCCCAGTTCGGGGTCCGGGGGTGGCGGCTTTGGGGGTTCGGCGGCGGCTGTGGCGGCGGCGACGGCTTCGGGCGGCAAATCCGGCGGCGGGGGCTGTGGAGGCGGCGGCAGTTACTCGGCCTCCTCCTCCTCCTCGGCGGCGGCGGCGGCGGCGGCGGGGGCCGCGGTGTTACCGGTGAAGAAGCCGAAAATGGAGCACGTCCAGGCTGACCACGAGCTTTTCCTCCAGGCCTTTGAGAGTGAGTGTGAGAGCCTTCCACCCCTTGGGCGTTCGGGACGCGGGGTGCTCCGCCGGGCTTCGGGAGAGTGCACTTGGCTGGGAGTGGAGGGAGGAATGGAGGGGGACGTCCCGGCTCCCGAGGTCCCAAGCAGGTCCGCCCCGGGGCCCCTAGGTTCAGAGCAGCCTTTTAGGTGAGGACGTGACGGTTGAAGTGAATGCAGCCAGATCCGGAGACGAGTTCATGGTTTTGTTTTATACCTCCCCGACTCTACAAGTACCGGGGTTCCAGTTGTAGGTTTCGGGGGGACAAGATGCATCCTGTGCGGGCATGAGTGCTGTAAAGCCGGGAAATTGTCATTGGTCTAAAATGCCTTCGCACCCTTTTGCGCTGCGTGTTAACCCGGCTCTGTTCGAACGAAGCCTTTCAAAACCTATCCGCCCATTTTATGGATACGTAGACTGAGACAGAATCGGCGAGCGTCTTCTCCGGGGATAACCTCGGGACTGTGTCTTAACCCCAAAACATTTTCTTATCTCAGTTTTCTGTTTTAAAACATGCGTGGAGGGCGATGACTTTCTTGGAAAGGGGAGCACAGTGTCTGGAAAGAAACAATAGAATTTATAAACATTATGACTATAAATAAAATTGGTACTAAATAGATACTCTATCCTGATTATTTGGCTTCGCTTTTGTGTAGATACTGGCATTTGGGCAGTCTTCTAGCTAAGTCTTTTCCGGCAACTTGAATAAACTCAGCTTTACTGTCGACTGTCTTTATTTACAATATTACCGTGGCATATGTTATGGGCATGGTATCAGCTGTGCTTGGAAAGACGTTTTACATTGTTTAATACTCTTCCTCATTCTCATTAGTGCTTCATGAAATTCTAATTGGAATTTAATACAAAAAAATTTCGATTTTTAATCTGCTTCAGAGATCATTATTCTTTTAGTTAATATACTTTTATAAAAATCTGAAAAGCTTTTAATCGGAAGCGGAACTGAAGGACAGTCATAAAAATAAACATGCTTGTTTGTACCTCTTCTAAAATATCTCATCTCCTTTTCGTTTAATTTGAAACTAAAACTAAACTGGAGATTAAGTGGAAATTTGAAACTTTTTAAATGTTATGAGAAAATAAACCCTCTAGGAAGGTTTAAACTACTTGTTTTCAGAGGAGTCCACCTGCGAGAAATTATCATTAAGAGTCAGGTCTTATTTTTTCCCTAATGCTGATTACGGTTTCTGGACGTTTAAGTTCTTAATATAACTATTTAGGTATTCATAATTAGATAACTACTCCTTAAAGAAATTCTGGTAGCTCACACTGGAATGGGGTTATGAAGATATATTTTTAACTTTAACCTAAGTCTTTTATAAAAATTTAAAATTTTAAGCATTAAAAAGATTGTTCTGAAAACCTATCAATTGTGAGTTTAAAATACAGTTAATTTTGTAATGCTGACTTTAGTCATATCTGTATTAGAATGTTTGCAAAGAGTTTTATTTAATTTTGATTAGTTACGCCATCTCTCCAGCCCCTAGTTACTACAAGTTTTTGTTATGGTCAGTTAGAATGAAAACTTCATCTTGTTTGTCATTAATAAGTTTTTGTGGAATAGAGCTATCTCAAGGTACTTTTGGGAGGGGTAGGGGTAAGTCATCCAAAGAACTTACTGCTCTTTGCTTCTGCAGAGTAATGGCCCCTAATTTAGAAAGGGTTAGTTTGAAATTGTAGATTATTTCTAGGGAGAGAGCCTGGCAGGGGGAGGGAAGAGGGTTTTGTAAATATATGCCACAGACTGAATGACCTTTAATGCTCACTAATTTTCTAGATATGAACAGGTAGTACACTGTTTCCTCAAAGAAGCTTGTTTTGTACTGCCTAGGGTATGGGTTGCATGGGCTGGGTTGATGGTTTACTGACAAGTTCATTAAAAAGATAATGTTTGAATTTTGTTTTTGTTACCCAGAGCCAACACAGATTTATAGATTTCTTCGAACACGAAATCTTATAGCAGTAAGTAGTCAATGAAATTCACCATTATTATTTCATTCTTATAACTTCATCTGTAATTTTAATATTTTTAATTTTTTATAGCCAATATTTTTGCACAGAACTCTTACTTACATGTCTCATCGAAACTCCAGAACAAGCATCAAAAGGTACATTTTACGAATTTTATTTCAAGCTGCTCAAACTACTAGAAAGTTTTGTCTTAGAGGGGGTGAGAGGTTCTCAGGAGAGAGTTCTTCGACGTTTCTGTTTTAAAAGTTCTAGTTAAATATTATGAAAGTTGGAAGAGCAACTAGTTGAATTTGAAATAATTTTTTAAAAAATTGTTTTTGTAGTTTTAGCTTATCACTAGTTTTTTATCTAATAGAAATTATTTAGTGAAGTGATTTTACTGACTCAAATTTTTTACTATTTGCTGTTATTTTCAAGTTTGGTTGCTAGGACCTAAACGATTTCTAAAGGGCTCAGGGTAACTTTCTGTCTTTGATACTTTTGAAGTTAATAGAAGGTTCCCTAAAAATAAGATGTTTTGGTCATCTGGTCTTAAAGCAGAGTCTGGGTGTCTTGTACAGAATTTATTTTTACTGTATGACCTTTCCCAGTGTGATATTTAGTAAAGATAATAGCAGAAGTCAAGTTTCTTGACTTATGTGCAAGATTACTTATTGAGCATATCAAAATGAACAACTTTCAGTTGAAAAGACCTTCTAGGGGCTGGAGAGATGGCTGAGCGGTTAAGAGCACTGACTGTTCTTACAGAGGACTGGGGTTCAATTCCCAGCACCCACATGGCAGCTCACAACTGTCTGTAGTTTCAGTTCCCAGTTCCAGGCAAACACCAAGGCAAACAAATAAATAAATAAGACCTTCCATTAAACTTTTGTTATCAATATAGTCTTACTGTTTATCTGCTGAGTCGAGGTCTTGGTAGGTAGAAAAGGCAGACCTGCTAATTTGATACATTACCTACACGGGCCCCAAAGTTGTGACTGTTCTGCCTCAGCCCCCATCCCAGTACTGAGATTATAGGTGTGAGCCACCATGCCTATCTATTTTAGTAGCCTTGACTTAACTGGTCTCATAAAACAAATAAAACAAAAAGGAAAAGAAAAAAAATAAAAAGAAATTAAATTGCTTGTAAGAATTTTAGTTACTATGAAGGCATCTTATTTTTAGAGCAAGAGACAGTTTTGTAAATAAATGCATCCATAGTTTTCTATGAAGAATTGAAATGTAAGGCTGTTTTCTAGCAATTGAGTGTTCTGGGAGAAAGAGATTAATTGTATTTAATATGTAAAAACTGCTAAGCACTCCAATAACTAGGAAGAATATAACAAAGAAGGCAACAGAATTGTCTACTTTTTGTCTGTCTACTTCATTATTTGATCTGTGCCAAGATGCACCCAAAGTTTTTCTGTTAAAGGAATAGTATATATTTTAGGGTCTTGTGGCCTGAAGACAAAACCAAGAATATTATCTAGGTATTTAATATAAAGAGAAAAGTGTTTATAAATGTTTTATTAATGAAATTGTATATATAAGGGTATAGTGTACGCCATTTTGTAATACAAGCCTACTAAAGAGAAATGGAGAATCGTTTTCGTTTTTTGGAGAGTAAAGAATAGCTTACCCAGTGATAAGAAGTCACAGTCTGTTTCTATCATCAGATCAGCTGTTCACATTTATCTTCAAAGATCATTCTTGGCTTGTAGGTTTATACAAAACAAAAAACCAGATTTGGTTTACTAATTTTTTTGATAATTTGTTTGATTATTCTTGATTCATTCTGTAGAACTTAAGTTTTCTAATGTAGTTATTCTAAGATTTGACCTGATTTTGATTTTGAAAGTGCTAAAATTTTTAAAAACTTAAATTTAGATTAATTTATAAATAGATTGAATACTTGTTAATTAGCTTGTCTTGTGGGATATATTATATACCAATAGAGACAGTATGAAAAGTTTGGTTGTGCTGGGCATGGTGGCATATGTCTTTAATTCTAGCATTTGGAATAGCAGGGGCAGGTGGGTCTTTGGTGAGTTCAAGAAATTAAACTGCTTGCATAGGAAGTGCTAGAACACCCAAGAGACTCTGCCTCAAAAACAAAGCAGAATTTGCTACTAGAAACTGATTATTGCCCTTTGGATTTTTAAAACTATCTTTGGTGATTTTGAAGCAAATTTCTAGCCTAGAAACAAATACATAGGGATTACTTAACTGTCTCATTACATCTGGCTTTAGGACTTTAGAAATAAGACATTTACATGAGTGGTCTTTGCCTCAGTGACTTTGAAGGTTTATGTTTCACAGTAAATAAATGTATTTGCATTATGTATAAAATATACTATTAGTATATCAGTATTTTGTGGAGGAGGGCACTGTTGGGAATTGAATACTGGATTTTGGGCATGCCAGACAAGTTACATCCTTAGTCCTCATATTATTTTTTGAAGTTAATAACATCAGTTAAATATTAATTCTAATTCTGGCATATTTGTTAGACTTAAATATTACTTCATAGAAGATTTTGTTTAAGTTTTATTCAAATACTGTAGGCTTACCCTACTATGACATAGTAGGATTAAAGATGAGGAGACCACTTTTGTTTATTCATTCATTCATTTATTTATATAGGGAAATGATTTCATAATGTAGCCCAAACTGGGCTGGAAGTTGTAATCCTCCTGCTTCAGATTTCAGGGTACTAAGATTACAGGCATGCAACTGCACACCTGACTCAATCAGGAAAAGTCTTCATTTAATCTATTTTATTAGCTATCTCTGAGTTATTCTGAACCCTCCCGGTATGTTGTCTCTCTTCCCCCCAAGTTTGTGTAATTTTAATCATTCTATTTATTGTTGACCTTATGGTATTATTTCATTTGTTAATCTCAGCTGTGGTGTGTTGCTTTTCTAAATAAGTGCTTGGAGTTGAAGAGGTGCTATTTTTCTGTGGTTGCTTGCTTTTTCTTTAAGGAAGACTGGATTGTTCTTGTGATCTTACCTATTTCAAATGTTGCTACTGTTCAGTTCTTTTGGTTTCTCCTATGTTGGCAGAAGAAATGCTTGGGCTTTTGAGTCTTTTCTTTCTTTCTGCAGAAAAAATTAAAAATTTTTCTTCATTATAAAAAAATTACTATTAAATGTTTCCAGTAATTAAAAACCTCTCCTTTGTGGCTGGAGAGATGGCTCAGCGGTTAAGAGCACTGTCTGCTCTTCCAGAGGACCTGGGTTCAATTCCCAGCACCCACATGGCAGCTAACAACTGTCTGTAGTTCCAGTTCCAGGCAAACACCAAGGCAAATAAATAAATAAATAAGTGTTTAAAAAAAAAAAAAAAACAAAAAACCCAAAAAACTCTCCTTTAATATCTATACTAAATAGTTCTTTATAATTAGCCTAAAAGAGTCCTTCAGCTTTCTTTTTTTATTGGTAGATTCTCTTATTTGTAAATTGAAAATCAGTTGTTTTTTTTCCTAAACTACTAAGCTCTATGATAAAACTTTAAAATGGATTTTTTGTTGTTATTTTAGAGATACAGGCATTTTTACAAATCATTAATGGAGAATACTGTTCACTTAAAATACAGACACTTAATACTGTTCTGTCAATATTTTGCTATAATGTATTCTTATTAGCACTTTTCTATAGATATTTTTTATGAGAGTAGTTGAGTATTTGGCCCAATACACATTGGCACATGCTTGTAATATCAGGTATTGTAGGGCACAGAAGGGAGGATCTCAAGTTTTAAAGTACTTGTCAAAAGCCTCTTTGGGGGGAGAGTTTTAAAGAAAAAACCTTCGGTACATCTGTAATTTCTATTATCTTCGCACAAGTATTAAAATACTGTAACTGAGGGGCTAGAGAAATGTCTCAGTGGTTAAATTACCAGCTGCTCTTGCAGAGAATCTGAGCTCAATTCCCTGCAGCCACATGATGGCTTACAACCATCTCTATAATGAGATCTAATGCCCTCTTCTGTCATGCAGGCATACATGCAAATAGAGCACTCATACATAAAATACATAAGTAAATAAACTATAACTGAATGTGTACTACATTGAGTTTTTCAAGACCTAATTTTGAAAATAACTGTGTAAAGAAACATTTGTTTCTGATTAACAAATTACATGAGGGGGCTGGAGAGATGGCTCGGCAGTTAAGGGCCCTGGCTGCTCTTCTAGAGGTCCTGAGCTCAATCCCCAGCAACCACATGTTGGCTCATAGCCATCTATTAGGGGCTCTGATGCCCTCTTCTGGTATACAGTTGTACATGCAGATAGAGCACTATGTACATAAATAAATCTTCAAACAAACAAACCCAAATTACATATACAAAACTTCGGGCTGGAGAGGTGGCTCAGCCGTTAAAGGCTAGGCTCACAACCAAAACATACATGAAATTTCATTTTTAACTTCTGTCTCTAGGATATAGCTCACTTTGAGAACAAAGATAAGGCATATTTTGTAATTATTCAACTCTCATTGCATTGGACAGTTTTATTTTGTGGGGAGAAATGTGTTTTCTCTTAAGCAGGTTAAGCCAGGTATGGGGGTGTGTGCCTGTAACCCAGTTCTCAAGACATTAAGGCAGAAGGATTGCCTTGTATCTGAGGCCAGCCTGAATTTACATAATGAGTCTTAGGCCAGCTACCAAGAATCAAAAGTGTCAAATTAAAGGTGAATATATAATTATATGATTGAATGGTATATGCCCTAACTTTATTGTTACTGGGTTTTTGTTGTTGTTCATTTAGTTGAAAATTTGCCAGTAACCTTTGAGAATGTTTTATAACTCTTCAGTTACATTTTATAGTCTGGTGTGATTGCTCCTACTATAATCTCAAAAATTTCAGCAACTGATGTAGGAGGATTGTTCTGAGTTCAGGTCTAGAGCTACAGAGTGAGATAATATTTCAAAAAAGATGTAAGAACAACAACCATGGTTCTAGCTTATATTTGTTGGGTTGCTTAGTAGATACTTGATATTCTAGCAGTGTTTGGTGAAGCATACCTTTAATCCTAGCACTGAGAGGCAGAGACAGATCTCTTTGAGTTCAAGGCTCACCTGGTCCACAAATCGAGTTCCAGGATAGCAAGGGCTACAGAGAGAAAACCTGTCTCTAAAAGCCAAAAAAGAAAAATGTTCCAAAAATATGCATTAGGTATAGTTGCATAGATCTAGGTCATATGCATAGGTGCTTACTTACAACCTATTAGAAATAAAATACAAGAAGTTTTTTTTTTTTTTTTTTTGTTTTTTTTTTTTTTTTTTTTTTTTTTTTTTTTTTTTTTTTTTTTTTTTTTTTTTTTTTTTTTTGATTTATTTATTTATTATGCATACAGTTTTACAGAAGAGGGCGCCAGACCTCATCATAGATGGTTGTGAGCCACCATGTGGTTTTGCTGGGAATTGAACTCAGGACCTCTGGTAGAACAGTCAGTGCTCTTAACCTCTGAGCCATCTCTCCAGCCCATACAAGAAGTTTTTTACATGTGAGAGACTTTAAGTAAAATTAAATGCCATGAGTAAGGAAAATTACTCATGACTTAGAGATAATTACAGGAGGTTTCATGAAAAATAACATTTACTGTTGAACTTTTTTTTTGCGCAGGTCAATTTTTTTGTTACTGTTGAACTTTAAGGAGTGTCTATTATGACAAATTACCTCAATAATGTGTGCATTGTTATGAACTAACCATCTAGTTTATCTTGAAATAAAGTCAAATTTTTGCTTTGTTTATTGTAATATAATTTTGTATTTTCCAAGTTGAGAAGTGATTATTATGTTTATCTGTTTCTTCCAGGAAAACATTTAAAGTTGATGATATGTTATCAAAAGTAGAGAAAATGAAAGGAGAGCAAGAATCTCATAGGTAAGATACTTGTCAGTTTGTATTAAGTGATATACTTGAGGAAGGAGGGACAGTTATAGTAACCATTTCCCTACTGATCACCATAAGATTGTTAGGAATTAAAGAAAAAAAACCCTTGCTCCTCTAGGTACATGGTGAGTCAGAAATTAATTTTTGTAGCATCTCTGGCAGAGATTCCTCAAGATTGTTTGACCATCTCTAATGTTGGAAAGTGTTTCCTAGGACATGAGTCATCCTTTATCTCTTACCAATTTCTGGCATTTTAAAATAAAATTCTTTAACTTGGGTGCTTGGTCTTAATCCTGCTATTTCACCGGAGAAGAAGTGGCAAGTAGAATTTATGCTATACATACTTTGTGCTATGTGTTCCACAGTATTGTATTTTCTCTAAATCTATGGTTTTCAGCTTTCCTGATGTTTTAGGAACCCTGTAATATAGTTCCTTGTGTTATGGAGACCTCAACTGTAAATTATTTTTATTGCTGCTTATAACTGTAATTTTGCTATTGTTAATTTTATTTCTTTCTTTCCTTTTGGTTTTTCAGAACAGAGTCTCTCTTTAAAAAAAAAAAAAAAAAATATTTATTATGTATACGGTATACAGAAGAGGGCACCAGATCTCACTCAGTACAAATAGTTGTGAGCTACTTACCATGTGGTTGCTGGGAAATGAACTCAGGACCTCAGGAAGAACAATCAGTGCTCTTAACCTCTGAGCCATCTCTCTAGCCCCCAGAGTTTCTCTTTATAGTCCTGGCTGTCCTGGAACTCACTCTGCTCACAGAGATCCACCTGTCTCTGCCTCCTGAGTGGTGAGATTAATTGTTGCCACTACTGCCTGGCCCAGCTATGAATCCTAATGTAAATATCTCTGTTTTCCAGTGGTCTTAGGTAGTAACCCCTGTGAAAGGTTTGAAACCCACATGTTGAGAACCGCTGCTTTAAGTAATTACCCTTAAATATGAGAGAGGAACCCCTTTTTCCTTCTCATTAATTTATCTCTTAGTACAAAATATTCATAATTTTAGCTGGGCCTGGTAGTAAATGCCTTTAATCCCAGAACTCAGGACACAGAAACAGGCAGACCTCTGATTTCCTGGACAGCTTGATCCACTAAACAAGTTCCAGAATAGCTAAGACTGCAGAAAACCAAAAAAGAAGAAAAAAAAACACACCTCACTGTTCTTTTTTGAATGTTACAGGAACTAAGGTGCTGTTTATTTATTGACTACTTTTAGGCAGAATGTAGAAACTGGAAATTCTACATAATTTTTCATCCACTGATTCCCTCAGCTTCTGTGTTGGAGATTGAAATACAGGTTTTTGTGAATGTTAGGCAAGTGCTCTAGTTAGCTATTCTCTGTTCTTTCAGAAAAACTATATAGAAAAATTGTGACGGTGTATTTCCTTGTGCTCAAAGCTTTGGTTGTTGAGAAAGGGTCTTACTTTATATAATCAGTCTGGCCTCAAAACTGTGACCTTCCTTTATTAGCTTCCCAAGTATAGAACAGGCATGTGCCATCTAAATCTTTCCAATCAAGATAGGATATTTATTGTCTTAGGATTTCTAGTGCTGTATGAAACAGCATGACTCAAAGCATCTTGGGGAAGAAAGGGTTTATTTTAGCTTAGTTCCACGTTGAAGATAATCAGAGCAGGAAATCAAGAAGGGAAGGAACCTGAAAGCAGGAACTGAAGCAGAAGCTGGAGGAGTGTTATTTACTGGCTTGCTCCCCAAGGCTTGTTCATCCTGTTTCCACTCAGGATCCTCAGTGAGCAGGGTTCTACCACATCAATCAACAAAATGCCTTATAGGTGAATCTGGTGGGGACTGAGGTTCCCTCTTCTCTCTCCCTTTCTCGCTGTTTTTTCATCCCTTACTCTTCCTTACCAGAATTTAGTATCACCACTAATAACCCCCACTACTATCTCACTGAGACAGGGTTTTTGATAATATAATAGTATAAGAATGTGTATTGTAAAGAAGGTACATGAATTGGTCGGTTCTCTGATCAATTGCCCTCTGGTAATTTTCTACCTTTTTTTTGTTTTTTTTTTTTTTGGCTACATAAAGTATAAGCCTCATTTTGTTTTTCCAAGGTGTTTTTTCCTTCTGTCTTCATGTAGCCACCACTTTACATGGGCTTTGGTGGAGGTCGTAGTGCAGCACCAGCAGGTCTAAATCGTGGCTGGGGTGTTTGGTCCTTGTGGGCTTCATGAGACCAATTTCTGACTACCTTGCTATAAATAGCACAGCTCACACAATAATGAAGCTTGACATAGAGTTTGGGAAGCACAGAAGCGTCGAAGACACTTGCTTCAGATATGTCCCTGACAGCAGCAGCCACTACAACGAACTTCTTAATAGCCTTGTCCTTGAGCACGCACTGGGCACATTTTGTGCAGCGAATGGATGCATATGGCCATGGCCCTTTTTGGCATGACCGTTGTTTCTTCTTTTTTTTTTTTCTGTCATCTTCTGTGATTCCAGGATCTGACACCCTTACACAGTTATACATACAGGCAAAGCACCAATCCACATAAAATAATTTTTTTTAAAAAAAAAAAAAGATCCAGTTGGGTACAGCACATTTGTCTAAATTAATCCTCTATTTGTATACTATTGTCTCAGTTGTTCCAGAAGGTATTATGTAATACTGGCATTGTACAACTACGTAATCTGTTGTCATTTGTTCTTAGAATAATGCAAGCTGGACATTGGAGAAATAGCTCAGTGGTTAAGAGTACTGGATGTTCTTTCAGAGGTCCTGAGTTCAGTTCCAGCAGCCATTTGTGGCTCATAACCTTCTGTAATGAGATCTGGTGGCCTCTTCTGGCCTGCAGGCATACATAAAGGCAGAACACTATATACATAATAAATAAATCTTAAAAAAGAAAACAGAGGGGCTGGAGAGATGGCTCAGTGGTTAAGAGCATTGCCTGCTCTTCCAGAGGACCCGGGTTCGATTCCCAGCACCCACATGGCAGCTAACAACTGTCTGTAGTTCCAGTTCCAGGCAAACACCAAGGCAAATAAATAAAGTTTTTTTTAAAAAAAAAAAAAAAAAGAAAGAAAACAGAAAACAATGTATATAAAATACACATAGGCTTCAGAGAGAGAGAGAAAAAAAGGTAAAAATAAAAAGGCCACATAAAAATGACAAATAAACAAAGAGTCTAGATTATGATTATTATGTTTTCTTTTAATTTTTTAACTTCTAATGAGCTAATTACAAAAGACCAATGAATTACTAAGGCTGCTAAGTTAAATACATATACTTTAAAAATATCTTGACTTTAAAATCTGTTTATAAAAATATATTACTTAAAAACAGAGTTTCTGCTTTTGTCTCCACAAAAGATCAAAACCTATAGATTGGTTCTAGGCAAATGTGGTTCCATTTGCCAAGGCCACCTAAAATTCTCTGATAAAAAAAATCAGCCTCCAAGATGGCCAGTTGAGATGATCCAGCTTCAAAACCCCATGAGATCGTCATTGTCCTTTGACAGCAAAAAATAATTAAAAAAAGTTACATCCAGTTTCCCCAAAATATTACTTATTAATGTTTATTTTCGTTATAAATAGTTAATAGTCATAGTCAATCTTAAAAAAAAAGGGGGGGATATGATATAGGAATGATTAGAAAAGATAAGTGGATTTTAGTTTATTGATATAAACTTAAGGTCAATTTTGTTATGCTGTATGTATTTTTCTACTCTTGATTAAGGTATGATGCTGATATAACTCATTTAAAATTATAATGTGTAATTGAAAAATGTAGATTAATAGTCATCTATGATAACCAAACTTATAGTTATGTAAGTTTTTGTAGGTATACAAAAATATATCTCGGGGGCTGGAGTGATGGCTCAGTGGTTAAGAGCACTGACTGTTCTTCCAGAGGACCTGAGTTCGATTCCCAGCATCCACATGGCAGCTAACAACTGTCTGTAATTCCAAGATTTGACCTGCTTACACTGTTATACATGCAGGCAAAACACCAATTCATATAAAGCAAAAATAAATATTAAAAGACAAAAATATATTTCAATTAGATAGATAGTCTTCAAACACTTCAAAGACATGCAAATTATGACATATAAAAAATATTTTAAGAAATTAGACTTTTCTGGACAGTGAGACAGGTGTGCTCCTGGCAGCACCAATGTATTTCAAAAAAATGATTGGCATTAAAAAAACTTCATGTGGAATTTACTTTGTGGCAACAGTTAGCCACTAGACAAAAAACTGTTCTGATATTGAGTGCTTGATAGTATGCTATATAAACTAGACATGCAAGTTCCATAGGAAAGTGACCTCTGAACTTTGGCAGAACAAGCCAAAATGGTCCTTCAAGTTCCTGCTTTGCAAAAAAATCATTGCCAGGCATTCTTCAAGACACAAGGAGAAACAACTGATAGACTGTGTCAAATTTCCTGCTTCACTAAAAGATATGCCAGAGACTTTGGGCCATAAAGGCTAAAGATGGTGTCCCAACATTACAAAGGAACTTTGGGTGACTGTCCAGACAGACAGGTGTCATCTCTGTCATTTTGTAGACTTTAAAAGTTGTTTGTACTTCCTGTTTATTTAGATAATATATCCTTCTGTAGTCTTTGGTGTGGTTAAAAGTTTAATAATTATAGATAAAGTTCTTTTTAGTTTAAAAGATATATTAAATATAAAACTTTGGACTCAGAAACATAAGGTAAATAATAAAATATTCTCTTTAATTTTGTGAATACAAATAGACTAGATATTGTGACTGTAATTCCTGCTTGAGAGCTGTTTTATATGTAATTTTACTTTATAGAAATTAAAATGTTTCTTTTTAATTAGAAAAAAAAGAAGAAATGTGGTGGAAATGCTCTCTGTATGCTGTAAATAAAAGACTGGTTTGGCCTATGTAGAGCACCATAGAAGTGGGTGGAGAATCAGAGCACAAGAAAATAGAAGGAGGGTGGAGTTAGTCACTGGCCATCTGGCGCCCCCCCCCCAAAGAAGAACATGTAGAGGTACAGGTGAGCCATGGGCTGAGCCACGTGGTGGGAATATTAATGGAAATAGGTTAAATTAAGATGAAAGAGCTAGCTAATAATGTGCTTAAGATATGGGCTATAAGTGTCTGATTCATTTCTTCGGGGGACAAAAGCCGCTGCAGACCAGGTTACAAACCTCCAAGCCAAAAGGGCCCAAAAAACTTTCTACAACAAATGCAAGTCTTTATTTTTCTGTGGTATTAAAGTTAAAATCTTTAATCATATACAAGACTATTTCTCTTTCATTTCTCTTCTCTGCACTGTCACAGACATGAAGAAAGACCTTATTAAGTTTGATCACAGCTGTCTGTCCAGCACTAGCGGTCTTTTTCTGCAGGAATCCATGTTCTTTCAGCGCACTTCCCAAAATTAGACTAGACCATTTTCATGCTCATAGTATTTCTTTTTCTAAATTTAAAAGACTATCAAAGTACTGCAACCAAAATCTAATATAAATGCCTTATATTTTTTTAAAGAAGGAATGATTATTATGTATTCAATATTCTGCCTGCATGTGTACCTGTAGGTGAAAAGAGGGCACCAAATCTCATAGATGGCTGTGAGTCACCATATAGTTGCTGGGAATTGAACTCAGAACCCCTGGAAGAGCAGCCAGTGCCTTAACCTCTGAGCCATCTCTCCAGCACTTATTTTGTTTTTTTAGATAGGGTTTGCCCTGGCTTTCCTGGAACTCATTTTTCTGCTGATCTATTTTATTTTAGACCAGGCTGACCTTAAATCCACAGAAATCTACCTGCCTCTGCCTATAGAGTGCTGGAATTAAAGGCATGGTCACCACACCCAATTTAATTTTGAAATTTATAGCAAGTAAAAGCTACCAATATATTAACATCCATCTATGGAAAACAAGTTGGAATTCTATGGTTTTTTTTTTTTACTTTAGGTCTACAATTTTCTTATACAAAAGTAACTTGTTAGAAAAAGAAATTATGGACAGAAAAAAAGATCATGTCATGGATTTTACTTTTTCTTTCTCTTTGATTTTTCTTTCTTTTTTTTTTTTTTAAAAAAAAAAAAAAAAGATTTATTTATTGGGGCTGGAGAGATGGCTCAGAGGTTAAGAGCACTGACTGCTCTTCCAGAGGTCCTGAGTTCAATTCCCAGCAACCACATGGTAGCTCATAGCCATCTGTAATGAGATCTGGTGTCCTCTTCTGGCCTGCAGGCAGACATGGAGGCAAAATGCTGTATACATAATAAGTAAATAAATCTTTAAAAAAAAAAAAGATTTATTTATTATGTATACAGAAGTGGGTACCGGATGTCATCATAGATAGTTATTAGCCACCATGTGGTTGCTGGGAATTGAAATCAGGACCTCTGAAAGGATAGTCAGTGCTCTTTCCTCTGAGCCATCTCTCCAGCCCTCTCTCTGATTTTTGAAGATGATTTTTCTCTTGTAGTCCTGGCTGTTACTCTGTGGACCCGGCTGTCTTCAAACACACCTGCCTCTGCCTTTTGAGTCTGGGTTCTACCTGCAGTTTTGCTTTTCTGAGATATTAGTATTTCACAAACAAACGTTTTGATCTTAAAGTACAATGATAAAACTTATCATTTATACAAATTATTGTTTGGAAAAGTAGCATCTTCAAAAATAGCATAGTTCAAAGCACCTAACAAATTTTAGAAACTCATTAGGTCACACCTGCTTCCTAGGTTTTTCTGGTGTGTCTCCTTCTTTGGTGTGATTGTGTATACTTAAAAAACACATCTTTTTTTGTGTTGTAGAATGTGTAAAATGTGTTAATTTTTCTCAAGCTGTTAGTTTTGGTGTTCTTGTTTGAATTTGTGAGTTTTGACCAAGCATTATGGCTCAACTAAAATCTTTTTTTTTTTAATTTTTTTAATTTTTTTTTTTTTATTTTATGTGAATTGGTGTTTTGCCTGCATGTATAACTGTATAAGGGTGTCAGATCTTGCAGTTACAGACAGTTGTTAGCTGCCATGTGGATGCTGGGAATCAAACTCAGGTCCTACAGAAGAACAGTCAGTGCTCTTAGCCGCTGAGCCATCTCTCCAGCCCAGAATAAATAAATTTTATATTCTGTAGTAGTCCAACTTAGATTCCCTAGAAGTTCTTATGTAGCAATTCTGCGGGTTTCAGGATTCCTTAATCAAAATTCTTTACTTGTAACTGTGTATCCATGAATAAGCACATCATGTTAAACTTTGAAAGTTGAGGTTCCTTCTAAAGGCCAGATAAGTAAAATG
The DNA here is from genome assembly GCA_004025045.1 of Sigmodon hispidus. NCBI lineage: Eukaryota > Metazoa > Chordata > Mammalia > Rodentia > Cricetidae > Sigmodon > Sigmodon hispidus. The sequence goes on from PVIH01001520.1 coordinate 204,027, forward strand.
TCAAAATGTCTTCTATTTTCCCATTACCCTGTTTCAATTTTGGTTTAGTATTAGTTTTAGTTTGGATAAATCCCCAGAAAAGTTTTTCTTTTGTTGTTTTTTTGGGGTGTGTGTGTGTGTTTTGTTTTGTTTTTTAATTTTAATTTTTTTAGCTTTATGTGCATTGATGCCAATGGAACAGGAGTTAAAGACAATTGTGAGCTGCCATTTGGGTGCTGGAAATTGAACTGGGTCCTCTGGGAGAGCAGCCAGTGTTCCTAACACTTCAGTCATCTCTCCAGCCCCATTTTGTTTTCTTTTCTTTTGAGAGGACTTGCTATATTTCCCAGATTGGCTTTTGCTATTTTTCTGCCTGCCTTAGCTAGCTTCCCAGATGCTGCGATTATAGGCATATGACACCATTCCTTACTAAAGTAGATATTTATTTATTTACTTAAAGAATTATATATACAGTGTCCTGGCTGCATGTGTGCCTGCATGCCAGAAAAGGGCACCAGATCTCATTACAGATGGTTGTCAGCCATTATGTGGTTGCTGGGAATTGAACTTAGGACCTCTGAAAGAGCAGCCAGTGCTCTTAATTTCTGAGCCTATCTAGCCCTCTGAAGTAAATCTTTTATTAGTTGGTTTTGTAGTTATTTTGATTTCCTTGCTGAGAAATTAACCCAGGGCCTTGTGATTATTAAGCAAGCTCTAATTTTTCGGAGATAGCCTTGGTCCTATAGGGCCTTTTATCTCTGTTTCTGTTAAAACCTAAGCTTTAGAATTACTTATCTTCCTTTTGTAAACATCCCTTTTGGTAAACATCTTTTTCAACAACAACAAGGTCTGTATCTGTATTTGGAATCAGAGGAGTGTGTCATTTCCTTAGCGCCCCAAACACTTTATTTAAGCCTTAGGGATGTAATGGTGAATAAAACACATCTGCCTTTTTGAAGCCAAAGACATATTTATGTAATAAATGGTAGGAAAAAAAGGTACAGGAAAACCATAAGTGTATACCACAGGAGAAACAGTTGGTCTTTGAATTGTTGAATATGAGGATGTAATGGCCAAGGATATCTTGTCTGAAAAAATTAGCTGAAATTTGAAAAATGAATATAGCAGTAAAGTGAGGGAGGATGAACAGGTAAGTGGTTCTGGAAAAATGAACATTATGTAAATAGCCTTTGAGACCAAGGTGTCTGAGTAGAGAGATCAGGAAAAGTGATATGAGGAGCCTTAAAAAGATGTCTATGACCAGTCAATTCAGGATCTTAGAGGCTATATAAAAATGTGGTCTTGCTGGTAGTGGTCCACACCTTTAACCCCAGCTTTCAGGAGGCGGGTGAATCTCTGAGTTGGAGGCCAGTTTGCTCTACACAGTTCCAGTATAGACAGAACTACATAGTGAGATAGTCTTAAAAAAAAAAAAATGTGGCTTTTATCATAGGAATGCTATTAAGTTGTTCTTTGTACATATGTATCTTTATAGTTCTGGGGAAGGAACCTAAGACCTTGCACTTGCTAGATAGTTGCTCTGTCATTGAACTACACAACTAATACAATTTCATTAATATATTTTCTCTGCCCTTCTATTTTGTAGATAGTGTTTAGGCTTCTTTAGCTTATTGTACATTTTTTTATAATATCTTTCCTTTTTAAGTTTTTGTCTGTCTTTAGTGGTCTTTGAGATAAGATTCCTTATAGTCCCATTTGGCCTCGAACTCTTGATATAGCTGAGGTTGACTTTAAGATGGTCCTCTTGTACCACTTCCTAAATACGTGGATTAGAGGTACATGCCACCAAGTCCCATGTAAACATGCCATAATTTTGAAAAATTTGTTTCTGGGTAATAGACATATGCACCATCTTTAGTTCAAAGTCTTCTTTTTTTTAAAAAAAAAAAAAACTTTATTTATTTGCCTTGGTGTTTGCCTAGAACTGGAACTACAGACAGTTGTTAGCTGCCATGTGGGTGCTGGGAATCGAACCCGGGTCCTCTGGAAGAGCAGACGGTGCTCTTAACCGCTGAGCCATCTCTCCAGCCCCTCAAAGTCTTCTTATCTGTATGTCTCAAATGCTATATTTTGAGACCTTGAGTTGTAGAATAATGAACTCAATATTGTAATTATTATATTTGTAGCTTTATATGATGAAATGCATAAGGACAGTTAGTCCAGTGAGGTGCTCAACTGCTAAGGGCACTTGCTTCAAATCCTAATGACTTGAATTTCTTCCCGAGAACCAGCATGTTTGACGGAAAGAACTAATTCTCAAAAATTGTCCTCTGACCTCTGCCCACACAAACACAGAATAAATAAGTGAATGTGTAAAAGAGAAGTAGGTGCCCTTGCATAGTGTAGATGGTAGTGTTTAAAGTATTCCCCCTTTTGTTTGTTTTTTGTTTTTGACCCAGGGTTTCTCTTAGTAACTGTCCTGGAACTCTAGGCAGGCTGGCCTTGAACTCACTGTGGTCTACCTGCCTCTGCCTCCTGAGTGTTGGGATTAAAGGTGTGTGTCCCCACTGCCTGGCTAACTTTTCTTATTTTGAGGTAATAGTTATAAAGCTTTATACCTATGCTGTCATATGTATATAAAATTTAGAGATCTGCTTTGCTTCCCCAGTGCTGTGACTAATGGTGAGTGTGACTGCATCTAGTTAAAAAAAAAAAAAAAAAGAATGCAAAAGTCTTAATCTCAGTGGTTCGGAAATAACAAATTTATAGCAGTAACTCTAGTTTGCAGAACATTTTTTGAATATTGTTTGAAAATATTTTCTCGGGCTGGGTGTAGTGTGTTGGGTGGCAGGCACTCTACCAATTGAGTCATCTTGCCTGTTTCTCAGGAAAACAATGTGATTAGTACTCCTAGTAAATACTACAGTGTAATGAACTACAACCCCTACCTGCAAAGCCGAACTAACACCCTAGGAGAACACCTCTGGCCTTGGAGTGTACCTCCATACACAAATAAAAGATGACTGATTCTTTAAAGGGAGAGGGGCACACAAGATGAGTTAAGTTGGTAGAGTACTTGCCACCTAATCCTGGCACTCTGGGTTCAATCCTTCAAAACTGGGTCTTCTGGGGAAGCCTCTGCCTCCCAAGTGCAGGGATTAAAGGTATGTGCCACCAACCTCCTAGCTTCCTTTTCTTACTGTAGAGCTAGCTTCTACCTCATGTTAAAAATAAATATATGAGGTTGGAGAGGTGACTCAGTGGTTAGGAGCATTGACTACTCTTCCAGAGGACCTGAGTTCAATTCCCAGCATCCGTATGGCAGCTAACAACTGTCTGTAATTCCAAGATCTGACACCCTTACACAGTTATGCATGCAGGCAAACACCAATTCACATAAAATAAAAATAAATTTAAAAAAAAAAAAAAAAGAGCACTGGCTGCTATTCCAGAGGACTTTGATTCAATTCCTAACACCCACAAGGTGGGTCACAACTGACTATCTCCAGTTCCAGATATTCATGACACCTTCATACCAATGCATATTATTTATATAGTTATAATGCATATTTATAGTTACTTAGGAAAAGAAAATACAGATTTATAATTTGTGATTGTGTTTTTCACTCTTTAATTGTTGAATAAAACAGTGATTTCACATCATCTGTTAGGATGCATGATTTTCTATTGCTTTAATGTATTTGAAGGGCTAGGAATGTAACTCAGAAGTAGTGTATTTGCCTAACATGGGAAGTCCTTGCACCATGGGAAATATTATGTACTTGCACATTGATTTAGATTCCGTTGTTAAATATTTCTTTTTTAACATTGTATGATAGGAAACTTTTCCCATTGTAACAAAGGAAATAAAGCACTGTGATTATGGGACATCATTTGGTAGTTCTTTTTTGGCCTTATTTCTTTGGTGTTTTTACTTGTATTTTTGTCAGTATTGTGTGAGGAAAATTGGTTGTGGTTGTTTTGATTTTGTTTTTGAGTGGAGTCTCACCTTGTAGCTTAAGTTGTCCTTGATCTGGATAGCTAGTATCTTTGTCCATTGAGCTCAGAGGTTACAGAGGCTGTACTGCTACCCTCTGTGTGTCTGTGTCTGTGTCTGTGCCTGTGCTGTAATGGAAGGAGACACATTGTTTTGATTGTTACAGTTGGGAAAAACACATGGAGTTCTGAACCTCAGCAGTTAAGAGTGAGAAATCAAATGTTCATAAATTACCTGGATTACCTTTGCTCTCAGGTTCAGACTACATTTATTACAGAATATTAAAGTGATAACTTTTTTTGTTTTATTTAGCTTATCTGCTCATTTGCAACTTACATTTACCGGTTTCTTCCACAAAAATGGTAAGTATTGTAATGGAAAAGTTGTTCATTCTGAATTCTTTGTGTTTGAGGGGTTTTTTTGTTTGTTTGGTTGGTTGGTTTTTTTTTTTTTTCCTTTCTCTGCTGTTTTTGTTTTTTACATTTAATTTTCATTTGTTTGGAATTTCTTATTTTTACTTTTTGTATGTGCTGAGTATTAAACCCAATGTTCCTCTGAAAGTAACTGTTACTACTACCCATTGCCTTTCTGATGATGCTTTTCAGTTTTAAGTTTAAAATGTAATGATAAAAAAATTTTAAATAGTTTTCTCAGAAGTTCAAGACCAAGGATGACTCGTTTACATAGATATGTTGAGTTTGTGCTAGTCATTGGTGGTGTTTTCTTTTGATGTTTTCAAATAGAACAACAAACAGCTGGAATGACCACCACTACTAGTGATATTATGAGAAAATCAGTTAATAATAAAATATATAGTATTTTATGTTTGTTTCAATGAACGCTAAAAGTATGTTGTGAAACTTGAGTTGTTTTAAAAGTAGATAAGGGCCGAAAGCATGGTGGTATATGCATATAGAAAGCAGAGGCAGGAAGATCTGTGAGTTCAAAGCCAACCTGGTCTACGTAGTGAGTTCCAGGTCAGCCAGGGCTACAATCAGGGAGACCCTTACTCAAAACAACACCAAAATAAAACAAACAAACAAAAAAAAATGTTGGGAATCAGCAGATAAACTTGTGACCAAGCCTAGTGACCTGAGTTTGATCTCCAGAACTCACATGGTAGAGGAGAGAGCAGATGCTCATAAGTTGTCCTCTCCCTCTGTATTCCCACATGCTTAGACACAAATACCCACATTTAAAATAAATGATTTAAAAAAGGATAACGCCTGTCAGCTTGTCCATCTTAAGTTTATGTATTCTCTTATTTTGTACAATAAAATTTTTACCAGAGAAAAGCTAGATTTTTCTTGAAATAGTTCAGTAAATAACAAAGTTTTAAGGGGCTGAGGAGTAGAGAATGTTGTTTTTATTGCTTATCACAGGCAAGGTCCTGTGTTCTGTCTGCAGCCCTGAAACAACAGACAGATGAGGATCATAATAAAATAGTGTGGTAACCTCTTAATAAGTGATTTTATGGTTTGTGTATTAGAAACTTGAGAAAGTATGATCCTATGCATATTATTCACTGATAGTTTTTAGATTTTGCTTTACGGTCTGACATTTTGTATATATTTTGCTTTACGGTCTGACATTTTATATATATATACACACACATATATATATATACAATTTTTTTGTCCAAATATCAATTTTTATTTTTTCTCTTAAATAATTTATAATCTATAATTTCTATTTTTAATCATCTGTACTTGTTTTCTGTAGTACTCATATTTTAGAAGCCATAATTTAACTTTTATGGATTTTGTTTCCAGGGACTTGTTTACAACATACATATATTAAAACTAAAATGATATCTTTGAGAATCATCTGATAATAATTTTCCTTGCCAAGTGTAGTGGCACATAGCTTTGATACCAGTGCCCAGGAGGCACAGGCAGGTGGATCTCTAAGAGTTCCAAGCCAGCCAGAACTGTATAAGACCCTGTCTCAAAATAAAATTAATGGAAATTTGAGAGAACTAAGAATTTTTTTGTTTTTGTAAAAAAACACTTAAGAAACCAGGATAGAGTTCTTACATTGCTGGGTGTGGGGCTGGAGAGATGGCTCAGGTGTTAAAGCACTGACTGTTCTTCCAGAGGACCTAAGTTTGATTCTCAGCATCCACAAGGCAGCTAACAACTGTCTGCAATTCCAAGATCTGACACCCTTACACAGTTATACATGCAAGCAAAACACCAATTCACATAAAATAAAAATAAGTTTTGTTTTTTTTTTAAGGGGGGGGTACTTCAAAAAAACAAAAAACATTGCTGGGTGTGGTGGTATATGCTTGTGTATATAAATCCAGCACCTGGGAGGTGCAAGATCCAGGTCAACTTGCCTATTTCAGACAAACAAAATGCCCAGAATAGCAGAAATTACTTGAGAGATCTGAGGATGAATTTACATACAGTGCTACATTCTCATGGTAAGCATTGTTTTGAAAATATTTCTGTTTTGGACACTGAATTTTTGTTATCTTAAAATATTTTCATAGTGATTATAATTTTGAAAGAAACTAATTTAGCCATCTTCACTCATACAATGCTTAAAAAGATTGACATAGATTTGTTTTGTGTTAGTGCTTTTCATTACTGGTTTTATCTTGGTTTGGGTGCTGGAAACCCATATATAGCCTTCAGCATGCTAGGGACTCAGTCTACCCCTGAGCAATGCCCATAACCCAAGAAGATTGATTTTATGTAGGAAAGAAAGTTACCTAAAGATCTAAGGGGGAAAAAAATTGTTTTTAGTATATATATGTATATTAATGATCTAGTAATAGTTCTGTATATTATTGAAGTTTAGTATTTGAATATTTAAGATTGAGTTATTAATAACTTATTTTAAAGATCAGTAAATAATAGTATTTTGGAGCCTTGGGTTATAGATGCTTTTGTTAAAAATCAGAAAGTATAGAATCTGATACTCAAAACTACAATTTTTTTAAGTTTTGTAGACCAAAGCATCCCCAAGTACTAAATAATAACTAAAGTTTTGCTGTTGCCACTCAGACCTGTTCTTTTCTTCTTTCTTTCTTTCTTTCCTTCCTTCTCTTTTCTTCTTGCAGTGAGATGTTTTTATATAGAGCAGGCTAGCCTCACACTCACAGAGATCCACCTGCCTCTACCTCCCAAGTGCTGGGAATAAAGATGTGTACCACTATGTCCCATAAATATGGTACTAATGGATTTGGGGAGAAGGAAAAAACACTGAGTTTTTTTGTGTGTTCTTGTAGAACTATTTTACTGAAGCTTCCTGCCAAGAAGCTTTGCCTGCTTCTGACACTTTTGAAGAACATATTTTATGTATTATCATAAACATTAAGTTTTCAAATGGGAAGAAATAGATTAAGTGTAAATTAAAACAACTGAGCATCTTACTCAAATTGGGTGAAAAATCTTAGTCTATAGGCAGATACATATATTTTGTTTCATGAAAGGTTTATTTATTTTTAAAAAGAGCTCTACAAATCTGGAACTGAACTGGGAAGTAAAAAAAAAAATAAAGCTTGTGATATGTTTTCATTATAGGAAGTCTTTTGAGATTCCTTAGGAAAAATTTTTTTTTATTCTTTTTTTCTCATGTATACATTAAAAAGATTTCTTAAGACATTGGTTTTTCTATTTAGATAAGCCATCACAAAACTCAGAAAATGAACAAAATTCTGTTACCCTGGAAGTCCTGCTTGTGAAAGTTTGCCACAAAAAAAGAAAGGTAATGTATAAAATACTAGTAGATAAAGTAGATAATCTTTAATTAAACATGTTTCTGCATATCTACTATAATTGTGAGCCAGTTTTAAAACCTTAGAAATGAGGACTATGTTGAAGCTGGGCAAGGTAACACACGTCTTTAGTCCCAGCAACTGGGAGGCAGGGGCAAGCCAGGTCTACATAGTGAGTTCTAGGTCTATCAGAGCTACATAGTAAGATGATGTCTCAGAGTGGAACAGGGAGACAACTGTATTTGGTGGCTGACTTAACTCATGGCCAGGACCTGTTGCCACCTTTTCTAATTTTTCCCCTGATCTGAGAATTTGTACAAAGCATTATCCAGTAGGAGTCACAGGAAGAAGTTGTGGTCTTAGGACAGATCCAGTTGCTTCTACTATTTAGCCTTATAGGTTGTTCCTACTACTAGTCCATTAATATGGATGTAGTCTTTATAGTTCTAAATAAGAGATAAGGGAATTTTCCCAAAAAAAATTATTTTTTATATTTTTGGTTGTAAGTCTTGCCTTTAACAGCTGAGCAATCTCTTCAGCCCTAAAAGATTTTTTTTTGTTTATAGCACATTGATGGGGGGGTTTACTATCAGCTTTATCAGCCATTAACTTATTAATACATTCCTTCAGATTGTATTTAGAAGATTAAATCATTTTATTATAGAAACACCTATCATAATGGCAATATACATTTTCTGAGTAACCCACCAAAGCCAACAGTATGTACTTCCAGTAGACTTAAGTCCTGGAGTGTCTTTTTTTTTTTTTTTTTTTTTTAATTAAAGGCAACAAAATTAATAATGGCTACAAAATAGGAGTAGATATTTCTTTTTCCAAAGAAGATGTAGGTATGCCTAGTAAGCACAAGAAAAGATGATAGAGGATATTAGTTACTAATTTTTTTAAATTATTAATTTATTATATATACAATATTCTGCCTGTAAGTTTGCCTGCACACCAGAAGGAGGACATCAAATCTCATCATAGATGGTTATTAACCACCATGTTGTTGCTGGGAATTGAACTCAGAACCTCTGGAAGAACAGTCAGTGCTCTCAACCTCTGAGCCATCTCTCCAGCCCAGTTACTAATTTTTAATTAGAGTGCACCTATGTACACTCTAAACATGAACTATATTGAACTCATATTGGCAATGCTCTTCCATATGGTTTTAAAGTAGGGACTTAAAAACTGCCAGAGTCATAGTAGGAAGCAGACTGAATGATAGACACTTATGTAACATATTAAAAAGTATCTGTAAAGTTAGGATACACTAAACCTCATAAAATTTGTGACAAGCAGTAAAGTAAAATTTTAAAATATGTTATTTATGAGGAAAAGTAGTTAAAAGAGTGTCTTGTATTGTGCTTCAGAAAAAAGCAGTTGTAAACATCTTGAAAGGACATACATACCCAATTATTCATTTTAGTCATTTTGAGAAATGTAAGGCTTAAGTTATTAGTGAGGTTTAGATTTCTTATGTAGAGTAGAATTTTTTTTAATCCTATGCATACAGATTTTATTACTATTATTATTACTAATTGTTTTGCCTGCATGTATATCTGTGCACCTTGTACATGCCTGATGTCCAAAGAGGCATCCCTAAAACTTGTGAGCTGCCATGTATGTGCTGGTAATCAAACAGTCTTCTAGAAGAGCAGCCATTGTTCTTTTCTGTTGAGTCACTTCCAGCTTGTTTTATTTCTTTTAAAGAAGTTACTAAGTTGGTTGTGGAGGCACTTGCCTTTGTCCCATCACAAGGGAGGTTAAGTCAGCACATCATAACTTTGAGGCCAACCTCCTGGGCCATTCTTTCTCAGTAGTTATCACATGAGATGTATCTTCCCTTTATGATATTTCCATTTGTTACATCAAAATAGAAAATTTAAAGGAAATGTTGAAGTTAGGAGATTTTAATATTTTAAGCATGCTACTAATTTCTCTTTTTTTTTTTTCTTTTTTTTGAGACAAGGTTTTTTTGTATAGCCTTGGCTATATAGTCCTAAAACTCAGTATGTAATTTAGAGACTAGGCTGCCTCCAATTCACAGAGATCCACCTTACTTTGCCTCCCAGGGTGTTCACCACCACCTTTCAACTTTTTTGTTTGTTTTGGGGTTTTTGTTTAGTTTTTGTGTCTCTGTATAACAGCTCTCCCTGGCTGTCCTGGAACTCAATTTTTCTAGACCGAGCTGGCCTTGAACTCACAGGCATTCGCCTGTTTCTGTCTACCATGCTGGGAACTACTGACTTTATCACCAGCCTTTAATTTTGTTTACTTTTTTCCTGTATTTCTAGTTATTTTGCTTATATATTAGGTTTTTATTTTTACTTACTTATTTTGAGGAAGAGTCTTAAAGTAGTCTGTGCTGCTCCAACTCGCTATGTAGTCCAATGTGAGCTTGAACTTGTGATCCTCCGCTTGTACCACCATGCCTGTTCATATAGTGCTTGCAGCTGAACATCACACATATGGCTTTGAGCATACAAGGGGAATTCTCTACTAACTGTACTATGTCCCCAGTCTTGTTTTATTTACTTTTTTTTTTAACCCCTTGTAGTTGAATCCAAAGTCTTGCACATAAGTAGACAAGTGCTTTAACCACTGCTCTGTGATTCTAGGTCCCATTTCTTCATTTTAGCCCATATATTCCACATCTGTAATAAAAATTTTGCAAATAACTATCAACTGGATATACTGGATATACTTTTCTCTCTCTTCATTATATTGCAGTAGTCTTCAATTGCTTTAATATTGGGAATTTAATTATTCCATTTTTATTTTTGCTTCACAGTTTTCAACAGTATAAGTATTTTAACATGCCATTTGATAATCATGACTTTTTACCATGTTTCCTATAACTGATTAGAAATTTAATGTACTTTATCATTGCTTATGTATAAATTAATTTATGAATCTTTGCTTTGCAGGATGTAAGTTGTCCAATAAGGCAAGTTCCTACTGGTAAAAAGCAGGTGCCTTTGAATCCTGACCTCAATCAAACAAAACCAGGAAATTTCCCATCCCTGGCAGTTTCCAGTAATGAATTTGAACCTAGTAACAGCCATATGGTGAAGTCTTACTCATTACTGTTTAGAGTAACTCGTCCAGGAAGAAGAGAATTTAATGGAATGCTTAATGGAGAAACCAATGAAAATATTGGTAATTTTATTTCTGTAGTTTCCCTAGATTTTATTATTAAATGTTAAAGTAGTCAGTGAAGATACTTGAATTAATATTTCTTTTTTTTTTTTTTTTTTTTTTTTTTTTTTTTTTTTTAAAATATTTTTTTTTTTTTTTTTTTTTTTTTTTTTTTTTTTTTTTTTTTTTTTTTTTTTTTTTTTTTTTTTTTTTTTTTTTAAAATTATTTTTTTTTTTTTTTTTTTTTTTAAATTAAACTTTATTTATTTATTTGCCTTGGTGTTTGCCTGGAACTGGAACTACAGACAGTTGTGAGCTGCCATGTGGGTGCTGGGAATCAAACCCGGGTCCTCTGGAAGAGCAGACGGTGCTCTTAACCGTCTGAGCCATCTCTCCAGCCCCGAATTAATATTTCTTCATAATATTTAAAATTGTGTATAAGATTTTTTATTTGTTTTGTTTTGTTTTAAATAACCTTGACTTTCTTCTGGGTGTGATAGTTTGTGCCTATAATCCAGTGCTCAGAAGGCTCAGTCAGTAGTAGAACATGAGTTTGAGTCTAGCCTGGGTTGCAATGGAGCAAGACCCTGTCTCAAAAACAATTCATAGAACCTTTTTTCTTTCCAAAGTTGGAAAGGTTGTTATTTTGCTATGCTGGAGATTGACCTGGGAGCTTCCTTATGCTGGGTGTCTGTCTGTTCAACACTGCTTAGGTTAAGCCTGAGCTTTCCCTTTTTGTCTCCATGTCTTTCTGCCTACCTGCCTTTTTTTCCTTTCTCTCTTGATATATGGTCTCACCATTGCCTAGGCTGGTCTTCAAACTGTACTCATGTGATCATTTTAGCTCAGCTTTCAAAGTGCTGGAACTATAGGTGCATGCCATTATACTGTCTTGAACATGAGCCGTATAATACATATCACATTGACCCCTGTACCTTATTCTTCCAGCAGATCTGAATTTATCTTTAAGGAAATTATTCAGTTGATGTATAGATGCCTACAATACACAAGTAATTACACATGTAGTACTAGTCTCAGAAGACTTACAGCCTAGTTTAGGGGGAGAGATATGGGATAAATAATTATATTGAAAGGAACAGAGGTATGTATGAAGTGCTTTTTAAAAGTTATAAGGAACTTGATAGATACCTCAGTGTAAACCCTCTTAAAAGAGACTTGTTGCTCTTATAGTGGGTCCAGTTTTGGTTCCCATCACCCACTTGGCAGTTAACTGCTGTCTATAATTCCAATTTTTTTTAAACTATTTACTTATATTTATTTGCCTTGGTGTTTGCCTGGAACTGGAAACTGGAACTATAGACAGTTGTGAGCTGCCATGTGGGTGCTGGGATTTGAACCCCAGTCCTCTGGAAGAATATTCAGTGCTCTTAACTGCTGCCATCTCTCCATCCCCCTATAACTCCAATTCTAAAAGATCTGACACCCTCTTCTGGCCTTCATGGGTACTGTATGCATATATTGCATAAACATAAGTGCAGCCAAAACCATTCATAAAATAAAAAGAAATATCTCTTTTTAATTTTTTGTGATGGAGCTCTTAGTAGTAATGAGCCCACTTAGCATGAGTCATTCTAAACAAGTTAGCATTTGCAAATATGAGTTCTGATGGTCAATAATGTCAGGAAGTAAGGGCAGACCCAGCTGAATTGTACAGGCTTATAGTCCCAGCACCCATTAGATCAGTTGGACTCAAAAGCTACCTAATGAATAGCTATTTCCAGACCAGCCTGGGTGGGCTGTTTTATGAGATCATGATGTAGAAAAATAAACATAGACATAATACATGTTAAAAATGCAAGGTTGAGCTGGGTGGTGGTAGTACATGTCTGTAATCCCAGCACTTGTGAGTTCAAGGCCAGCCTGGACTATAAAGCAAGTTCCAGGAAAGTTTGGGCTGTTATACAGAGAAACCACGTCTCAAAAAAAACAATCAAATAAAAAAATTCAAAGTTGAAACATGAGACAGAATATTGAAATTTAATTTCTGCCTTACTTGGATTAATGTAGCACATTCTACCTTACAACAACAAAAGGGACAGTATATTGCAAATGACACACTTTGTTAAGTAATTATTTTACAGAAAATTTTATTTAATTTAGATGTCAATGAAGAAGTTCCAGCCAGAAGAAAACGAAATCGTGAAGATGGGGAAAAGACATTTGTTGCACAAATGACAGTATTTGACAAAAACAGGTAATACTGATGGTCACATAAGGACTCCATAGTGTTCCGCAAATGTTTTCATTCTGAAGCAGAATAATTGTGATATTCTTTGTTTTCTTTTAATAAATGGAAAAATGAGTTTGCAAATAACTGAATTTTTCTCTTTCATATAGTGAGCAGTAAGAGACAGAGGACTTATGAGTGACTTAATTAATTGATGATTCAGGAAGTACTTTTCTGAGTGTTTGCTCTTTGACAACACTTCTAGACAGTGAGGAGGTGAAAAATCCCTGTCTTTGCATCTTAATTTCTAATGTAGGCTGTAGAAAACGACAAAAATATTAATAAGTACTGTAAAGAAACAGTAGCAAATAAGTGGTTTTTGTTTATAGGAGAGGTAATGAATGTTTGAAACAGAGGCCTAAATGAAATGGGTTGTAGACAAATCTTATAGCAACTAAAGCTAAGAAAGTCAGATATATATAATCCTATGTGACTATATGTACATTTGGCACAGGGCATTGAGTGAAATATCTTTGCATAAGTAAAAGAAGATGTAGAAAGTACAGTTGGAGAATGGTATCTGAGGTACCATGAATTTTTATACTTGATTGATTGTGATGTTTAGCAATAAAACTCAAGATAGTATGTTTTAAAAGTCAGGTTTGATTGTACATGAAAGTGTTTGATTGAAAACAACTAGAGGGGCTGGAGAGATGGCTCAGTGGTTGGGAGCACCGTCTGCTCTTCCAGAGGACCCAGATTCAATTCCCAGCACCCACATGGCAGCTAACAACTGTCTGTAGTTCCAGTTCCAGGCAGACACCAAGGCAAATAAATAAATAAAAGTGTTTTTTTTTAAAAAAAAAAAAAAAAAAAAAGAAAAGAAAAGAAAGGAAAAGAAAACAACTAGAGGGATGGATGTAGCTCATTTATAGAATGCCAACCTTGCATGCACATGACCTGGGGTTTAATCCCCTAATAGGGTGCCTAAGAGAACTAGAAACCCTGGAAAGCAGTGGTAAGTCTGGTGGTGAATGGTATGACTTGCCTGCACTAGGCTTCACTGATACTGATACTGTGTTTTGTCAGCTAGGGGCACATTATGTTTTCTGTTTTATTCTTTGTACCTTATGTACATGCTAGTATATTCTTTATATGAAATAAACTTCTGTTTTTGTTTTAAGGAAGAAAAATGCTAAGAAGAAACTAGATGAAATTTTTTTTTTTTTTTAAACTTTATTTATCTATTATTTATTTATTTGCCTTGGTGTTTGCCTGGAACTGGAACTACAGACAGTTGTTAGCTGCCATGTGGGTGCTGGGAATCGAACCCGGGTCCTCTGGAAGAGCAGATGGTGCTCTTAACCGCTGAGCCATCTCTCCAGCCCCGAACATTTTTAAATATGTAGGAAAGTTCAACAAATGTTTGTGTAACATCCACATACCCTTTACCTTTATTTGTAACATTTTACCTCATTTGCTTTCTTTGTGTGTTTCATTTTTGTGCTTAACCAGTTGAACATATACTTCATCTCAGTCTTGCTATGCTTAAATGTATATCCCAAAAAAACAGAGGCATTTCTGAATAGCCACTTACCTGCACACAGCATGTCTAATAGTGGCTTCCCTTTGACCTAGTAATATCTTTTTTTTTGTTTGGGACAGTCTTAGTATTTATTTAGCCCGGGCTGATCTCAAACTCTTGATCCTCCTGCCTCAGCATCCTGAATGCTGGAAATACAAACAGGTAAGAATCACTATGTTCGACTCTTTTTGTTATTTTTATTTTGAGTGATACTGGTATTAAACAAAGGGCATTGTTTATGCCTCCCTCCCACCCCCATCATTTCTCCATGAATTCGTCATTGGAATTTCTCCATAATAAAGATTTCTTTCCTCATTTTTTTTGTATTTTTTTAAACAATGTATTAGAGTATATTTTTAGTGAGTTTGTTTTCATCTGTTTATGTTGCTATTCATTTTAATGCTTGAATTATACAAAGTTTGGTTAAAATGTGCCCTTTCAAGCAGATTCTAGTATCTCTTTTTTACATTTTAAATTTCCCTTATTTGAGGGGCTGGAGAGATGGCTCAGAGGTTAAGAGCACTGACTGTTCTTCCAGAGGTCCTGAGTTCAATTCCCAGCAAAACCACATGGTGGCTCACAACCATCTATGATGAGGTCTGGCGCCCTCTTCTGTAAAACTGTATGCATAATAAATAAATAAATCAAAAAAAAAAAAAAAAAAAAAAAGGAAGGCTTCTTCCTAATAAAAAAAAAAATTTCCCTTATTTGAGACTCAAAATATCCTTTTCCTCATACTTCTGAAATTGTCTTTTCTTTTAGAAGTCAAGGTACTGCTTTTAGTAAAGAATTAATTTAAGAACCACAATCTTGAGGTTAGATGTATTAGAATAATAATCTTACATTGAAGTTTTCTGAAAGAATAACCCAAAAGTCAAAAAAAAATGTAGAGGAAGTTTGAAATATTGAACAAAAAAAGAAAAAGCTAAGGCTTTCAGAGAACAGAGCCCAGCATAACCAGAACGAGCTATGATAGACAGATATGGTGCCAACATGCCTATAACCCCAACTGCTGTAGAGAATAAAGAGCAGGACAGTCTCCAGGAATGTAACAAATGAGGAAGTTACTTTGAAATCAAGGACTACAGCCTCAGGAGAGAGAAGTAGATCTCAAGTTAATGCTAGTATGTGCTTCTTAAAAGAGCCCCATCTCAAAACAGTAATAGTCACAAAAGCTCCCATTCTCCAATAAAACAACAAAGGATATAATTTTTTAAAGGGAATATATATGGTTCTTTTTTTTTTCTTCCCCCTCATATATGGTTCTTAAACAATTAAAAATATAAGACATCTGAATTAAAAGTAAGTAAGATGTGATTTTTTTCATCTGAGTGACAGCCAAATAAGTTTATAAAGCACTGTTTCTGTGGCTGTGGGGGGAAGGGCCTCAAAGCATATTACAGGGAGGGGGGTGTATTGGATTGTAGCTGTCAAATGCACAGCCATAATGTGGAATATCATGTAGCCATGTAAGAGCATGAAAAAGACACCTTTTAAACTTAGTAGTATAAGATTGTATTTCTCACTAAACTAAAAATTTTGCTAAAGTTAATTTTTAAAGAAAGCTGAACTAACTATTGTTACACCATGAAAGGCTAAATTCAAGTTATAAAGAATGGAGACAACACACACCAAAACCCCCTTTTAAATCTAAATGTGTTTGATGCTAGCAGACAGCCTTTAGTGGGTGGATTTTCTTGGTAGGCCTGGTTATTGGTGTTACTGTTGACTGTGTTGGGTTTATCACTGTTTCTTTTCTTTTCTTTTTTTTTTTTTTTAAGATTTATTTATTTTATTATGTATACAGTGTTCTGCTTGCATGCCTGAAGGCCATAAAAAGGGTACCAGATCCTCATTACAGATGGTTGTGAGCCACCATGTGGTTGCTGGGAATTGAACTCAAGACCTCTGGAAGAGCAGCCAGTGCACTTAACTCTGAGCCATCTCTCCAGCCCCTATTGATGTTACTCTTAAGGCAGGCACTTATTGTTGCTGGGTTTTGCTTTCCTTTCCTATGAACCACTAGCAGCACCTGGGGTGTAAGGTTGTTGAGTGATTAAAGTAGCAGTGCAGTGTATAGTCCTGTTGCCTAACACACACAAAGTTCTTAGTATATCTTAGCTATCATCATCTAATGGGCCCATGAAGACTGAAGAGAAGCCATGTTCTTCCTATTTGTAATCAATTGTTAGCATGATAAATGAGGTTTTTAGAATAGTAGTAAATGCTATTTAGCATGGAAATAAAATATAAATCATACAGCACATGCATGATTTATTTATTTTTTTATTTTATGTGCATTGGTGGTTTGCTTGCAAATATGTCTGTGTGAAGGTCTTAGATCCTCTAGAAGTGGAGTGAGAGACAGTTGTGAGCTGCCATGTGGGTACTGGGAATTGAACCTGGATCCTCTGAAAAAGCAGTCAGTGCTCTTAACCACTGAGCCATCTCTCCAGCCCCCAAGGATGAATTTTAACACTGCTCTTGTCCTGGATTAAAAAGTGTTAAACCCCAGAGAGCCAGTTTATATTTAGTGTATACAATTAACCAGTTTTTGAGACCTTAGGAACATTATATTTTAAATGGTTAAAGTTATATCTGTAACTACAGTAATACAGTTTTCTATTTATATAGTTATAATTGTGTTTTGTTAATGTTGCTTTTGTCAGTGCTGGAATGTAGATGATTTAAAATTCTACTGTGTGTAAAGTACTATAAAAATTTAATGCTTTTTAGTGTTAATCTGAATTATAGGCTTTGTGTCCTTACAATAATACAGGTGTTACTTTATAAAATGTATGTGTTTATCTTATAGGCGTTTACAGCTTCTAGATGGGGAATATGAAGTAGCCATGCAAGAAATGGAAGAATGTCCAATAAGCAAGAAAAGGGCAACTTGGGAGACTATTCTTGATGGGAAGGTATGGATGATTTAGAAGGTTGAGCATGTTTTAATTTTCAACTCTTTGATGTTTTCTTCCTCAAATGCAAATTGTATTGGAAATAAGGAGTCTTTGTTGAGTTTTTTTGTTTTTTTACATTAAGCATTTATTTTACTTGAGAGACAGAATGTTACTGTATAACTCTTACTTTCCTAGAAGACTCTATACACCATGCTGGTCTCAAAGACACAAAGATCCCTCTGCCTCCCACCAAATGATGGATTAAAGACATAACACCATCACATTCACTTACTTATCTAACCACCATGATATGTTCATGTCACCAGGTTTGGTGTGAAGTGCCTTTATCCCCTGAGCCATATTGCTTTCCCTAAGAGTCTTTTGGTGTTAATACTTGGAAATATACAAGTAAATGGCCTAGTCAGAAAATGTAATAGAAAGCATTGTGCTTAAGTCAACATTGGCTGAGTCAACGTCTCTGCTGATTTGCAGCGTTTGATACAGTGAGGGCTGGAATTGAAAGATTTAATAAAATTAATGACTATGTGTGTGTCTGATATTAAATGCTTGCTCAATAAATTTTATATGCTCTCTTATATGTTGCATTCATATTAAACAGCAGGTGACATGTAATCACTTATACATTTATTGTGAAATCTGCAAAAATTAGAAAAATAATACTCTATAACATTTAAGTTCTTTTATTTGCTTGTTTTTAAGAAAAAGGAGTTTTTGTGTATGTGTGTGTAGCCCTGGTTGTCCTGGAACTTACTCTGTAGACCAGATATCTGCCTACCTCTGCCTCTTTTTTTAAATATTTATTTTTATTTTATGAGAATTGGTGTTTTGCCTGCACTGTGTAAGGGGGTCAGATCTTGGAATTACAGACAGTTGTTAGCTGCCATGTGGATGCTGGGAATCGAACTCAGGTCCTCCAGAAGAACAGTCAGTGCTCTTAACTGCTGAACCATCTGTCCAGCCCCCTACCTCTGCCTCTGCCTCTTGAGTGCTGAAATTAATGGCATTTGCCACCATTGCTCAGCAAGGGAAGATTTTTTTGAAAATTGGTTGCTCTCTATTGAGAAATTTGAGCCTGTAGTTCCAGTGCTTAGGAATCTGAGACAGAAGAGTAAAGAGTTTTAGGTCAGCTTGGGCCACATAGTGTCACAGTATTATCAAAAAAGGAAAAAAAATGAAATCGTTTTTTGAGGGGGTGGTTTGAGATAAGATAGAAATCTGTTACAGCTCTGGCTATCCTGAAACTCTCCCTTACCTCTGCCCGCCATGTGCTGGATTTCAGGCATGCACTGCCAACACTAATAAATCTGAAATTCTAATTGTGTATGTCGTTTTTACATAGGAATAAATCAGCATTTCTTGTAAGTAGCTGCTACTTTATATATTGCCTGAGCTTTCCACTTCTCTAGTGATGAGTTACTTCATTCATTATTTGGTTATGTTTGTTGGCTTTTGTACTTAAAAAGTAAATGTATTTGGCTGGAGAAGTGATCCAGAGGTTAAGAGTGTGTACTGTTCTTCCAGAGATTCTGATATTAGTTCTGAGCACCATTTTGGGCTTAGGATTCAACTCCAGGGTGTTTCCTGCCCTCCTGACTTTTTTTGGCATTGACACAGGTGTGCACAAGTGCATATACATAAATTTAAAAGTTGTATTGGTTTTAAATAAATTGACACTGACAATATTACAATGAATATTTCTCATTCCTGCAAAATCTTTGAAGTTCTCATAATTCATCCCAAACTCTTGTTTGTTTTGTTTGTTTGTTTGTTTGTTTGTTTGTTTGTTTAGAGGCTGCCTCCATTTGAAACATTTTCTCAGGGACCTACATTGCAATTTACTCTTCGTTGGACGGGAGAAACCAATGATAAGTCTACAGCTCCTGTTGCCAAGCCTCTTGCAACTAGAAATTCAGAGAGCCTCCATCAGGAAAATAAGCCTGGTTCTGTTAAGCCTGCACAAACTATTGGTAAAAAGAAAAAAAAAAGAAAAAAGAAAGAAAAAAAACATTGCTATCAAAATACTGGTTTCAGTGTTTCAGGCCTTTGAGTAACTCCGTTGTTTGTATTATTTAGGAAATAGTATTTGGCTTACTAAGTAGTCATACTGTGATAGATTAGAATTTTCCTATATCGAATGTAAATTTTTATGTTAAAGTACTGATTGATAATCCTTTTCTAGAACCATGGATGGATGTTTTAGGAATGTCACTTGGCCTTTATCATTTCAGAAGTATGATATGTAGTGTGTACCATATATGACACTTTCAAATGGGTCTGTAAATATCTTTATGTCAATTTTCTACTAATTTGCTTCAGCTAAGAAAGTGATTGGTTTTGAATATATTATTAAAATATAAAAGAGCAGACTGCATAGAGTATTTGCCTAGCATACACAAGGCCCTGGGTTCAATCCCTGGTACTGCAGCTAAAGAACAGGTACAGGTAGAACCAGAGCTCTGCTGTATTCAGTCCTGACTTAGGATATTTTAGATCTGTCTAATATACTGCCCTTGATGTTATAGCATCTAGTTATTTTTATCTAAAAAAGGAAGCTTTCTCTTTGACACTGCAAGATCATGTGCATCTATTATGTAGACATGTAAAAAATGAGAGATAGAAGTGACTTGTAAATGCCTTTAATCCCAGCACTTGTGAGGCAGAGACAGGTTCCAAGCTTCACAGGGATTCAAAACTTTATTTATTTATTTATTTATTTATTTGCCTTGGTGTTTGCCTGGAACTGGAACTACAGTTGTTAGCTGCCATGTGGGTGCTGGGAATCAAACCCGGGTCCTCTGGAAGAGCAGACGGTGCTCTTAACCGCTGAGCCATCTCTCCAGCCCCTTCACAGGGATTCATAGGGAGCCCTTGTCTGCTTGCTATGCAAGCCTGACAGCCTAAATTGATTGTCAGATCTCATGTGGTGAAAAGAAAAAAAAGATTCCTGAAGGTTATCCCATGGCCTTCACATATGTGCCCTGGTACCTGAATTTAAACTCATTGCACACAATGATAATAAATAAAATATAAAAGGTAAATGACCTGAGGACTAGAGAGATGGTTAAGAGCCCTGGCTGTTCTTCCCGAGAACCCTGGTTCATTTCCCAGCACCCACATGTCAGCTCACAACTGTCTATAACTTCAGTTCCAGAGGTTCTGATACCTTCACACCAATACACATAAAATAAGTTAAATAAATTAGTTAGAAAGAATGACCTGTACCATGGGAAACATTTCCTCAGTAATGTTTTATTTGGACAATTCATGTTAGCTAGTGAAACAAGAACAAAGCCTCTGACAGAATTGTATGTGTTGGATCATTAATTTTGTCGCACTAACATGCTAAATTAATTTTTTGTTAAGTCTGAAGATATATACTAAAATCTTTAAGAATGATTTGGTGGAGAGTTGAGAGTGAATAGAAAAAAACAGTTTTCACTGGAAAGCTTGCTATTGTGCACTAATAACCACTCAGAACTACAGTCAGGGCTAGGTATGTAGCTCAGTGATAGCAGGTGAATGGTATGAGTGAGGGTCTGAGCTCAACCACAGCACCACCCAAAACAAAACAAAAAACACCCTTGGTGACTGCCTAGAATTATTTGGGATTACTTTATTATAGTTTCAGATATCAGAGGATAGGCCATGTATAATGGTACACACCTTTAATCCCAGCACTTGGGAAGCACAGTCAGGCAGATCCTTGGGAGTTAATGCCAGCCTGGGCTGCAAAGTGAGTTCTGGGATAGACAGGGCTCTGTTACTCAGAGAAATTTGTCTTAAAAAATAAAAATGGGCTGGAGAGATGGCTCAGAGGCTTTAGAGCACTGACTGCTCTTCCAGAGGTTCTGAGTTCAATTCCCAGCACCCACATGGGGGCTTACAGCCATCTGTAAAGACATCTGGTTCTTTGATGCAGAATATTGTATACATAATAAATAAATTTTTTTAAAGAAAAAACAAAAAGATATCAAAGAAGTTCTTCCAGTGTTTTGTGGATTTTTTGTTCGTTTTTTAAGAGAAAAAAAGTGGGTCCTCACTGGGTGGTGAATTTCAGGACAGTCAAGGGATGTTAGACAGAAACCTTGTCTCAAAAAAACAAAAAGTCCTCCTCGGTATAAACTGATACCTGATTATTGTTCAAATATTAAATAATGGTTTTTAAATATATCTTTTATTACTGATTGAAGTTAAGATCAGAAATACCAAATAGCACAGCTATAAATTTTTGTTTAATGATTTTGGCAGGATACTTTATAGAAAGGAGTCTTTCCATCAAATAATCCGGTTATATTTTCAGCTGTTAAGGAGACGCTGACTACAGAGCTGCAGACAAGGAAAGAGAAGGACTCATCAAATGAAAACCGACAGAGATTAAGGATATTTTATCAGTTCCTTTATAATAACAATACAAGACAACAGACGGAAGCCAGAGATGACCTGCACTGCCCTTGGTGCACTCTCAACTGCCGTAAGCTGTATAGTTTACTGAAACATCTCAAACTCTGCCATAGCAGATTTATCTTCAATTATGTAGTAAGTAGTTTTTCTTGCTTGCTTACCAATAATACATACCATACATAGAACAACCTTAGAGAAAGCTTACTTTGCATGTGAATAATAGAAGTTCTGCCCAGATTACAGTGGGTGATTGAGTTTATTGTATTTGTTATTTATGTTATTATGTTAAATAATAACAAATACTTGTATATACTATGTAGTCATTGACTATAACTAAGGTAAATTTCCTTCTTGATTGAGAAGGAACGAGTTTGTGCAAAGTTACCAAACCAATAAATGAGTTCAATAAGATTTTAATTCACTCTTGTGGGTTTTTGTTTATTGAAACCAAGTCTTATCTATAGCTAGGATGCCCTCTCTTCCTATCTCTGTCTCCCAGGAACAGGAATTGCATGTGGAGCCACCACACCTGTGCTGCATTTTTTTTTTCTTTTAAGTCTTTCAGTATGCTTATCTATCAAGCTAATGCTTGTCTTATTTTGGTTTTCAAAACATTCAAAACCCATAGCTGAGGCTGGAGAGATGGCTCAGAGGTTAAGAGCACAGACTGTTCTTCCAGAGGTCCTCAGTTGAATCCCCAGCAACCACATGGTGGCTCACAACCATCTATGATGACATCTGGTACCCTTTCTGTATACTGTATACATAATAAATAAATAAATGAAAAAAAATAGATGTTGCGAATAGATGTTTAGAATAGGATTACTAATTTTTTCTTTCCTAAACACTTCTGTTTCTGTTTTGTTTTTTGTTTTTTATAGTATCATCCAAAAGGTGCTAGGATAGATGTTTCTATCAATGAGTGTTATGATGGCTCCTATGCAGGAAATCCTCAGGATATTCATCGACAACCTGGATTTGCTTTTAGTCGAAATGGACCAGTAAAAAGAACACCTATCACACACATTCTTGTATGCAGGTAGGCAGAAAGTTTATACCTAGACTTTTATTTTATATTGTTGGGGGGGGGGCTTGGTGGCATATGCCCTACTTTTTTTGATGTTAAAAGAGGGGATTCCGAATGCTAAGCAACACTCTAATGGAGCGCCCTCCTTTTTTTTTTTTTTTTTTTTTTTTTTTTTTTTTTTTTTTTTTTTTTTTTTTTTTTTTTTTTTTTTTTTTTTTTTTTTTTTTTTTTTTTTTTTTTTTTTTTTTTTTTTTTTTTTTTTTTTTTTTTTTTTTTTTAGCATTTAATCTATCTGGATAGATTCTTTTTTTCTGCCCTTGACGTCACACAGATCTGCTTACCTCTGTCTTGCAAGTGATAGGATTAAAAGTGTGTGCTACCATGGCCAGCTGGCATTTATGTATTCTTGCTACTCCTTCCTGATTTGTGGGCTAGAGTGATGGCTGGATGGTTACAATCACTTGCCCTGGCAGAGGACCCAAGTCGTGTATACATAAGAACCTGCAGAAAAGGGATATAGTCTACTTGGATAGTATGGATGTAAATGATTTTATTCCTGTCACCTAAGGTTTGGTGTGATGCTATCTCAAGAGAGCAGACATTATGTCTCCTTTCATTGAGCTTTATAAATACACAATAGTAATGAGTTTGAAGCAGCCAGTTTGACTGCTAAAATGAAAGGTTAGTCATCTTCTAAAGCCTAAAAAACAACCAGGTGATGAGGGTCTTCTCATTTCATCCCAGCACTTGGGAGACAGTGCCAGGCTGATCTCTGAGTTCAAGGCCAACCTGGTCTACTGAGTGAGTCCAGGACAGTGAGGGTGGTTACACTGAGAAACCCTGTCTTAAGAAACTTTAAAAAAAAAAAAAAATTCTATAAAGCAGAAGTTTTGGATAGATGTGTATGTGCAACTATTGTTTTTCAAACCCAGAAAGATTCTTTGATACTTTGTTTATATTCAGGGCTAGGGGTGGAGGTGGTCTTCTGTCCATTTTGCATTATATATTGAAAGAAAACAGGACTGGAGAAATGGCTCATTGGTTAAGAGGGACCTGGGTTTGATTCAAAGTACCTACATTGCTGGGTTGACTCCAGTTCTAACCCTAACCCTAACCCTAACCCTCACAGACATGCATGAGGGCAAAAACACTGATGCATATAAAATAAAAATAAATTAAGAAAACAGTATAAGGGGATGCTGTCTCAAGTATTATGATTTTTTTTTTTTTTTTTTTTTTTTTGTTTTTACAAAATAGTAATTGGGGCTGGAGAGATGGCTCAGAGATTAAGAGCACAGGCTGTTCTTCCAGAGGACCTGAGTTCAATTCCCAGAAACCACATGGTGGCTCACAACCATCTATCTTGAGATCTGGTGCCCTCTTTTGGCACACAGGCATAGTGGAGGCAGAATGTTAGATACATAATAAATAAATCTTTTAAAAAAAAATAGTAATATTACAGATCTTGGCTCATGTTTAGTGGGTATAGAAATTGTCTTGTATAAGCATTGATTTCTTTTCATTAGGCCAAAACGAACAAAAGCAAGCATGTCGGAATTTCTTGAATCTGAAGATGGAGAAGTAGAACAGCAAAGAACATACAGTAGTGGCCACAATCGTCTCTATTTCCACAGTGATACCTGCTTACCTCTCCGGCCACAAGAAATGGAAGTTGATAGTGAAGATGAAAAAGATCCAGAATGGCTGAGAGAAAAAACCATTACTGTAATTGCCACTATTTCTTCCTCCTCAGCAGTGCTCATATGGTTTTTGTAACTGTTATTTAAAAAGTTACTTTCGTATGGAAAAATTTTATTTTCTTTGAATGAGTTTGTATTGGGTACTTTGATTTCTTTCCTATTGCTATTTTGTAATTTAAGGGTTTCTTTTCTAAGGTAATCTCTTCAGTAAAACTTGATTTTTAAGAAATGCTGCTGGATGTGATAAGTAGAGGCAGGTGGATTTCTGAGTTTGAGGACAGCTCTGTGTACTACATACTGAGTTCCAGGACTGAGTACAGGACTGAATAGGGACCCTGTCCTTAAAAAAGAAAGAAAAAGAAAAAAGATTTGCCTTTAATCCCATCAATGCAGGCAGAGGCAGTGTCAGGCGGAGCTCTTGTGAGTCTGAGGTGAGCCTGATCTACAGAGTGAGATTCTAGGATAGCCAGAGCTACACAGAGAAATCCTGTCTCAAAAAAGAAAAAAAAAAATGCTATGTCATTGCTATTTTTTAGTTCCAAAACATTCTAGTTTGGTAGCCTGTTTTTTCTTAGAAATATCACTTATGTTACATTTGTAATGGGTATTTTTCTTTCTATTTCAGCAAATTGAAGAATTTTCTGATGTGAATGAAGGAGAGAAAGAAGTAATGAAACTGTGGAATCTCCATGTCATGAAGCATGGGTAGAGTGTTTCTGTTCCATTACTTCGTTCTTTTTGCTGCTTCTCATTCTGAGTCTGTCCAGTTTTTATAGTTAGTTATTATTGTATCTGTATTGGTGTTTTGCCTGTATGTGTGTCTATGTACCTTCTGTGTGCCTAATGCCTCTTCAGGACAAAAGTCTGACCCCTTGGAACTGGAGTTAGGTAGTTGTAAACTGGTTCTGGGAATCAAACTCAGGTACTCTTCAAAAAAGAGTAAGTGCTCTTAACCACTGAGACACCTCTTTAGCACCCACCTCCCTTTTGTTTTGTTTTGGTTTTTTTTTTTTTTTTGTTAAACTTTATTATTTATTTATTTATTTGCCTTGGTGTTTGCCTGGAACTGGAACTACAGACAGTTGTTAGCTGCCATGTGGGTGCTAGGAATCGAACCGGAGTCCTCTGGAAGAGCAGACGGTGCTCTTAACCTCTTAACCGCTGAGCCATCTCTCCAGCCCCCCCCCCACCTCTCTTTTGTTTTGAGGCAATGCTTTGTGTAGGTTAGGCTAGCTTTGAACTCCCTATAAAGCTAAGATGACCTTTAATTTTTATACCCCTGTCTCCATGCTGAGATTATGTGTGCAATGTCATGTGTGGTTCACCTTTTTTTATTACTATTATTATGTGGGTGTTGACACACACAGGGTGCACTGTTCATGTGTAAAAAGATCCTTCATGAATCAGTTGTCTCCTGTTGTATATTCAAGGAGAATGATGCAAGTTCTTTTCCACTGAGTCAGCTTGTATCCACTTTTTGAGTAGACAAGAAATCAGGCTATCCTCAAACTCAGGAAGATTTGCCTGCCTCAGCTTCCCAAGTGCTAGAATTAAAGGCATGCACCACCACACCATCAAGGATCTTTTTTTTATTTTTTTTTTAATAGTGTCCTGCAATGGTTACAAGGGGTGTGGTAACCTTGTGGGATCAGCCTGTTCTCTTTTTTTTTTTTTTTTTAAGATTTATTTATTTATTTATTATGTATGCAGTATACAGAAGAGAGTACCAGATCTCATTATAGATGGTTGTGAGCCACCATGTGATTGCTGGGAATTGAATTCAGGGCCTCTGGAAGAATAGTCAGTGCTCTTAACCTCTGAGCCATCTCTCCAGCCCCATTCTCACTTTTTACGATTTGTGTGTTTATTTACATTTACCTCTAGTGGCCAGAAGATCAGATCCCTGGAGCTGGAGTTATCTGTGGTTGTGATCCACACCTCACATGGGTGCTGGGAACCAAACTCAGTCCTTTGTAGGAGCAGCAAATGCTCTTAAGCACTTAGCCATATCTTAGACCCCTCACCCTATCCACTTGACTCACCATTTCAAATATCTGAAACTATGGGCATATGCTACCATTCCTTTTTTCCTTTTTATTGCCGTGAATACAAAAATAATGTGTGCTTAATAATTGATATATGTTGATATATGTGGAGTGTTTGCTGCACAAGCCTGCTGACCTGAGATCGAACTCTGGAATAGATAGAAACATGAAAAGAAAAAATCCACTCCAAAAAGATTCTTTGACCCACACATGCACATACTCAATATTAAAAATAACTTTTTTAAAAATGATGAGGAACTGGAGAAATGTCTCGGTGGCTAAGAGCAGAGCATCTGGGGTCAATTACTATCACCCACATGGTGGCTCACAGCTGTCTGTAATTCCAGGAATACATGGAGTGCACAAATGCACATGCAGGCAAAACAGCCATGTACGTTTAAGAAGATTGGATTAAATGTTTTCCTTATTTTTCTTGATATGCATATTTCAAGATGCAAGTTTAGACCAGAAGTAAAAGCAATGGTCTTAAGTAGATGACCAGCCTAGAATGTACAAGGATCATTCTTCAGACCACAGAAGCCATGGTTTTATTTAGTCAAATTACTTTCAGTTCCCTGACCCAAATCTTAAAATATGACAGCTACTAAGACTATTTGTAGAGGCTCCTGTTTAAAGTCTATTTAGATTTTTTTTTTTTTAATTCTACAATACCTAATTCAGTTGTGATTGAAATGTCATGTCTTGCTGATGACTTTGTATTAAGTCATTTGCTAATAATGGATATGTTTGTCATGTTACACATTGCTTATCTCTGTTGTTTTCACAAAAGATCTGTATCACTATTAATGCTTTGTTTTTCTTGAATAGATTTATTGCTGACAATCAAATGAATCATGCCTGTATGCTGTTTGTAGAAAATTATGGACAGAAAATAATTAAGAAGAATTTATGTCGAAACTTCATGCTTCATCTAGTCAGCATGCATGACTTTAATCTTATTAGCATAATGTCAATAGATAAAGCTGTTACCAAGCTCCGGGAAATGCAGCAAAAACTAGAAAAAGG
>PVIH01001521.1:0-42528 GCA_004025045.1 Sigmodon hispidus
TTACAGTCCCAATACTGGAAAGGGGGAGGCTTAGTCAAATGGGTGAGCTGCAGGCCAATGACATGTCCTGTTTCAAAGGTGATGACATTTCTAAGATACCCAGGAATTGCAGGAATGAATGGTATTGGAGGTTGTCCTCTTACCTACACACACACACACACACACACACACACACACACACACACACACACACACACACCCCTACACCCCTACACCTATAACAAAGAATCAGTGTCTTAACCTTTGACTCCTATGTGCCTTCAGATGATATAAAGCCCCGAGATAAGTCAGGCAGACGAGGGGGACATAGAAGAAGGCCCTGTATTTGCAGTTGAATTGATTTTTTTGTATTCCTTCATTCCTTTTAAAGGTCAGAGCATAGAAACACTCCTGTTCCCTCCCTTCTTGTGAAGCATCCTCTTCTGTAGCACAGATGGATGTTTCCCCTTGGGGAGTGACAGGGCATACTTGGAGATTGTTCAGCTCTGAGGAGAACAGCTTCTGTCTGAGCTCCAGGGGAGCATGCAGTGAAATGTCTATTGCTGTGACCAACTCCCATCCCTGCCCTGTACCCACCCAGGGCTTCTGTTTGCAAAGGGCTCTTGGAAAATTGTGGATTTCCATAGGCCTTCCTGATAGTTCATGGTGCTGGCAGGGTACTATGTCCGAAACAGAACTGAACTTTCAAGAGGTCTTGAGTCCACTGTTACTTTTACTGACGTGAGATGCCGGGTCAAATGAAGGTGATGGATGGTGGCACCACTTTCCAGAGTTTATCCCGAAACTCTGGTGGATTCTAGAACAGTTTTTTTCTGCTGAGGATTGATCCTCCTTGGGCTTGCTGTTTAGTTTATAACAGGATCTCTCCCTCTCCTCTCCTGTCTGTCCTTCTCCCTTCTCCTTCTATCTTACCTTCTCCCCTGCACCCCAACATGTGTATGTATATATGTGTGTGTGTGTGTGTGTGTGTGTGTGTGTGTGTATCTGTGTGTCTGACACCCTCAATACTGGAGGTAGAGGGCAGAGTCTCACACTTGTCAGGCAAGCATTCTATAGCTGAGCCACACATCTAGGCCTTTTTTGCTTTTTATTTTATGACAGGGTCTCACTAAATTGGCCCGGGGTTAGCCTTGAATTTATTGTCACTTAGACAGGCCTTAGGCTTGTGATTTTTGCCTAGGTCCTGAGTGGCTAATCACATGCCTGTACCACCAGGCCTGGCTAGTTAATTGAGGGTTTCCTTCCTCACTGTTTTGTGTCTTGGTGTGTTCTAGGTTGTTGTATGTTGCCGCGTAGTAGCTAGTGCTGGTGTTGAGATGGCCTGAGGTGACTACAGGTGACAAGAAGGGGCTGCACTTAGGTGACCTATGTACTAACCCTTTGACTAACCTCAGCACTTGGTGTAGTTTGCTATTCCCTGTGCCCCTACAATAAGGGTTGTGACTTCTTACAAAAAGCCAGAGCCTCCATGTCTGGCCCAGGCGCTGGGCAGGTTTCTATGTGCTCTTTAAAGGAGTGATGCTAAGTAAGTTCTTTTCAGCATGTGGTCTTTGCCATCAGCCAGTGATGGTAGTGCTGTTACGGTTAGAGATGGGATTAAAAATCAGTAAGGACGGGGCTGGAGAGATGGCTCAGCAGTTAAGGTTGCATGTGGTTCTTTTGAAGGACCGAGGCCTGGTCAAAATACCCATATTGGGGACTCAAAATTGTCAACAAGTACAGTTCTGGAGGAGCTGATGCTCTCTTCTGGCACTTGCATTCACACACACACACACACACACACACACACACACATACACACACACACACATTAAATAAATAAGTAAAAAGCCCAACAAGGTGGTGATAGTACACACCTTTAATCTCAGCATTTGGGAGGCAGAGGCAGGTGGATCTCTGAGTTTGAGGCCAGCCTGGTCTACAGAGTGAGTTTCAGAACATCCAGGGCTCCACAGAGAAACCCTATCTCAAACCTAGCTCAACCCAACCAACCCAACCTAACCCAAGCCAACCCAAACCAACCCAACTCAAACCAAAACAAACCAACCCAAATCAACCCAGCCCAATGTAACCCAAACCAAAACAACAACAAAAATCCAAACAGAAAGCGGACCATCAAGGAGCCTTGCTCATCAGCACGGACAATGCTGGATGCAGTTCATGCAGCTGAGTGCAGGGCACCCTCCTTCTTGCAGCGTTATCATCCTGTTCAGACACCAGATTGAAGTAGTTTATGGTTTGCTTAGGCCACCTTTTAGGGGAGTGGCTGAGGCCTGCAGCAGTGGCAAATTCTGTTGCCTGCCCAACTGAATGAGTGGCAGGAAGGTGGATCAGCCTATCTCAGTGCTGCTATTTCCAAAGCTCAGCAGCCTCCCCTTGTAACTTCTCTGTATTCCTTGGTGTTTTAGGTGAGATGAGCGAGAGTCGAGCAAAGAGAGTTCGAATAAAAGAGGTCGATGGCTGGACCCTGAGGATGCTCATTGATTATGTTTACACTGCGGAGATTCAGGTCACGGAAGAAAATGTGCAGGTAAGAACAGACACTTCACACCACTTAGCTCTTTGTGTGTGCAATTTTTCTAATCCAAAAAAAAAAAACCACATTCCCACACAGCGTACAGTTTGTACCAACAGCAATAAGATTCATTGTTGAAATTGAGTTTCTGAGGACACTTGGAATGACTGTATCTTCTTAATGGTGTTTCTGATTTTAGTACCTTTAGATCTTTGCAGATCTGAGACATGTCTTTCCTCTCTGAGTAATGCTCCCTCTTTTGTGACAACACTGTCATAGTCTTTATAACTCCTGTTTCATGCAACCCACAGTTTTTCTTTATTCCTCTGAAGAGTAAAGTCTACAAAGGATGTTTTTGACTACCAGCATTCATTAATTCTTTGCTATTTGAGTATTCTCTTTAAGTAATTCTGAAATTTAACCAAAATTTGTTGCAGCATCTTATTTTCTGTAGAGAACAAATATTTAATGTACATTAAATAAATGTTTAAATGTTTTAAGTGGCATAGAAGGTTGTTGCAGAAAAAGGGAAAGAAATTTCTTCTTAAAAAAAAACCCTGATACCTGAGTTTGATGGGGTACATGAGGTAAAAATCACCAAATAGTAAATAAAAATATTATAAAAAAAGAAATGGGCAGTTTGTGGAACCTTGTGGAGTATGATCAGACTATATATATGTTCCTGTGCATGAACTGATATCTTGGGGTTCATCCCCTAAAGAGGAACACCTAACCCAGCCTTAATATTGTGATGAGGAAATTGGACCTACCTCAGATGGATACACCAGACTGAACTGACCCACCTTGGGATTTATTGCTCTCCTTGGGGAAGAGATGAGGGGCTGGGGTAGGGGAGGCTGAGGAAGGACTGAGAAGGACTGGGAGAGGGAAGGGAGGTGAGCAGGGGTATACATGGAAAAAATCCTTTTAAAATAAAAATTTAAAAAAACAGAAAAAAAAATTATAACATCAACTAAACCAACAACAACCAAAAAAAAAAAAACAGGGCTGGAGAGATGGTTCAGTGGTTAAGAGCACTGAATGTTCTTCCAGAGGACCCGAGTTCAATTTCCAGCATCCACATGACAGCTAACAACTGTCTGTAATTCAAATATCTGACATCCTTACACAGTTATACATGCAGGCAAGACACCTGTTCACATAAAATAAGAATAAATATTTAAAAAAAAAAAACAAGACCGGGCCCTGATCTGGTTTCAATAAGAGTGGCCCCCACAGGCCCATATATGTTAACTGCTTAGTCTCCTGGGAGTGGACCTGTTTGAAAGGGTTAGAAGGATGAGGAGGTGTGGCCTTGTGGGAGGAAGTGTATCATGGGGGTGGAGTTTGAGGTTTCAACAACTCAAGCCAGGCCTAGTGGTTCACTCATGGCCTGAGGATCAGGATCTAGGGCTCAGCTACTGCCCCAGCACCATATCTGCATTCACATCATCCTCATCATGCTGATAATGGACTAAACCTCTGAAACTGTAAGCAAGCCCCAAATAAATTCTTTCTTTGATAAGTTGCTATGGTCATGGTGCCTCTTCTCAGCAATAAAACAGTGACTAGAACAGGCTCTTTTCTGTGACTCTTCCCCATAAAACGATCTTTTCTCCCTGAGAAAGTAAGCTGCTGTTCTCTGTTTGAGACAGATCCTGCCAGCCATGCATTGATTTAAGTACGTGAACACATGACAGACATGCACAGAACTTAAATTTTGAGTATGTTTAGTCTGTATTTGTTTGCCAACTTTGCTGTTTTTTACTCAACAGAATGGCTTGTTCTTGTGTGTGGGGGTCTCATAAATAACAGGTGTGTCGTATATAGCAAGAATTCTGCAGACTAGACTCCTGAAAGTGGAATGGGTTGAGCAAAGAATACATACATGTTTTAATTCTGAGTGGTTGTGCCCTATCCACATTTAAATGTTTGTATTTATATAGTCCTTTCAGTAGGGATACTGTGTTTTAAGGATAACGTAGAGAACTTAGAACCACTTAAAAAATATTTATTTTTAGTTTATGCCTCTGTGTTCGTGTGAGTGTTTGAGCACTTGTGGTCTCCGGAGCTGGATTTACAGGTGCTTGTCAGCCAGGCATGTGTGTTGAGAACCAGATTTTGATTTTCTGGAAGGATACGCATGTAGTCTTTACTACTGAGCCATCTCTCCAGCTCTAAGAACCAAACTCTTAAGAAACGGTTCCTAAATCCTACTCGTACAGATAAGATACGGGTTTCGTATTTTATGTCTTTGTCTGTCTGAAATGTTCTCTCTGGTGTTTGGGTGGTAACCGAAGAACTGCTGTTGTGGTGCTTCCCACGCTGTCTGCTTACCGTAAAATGTTAGCTGGAGGAAGCTAAGCTCCTGGCGGGCCTTGGAACCATTCTCCTTCTAGACTTTATATACTCTGCTTGGACCTCTTACTTATGAGTTAAAATGCTTGAAAATCCACCATCCATTTTTGAGTTGTGATCATATACTTACTGAACTTTTTTTTTTATATTTACATGTGGGGGATTGTTGTACATGGTTCTGGCCTGGACTTTCCCAGTCTGGACCAAAGGTTTAGTCTCACTCTTGGCCCCGCTTTGCCTCAAATAATCACATACAGGCATATATTATTTTTACACTGATTGACTTAGGGCCCAGGCATGTAACTTGCTAGCTCCTTCATCTGAACTCAACCCATCTTGTTTACCTATTGTGGCTCGGTACCTTTTCTCAGAGTGATATTTCCTCTGCATCTCCTGGCAGCTCTGGTGACTCTGGCATCTGTGACTGGCATCTGTCTCTTCTCTTGAGTTTTCTTAGCCTGGTGGCCCTGCCCATACTTCCTGTTTGCCTTTGACCAATCAGCATTTTATTAAACCCAAAGGCGAGACAAATATTTACATTACCAGCATTACAGGGGACATACATTGTTAGTGTTTTGCATGTGGGAGAGACACAAAACATTCGCTGCCAGGTGCCACACAGAGTTTATTTAGGGGTTTGGATATCTGGAGGAGGGAGGGGTGGGATGGAGAAAGAAGGAAAGAAAGAAGAGGAAGAAGGAAAAAGAGAACGCAGAAAAAAGGACCCACTGCTATGTGTTATTTCTTATTAAGGGAGCAAGTGGGCATACAGCCACGCCTAGTGGCATGCCGGGACACAGCCAGGCCTGGGGGCGCGCTCTGCAGGCAGTGCATGACTTGTCTGGAACACACCTGCATGCATGCTATTGTATACGTGTGGAGATCAGAGGACAACGTCGAGTGTCATTTCTTGCCTTCCACCTTGTTAGAGGCAGCGTCTCTGTGTGTTGTTCAACACTCTGCCAGATTAGCTGGCCAGCAAGCTTTCAGGGATTCTCATGTCTCAGTCTCTGGTCTTGCTGTAGGGACTTGGAGATTATGGATTCATCCTACTGTACCTGGCTTTATGTGGACTCTGGGGATTTGAACTCAAGTCTTTATGCTTGCATAGCAACCACCTCATTATGCCCTCTTCCAGAACCTTGAATGAGCATGTGTTTTAGTGTGGAGGAATGTGCTGGCATTATGTCAGAATATAAGAGTAGGTTGGAATCCGTCATCTCCTTCTGGACTTTTCTGTACATTTAAATTATTTTTGGGCTTTGGAGACATTGTTTTCGGTAAGAAAGTATCTTGGTTTTACTTCGTTGTGCTTTCTATTAATTGATGTGCATGAGTGTCACTCCACACTATTCCTACCTAGCAAATGGATTACAGGTTTCTATGACACACAGTGGCCATGTGGAAGAAATTGCTAAAGGTATGCAGGCCTGAGAATCTGAACAGTAAGTTCTGTCGTTCCTGTAGCTTGTAGTAGTTTTTACGGCGGGAACATTGCCACTTGGGAGTGAGGGCACCTCTCAGGTTTCTTTTAATAACTGTCACACTCCAGTCTTAATATATTTGTCAAAACCTTTCGGAAAAATTTGCTGTGATGATTTGCCTTGTGTACATTGCTTAGCCCTTAGAGAAGTACTTTCTAAGAATTGCATTGGGCAGCCTTGCTTTGTTCTGTAGCTTTCATTTAGAGGTATGTGGGGTCTCTTTAGCTTAGGGGTACCCTAGTTTAATAAAATCCTTATTCTGTAGTTGAAAAGACATTTGAAACTTTCTGTAATAAGTATTTTTCAGTGAAATCTAGAGGAAGGCTTTATAGATGAATGAGTATCAAACTGCTCTTTACTCTGTTTTGATCATCTTTGTACTTTGTTTAAACATTTTTAATTAATTAATTATTTTGTCCAGTCTAGTTTATTCTAAGAAAAAAAGTATCTGGTGACCTTAGAAAGGTTATGCTGAAGTCCCGAGTGGTTACCTGGTAACACCAGGCATCCCTGAGTGCTAGGTTTCTTGTGTGGACTGTGGGGCAGATCATTGTAGAATGCAAATATTTACTGTTGTTTTTTGATTTCTGCATTAGACCTACAATCAACTCTTTTGCAAGATAAAGTCTTTTTTCTAAACTTCTGATTTGGAAGCAAAGCTGAGTAACTCCTGAAGCTATGACAAGAGTCTCTGGGATGTTTGTTTTGAGAGACTCTCAGCGCTTTGGACCAGGTGTCTGCCAGCAGCTGGTGACAGAGCGAGACCTTTGTCCTGTTTCTCCTGTCTTCTAGTTTGAGTTCCTGTCCCCACCGGCTTCCTATTGCACACATTTAAAACACTGTGATAGCTATTTGAGGTGAAGGTTGTTAACTTTGAGTCAGAATGAGGGAATGAATAATCTGAGGATTTCTCTCCAAAGAAGGAAGAATCTCGTCTGTATTATATAAGCAATAGGACTATTTCAGGTTTTCTTGATTTTGCTTTTTTTTCTGCTTGGTATTACTTTTTATTATTATTATTATTATTTGGTTAGGTATTTTTAAACTTTGAGTTTGGCTGTTTCATATATTTTAAAGTTCGTAAATAATTTGAGCTAAATGAATTGACAGTAATTTGGGTTTTTAAGGGGAGGTAAAAGGAAACCCTTTTTTTCCCCATGACCTCTCCTAGCATGGCTTCTTTGTGCAAATAGCATTTTGTCTCTTCTGCCTTCCTTCTGACAGGCTGAATGTGCTAACTCATGTCTTAATTTGGATGCTGCTTCTTAGTAGACTTTATAAATGTTATAAATCTAGGGAATAAAGAAACAAGGCTGCAGCCTGCTGTTAGAAGGGCTTTTCAACGTTTGCCAGTCAGGGACAGCTGCAGGCTGGGGAAATACAAAGAATAATGAATGAACCTTTGCAGACTTCCAGAAGATCCATGTGCATTTTCCTACTTTCTCACTCTTTTAAGAAGCCTTAGCAAGCCAAGCATGTGTCACATGCCTATGATAACACATGTGACACATGGCCATGGTAGTAGCTCGGTGTTTCTCAACCTTCCTAATGCTGTAACCCTTTAGTACAGTTCCTCCTATTTTGGTGATCCCCCCACCATAAAATTATTTCATTGCTTCTTTATAGCTGTCATTTTGTTAGTTATGAATGATAATGTAAGTGTCTGATGCGTAGGCTACCTAACATGTAACCTCTGTAGGAGTTGTGACCCACAAGATGAAAACCTGCATGAGTGAGGCTGAAGTGAGAGGGTCATGAGTTCAAGAATAACTGAGGGATGAGGGGGACTGCAGGCAGTGACCCATGAAGAGATGAGAATGAAAACCTGGTTCAGATAGACTTCATCAGCATAATTAAAACAGTACAAAATTGGGAAACGTTTCCAGGCAATAACTATTCCCATTCCAGGTATACTAAAAAGCTTAAAGTGCAACTATTTAGAAACTTTTCCAGACCATGTGACCATGAGGGCAAGTTCTGTAGTTAAAAGGCTAATCTAACGTGGTTTCTGATGAAGATAGCATAGACATCAGCAGGACATAAAGTACATGTGACATCATCTCTATGGGTGTGCTTAACTGGGAGCTAGAGATAATGGTCTAGGAAGGGGGAGTCTGAAAGAAGCATTCTGGGAGATTTAGGTGAGGTCTGCCTCTACAGATATCAAAAGTGTCACCAGATCGTACACAATATCCACTCTAAGCCTTCTGGGCAGGAAAATGGGGATTTTTATCTTCTCTATCAAAGAGAGGCCCTTGTGTGTTTAACATTGCTGGTTTTCCTAGGGATTTGTGGGTACAAGGCCTTCGTGACCTCAACAGGGGGAGAGAAATATAATAAGGCCCTTTTCTAAAAAATATAAAAACTTAAGATGTAAAAAAGTATAAATGTATGGTTGTATGTATGAATATTATCAAAGCAGAAATTTAATCAGGTATATCTCTAGCCATGTATTACCATTATACCTGTGCATTGTTTATCTCATTTCATGTTTCTAATGATACATCAATCTATTTTGTCATTGAAAATAATAGGCTCAGAATGCTTAAGTGATTTGTTCAACACTATCCATCTTAAAGAGATTTTATTCTATTTGTATGTGTACACATTTGTTTGTGTGTGCCAGTATATTGGTGTCTTTATTGCTCTTCATGTTTGTATTTATGTGTGTGTTACATATGTGTGATGTATATGCATATGAGTGTATGTGCTCACACAGGCCAGAGGCAGGCGTTGAATATCTAACTGTATCACGCTCCTCCGCCTTAATATTTTGAGGCATGTTCTCTCTCTGAACCTGGAACTTGCAGTTTTTGCTTAGGCTGGGATTCAGCAATCCTCTTCTTACACTGCTCAGTGCTAATGTCATAGGGTTGTAGGGTTTTCTGTGGTTTATACATGATTGTTGGGATTCAAACTCTAGTTCTCATGCTTGTACACCAAGAGTTCTTAGCTGCTCGTTTCATCTCTTATTGAACCTAGAGCCCACTGTTTTGACTAGTGCCCAGAGAGCCCTAGAGATCCTTCTGCCATTTCTTCTCCAGTGCTGGAGTTAGACATGTGTGGTGCCGGACCTCATGCTTGGCTGGCTGGCTTGCCCTTTCTGTTTGTCTTCAAGTTTTTCCTGCCTGCCCTCTTCCTCTCTCTTTCTCTCTCTCTCTTGTTCTGGGTATTAGAGATCAAGCACAGGGCCTTGTGTCTGTACAGCAAGTACTTTACCTATTAAGCTATCTTCCCCAGTCCTTATGAAGAGATCATTTTTTAATAAATTATAAATATTGACTGGGGATACATAATTTCATTGAAAAGCACTTGCTTGGAATGAGCCCCATACCACCAAAGAGAAAAGAAAATACCAAGACTTTATAACAGAAAAGAAAATCTCCCATATCCCAAAGTATGATAGTTATTAGCATTTTTGGAGACTCTTAAACATTTCATTTTTTTTTTTTTACTATATTTCTTTGCTAAATTTGTAGTTTTGTTCTATACATTTTGACTTTTCAGCTTGGGGGCCTGCTAAAAGTAGGTGTTTTTCACTTGATGTAAGTATGAAAAATAAAGGTAATAATAAAGTGTAAAAACAAAGGTAATAATAAGTAGTACTGGTGTAAACAAGTGGTCACTTGCACGTTGATTTTATGGACATCCATCTCTTGGCTCCATTTGTATTGGAGTACTGTCATTGGAGGCAGATTTGATAGTTTTAAGTGGATGAATTTTAAGCAGTTCATGAAAATTTTGTGTTATATCAGCAGGGATTGTTTGGGACAAGATTACCTCATTTCTTTAAAAATAGAACAAATTAAAAATGAGCATTTTGAGAGCTTTAAAGTTAGCTCTTGGTAATAAACACAAATGACAGTGGGAATGATTGTGGTGGAGGAGGGGATACTGGTGGTGATGGTGGAGGAGGAGATACTGATGGTGATGGTGGAGGAGGGGATACTGATGGTGATGGTGGAGGAGGGGATACTGGTGGTGATGGTGGAGGAGGGGATATTGATGGTGATGGTGGAGGAGGGGATACTGGTGGTGATGGTGGAGGAGGGGATATTGATGGTGATGGAGGAGGGGATACTGGTGGTCATGATGGAGGAGGGGATACTGACAGTGGTGATGGTGGAGGAAGGGATACTGGTGGTAATGGTGGAGGAGGGAATACTGGTGGTGATGGTGGAGGAGGGGATACTGGTGGTGATGGTGGAGGAGGGGATACTGGTGGTGATGGTGGAGGAGGGGATACTGATGGTGATGGTGGAGGAGGGGATACTGGTGGTGATGGTGGAGGAGGGGATACTGGTGGTGATGGTGGAGGAGGGGATACTGGTGGTGATGGTGGAGGAGGGGATACTGGTGGTGATGGTGGAGGAGGGGATACTGGTGGTGATGGTGGAGGAAGGGATACTGGTAGTGATGATGGAGGAGGGGATACTGACAGTGGTGCTAATAGAGGAGGTTGTTGGTGCTGGTGATGATGGGGAGTAATATTGATACCTCCAGAGACAGTAGTGTTGGTGATAAGGATGATGGAGAAGATTGGTGGCAGTGAGGGTCGTGATGGAGAAGATCGGTAGCAGTGATGGTGATGATGAAGGAGAAGATTGTGGTGATGTTGCTGTTGATGATGGTAATAATGATGGTGCTGCTGCTGCTGGTGGTGATGATGGTGATGATGCTGGTAGTAATGGTAGAAATAGAAGTAATGGTTGAGGAGGTGAAAAAGGAGGCAATAAAGATGGAGGTGATGGTAATGATAAAAAATAATGGCGGAGATAGAAATAGAAGAGGTGGAGGGCATGAATATGGTGGTGTGATAATATCTCTCAGGCAGATACCAGTGCCTGACACATAAGGAGCTGCTATTATGTGGATATGGCTTCAATTCTATAGTGCCTAGATTTAAGCTTATCTATAAAGAAATTTGGCTAGGGTATAGGTGATTGACATGAACAAAGTCAAGTATACTTGGAATTTTGGAGTGTCTGTTCCTATAGAGGGCTAGAAAGCAAGCCAAGATCTGGAACTTATTATGTGAGGCTTTGGGGCCCACATTGTGGCTTAGGGGAGCCTATTCATGCATAGGACAGCTGGGTTCATGACAGATTAGACTGGAAACACTGGATTGGAGTTTAATTAACTTGGCAATTTTGGACAGGATTTTTTTTTATTTTTTTTTATTTTTTTTTTTGCTAAATAGGAATAGACTGGGAGATGCAAGGTTGTAAGGATCTGAATGTGGACTGGGCACTAGACAGGGTTGGTAACTATCACAGTTTCCTACACCTGGCTTGTACCTTTCCCTTACTCACTTCTGAGCTCTTGAGCTTACATATTTCATTTTTCCCACAGACAATAGTGATCTTGACGAATTCCAGTTTTCAGTCGATCATTTGCTAAATATTTATGGAGTGTTTATTATATGCCAGGCAGTGTGCTATCCATTGACAATTCAATGTCAAACAGAGAGACAAGGTCCCTATCTGAAAAGTCTTTATGTTGTTGTGGGGCAGTGGCAAGTCAAACAATAAGCCCTCAGAGAAACAGGATAATTTTGAATTATTACTGTGCTCTAAGGAGGACTCATTTGAACAGAAAGCTGAATGAAGAGAAGAAAGAAGTGACCTAGGGATGAAGGCAGAGAATATCCTAGCAGAAGGAATGTCGGGGATGGTGATGGGAGGAAGCTGGACATATGTAAGGTCAAACAGTGAAAGGTTTGGGGATTTTGGTTTTGGGATTTTGGTTTTGGTGTTTGAGTCAGAGTCTCTCTACATAGCCATTGGCTGACCTGGAGCTTACTATGTAGATGGGGCTGACCTCTGCCTTCACATGTTGGGATTAAAGGCATGTGCTACCATAACCAGCATAAGTTGATTATTGTTTGAGGAAACTATCTTATGGAGAGACTGGAGAAGGATGACATGGAAATGTAAATAGATCCAGATGAGGCAGGAATTTACTGTAGCGAAGAGGTGTGGGTTTATTCTATATGTAGGATTTTAGATACTACTTCCTTTTTCCAGTTGCTATGTGGAAGATGGATTGTAGGTATAGCAGTGAAAGTTGGGGGGGCTGGAGAGATGGCTCAGCGGTTAAGAGCACCGTCTGCTCTTCCAGAGGACCCGGGTTCGATTCCCAGCACCCACATGGCAGCTAACAACTGTCTGTAGTTCCAGTTCCAGGCAAACACCAAGGCAAATAAATAAATAAATAAAGTTTAAATAAAAAAAATAAAAAAAAAGAAAGTTGGAAGATTATTTAATTTTTATAAAATTTTATTTATGTTTAGGTATTTGCCTGCGTATATATTTGTGTGCACTACATGCATGCCTGGTGTCCATGGATTACAGAAGAGAGTATTGGACCCCTGGGTCTAGATTATGAACATGGGTGCTAGGAATCAAACTGGGCTCCTTTGGAAGAGTAGCAATACCATCTCCCACTCATGAGATCATTTAGAAATCTGTTGGGGTAGGCCAGCTGAGGGAATGGGTATTTGATATGAAGTGATAAATCATGGTTATTAGATTTTGGAGATGTTTGGAAGTAGGGCCAATGAAATTGGTGTTTGCCTCAAAGGTGATAAAGATTTAGCAAGGATGTTCTGAGGAGTCAGACAGACAATTGTGTGTTGTTTCAGATGGGAAGGGGGTATATTTTTGGGGTAGTGGGAATTGGGGATTAGTAGTTCTTTTTTTGGTAATGTTCGCTTTGGCTGTTGATGAATACTTGAGTAGTTTTGACTTTGGGAAGGGATCAGATGTCACAAACTTGAAAGGAAGCATAGAGAATGGAAGAAAAAGGAGAATGAAGGGCAACCAGCAGTAGTGCCGAGTCAAGTATTCTGCAGTTTGGATGAGCCAGTCATGTCGAGGGAAGCTAGAGGCATGCCAGTTTTAGAGAAGGGAAATCTGAGGAAAGATGTTAGGAGTTTGTGACAGGCCAAGAAAGTGGAGAGTGAGTTGACATTGGTAGGGGGTGGGGGAGAAGATGATCGTGCAGCCTCATCAGA
Source organism: Sigmodon hispidus (assembly GCA_004025045.1). Taxonomy (NCBI): domain Eukaryota; kingdom Metazoa; phylum Chordata; class Mammalia; order Rodentia; family Cricetidae; genus Sigmodon; species Sigmodon hispidus. Next base: position 13,373 of record PVIH01001521.1, read on the forward strand.
GTGTGTGGTGGTACTCAGCAGTTTACCGTGCACAGTCTCAGTTATGCTGACTATCTGGTGTCTTGTCTGATTAGTGCTACTGCATTCAGAATGTTCTAGAATGGACGGTGAATTACAGGGTCATGCTAATCGATAATGACCTGAAAATTTAGATGTGATGATAAGAATGAAAAGTTGATTGGAGTGGACGGAGGAGACTACAGAGATCATAGGCTGCTCATCCAGAGCATTTTGCTCTGAAAGCAAAGGGAAATTGCTGGTTGAAAGGGATGAGGAGGGTAATGGAGGGTTGTTTTCTAGTGCTAGTATCCTAAAGCAAGTTTCTGTAGCAGTCAGAATGACCCATGAGAAGCAGAGGTTGGTAAAAAATAGAGAGAATGAGAGAAAGGTATACTGGGGAAGGTCTTATAAAATTGACAAAGGTTAAAATCTGAAAGTAGAGGGATTTACTTGGGATGAGCAACAAGAAAATCATTTCACTGTTGACTCAGAGGAAATGCAGACGTGTTTATAGGTTTAAGTAGCTTAGTGGCTTGGATGGTGGGTAGGTTAGATGTCCCATCAGCCTGCTTGTGTTTATAAAGATGGGGGCGGTGATAAGTTACCTGCCTTGATGAACATGGGGGAAAAGTGATACTGGAGATTTAAGAAGAGACCAGCAGTGCGAAGTCATCATCTTGGAAAGGCAAAGGTGAATTTGCTCACGAAGCACAGTAAGTAGGAAGATCCTGTTGAGAGCTCACTTGAGATCTGTAGGCAGAATGATCAGCTAGAATGGTTGTGTGATTTTTCTTCAGTCACATCCAGCCATCTCCATATAGAGATGATGAATATCGCTATTGCTGTAAAGTGCTGCAGAGGAAACCACCAGCGCTGTGACCTAATACCCCAATTATTCATCTTTAAGGCCTTGCACATTGACAGGTTTAAGTCACCTAAGCTGAGCTGAGTGACTAGCCTGTTCCACATTTCTGCCATCCTTCCGTGTTAATGAAATCTAGAAGGAGAACACATGGATAGATAATTGACGAGTGGGGGGATGGTTGTGTGATCTGTATTTGCCCGCTTTAGAGGTATTAGCTATGTTCTCTCACTCTGGATCTGTTATTTTCAAAAGCTGTCAGAAGTTGTGCTGTGCTTGTGGTTTAGGTTTTTAAAAGACCATTGGTAAATGAGTAGCAGTGAATGATATCAATGCATAATCCCACCAAGGAGAGTGAGGGGATGTTAGCTTCTAGGGAGCTGGGTTAGAAAGGAGGGAGTGCCACTGGGGATTGACATGTGCGTGTCATAAAGCAATGCTGCTTTTTCTTTTTTAGGTGGGGATGGTGCCCAATTAGTGGAATAATTTCAGTGAGCCATCATAAGAGATTAGAAAGTTCTAGTCATGTCTAAAGTCTAAAGAGTAGAGTAGGAAATAGGTTCTAGAAAGTTTCCATGTGTTGTGAGACTTTTGAGTTTAGATTGTAATGTAAAAAATGTGGAGTATGATACAGAGGATATGGAAAGAAAAGTTTGATAAATATTAGGTCTGAGTTTGTTACTAAGTAGATAAACACATTGTTGTTTGGGTGTATTTTTAGTTTCTTGTTTTTTTTTTTTTTATCCCAGACTGTATTATTTATTTATTGTGTGTAATTTGTACATGTGTGGGTGTGCACGCCATAGTGCACATGTGACCAGAGGACATTCTGTTTTCTCCTTTTGTAATGTGGGTCCCAGGCCTGGTGGCAGTGAGTTCTCTGATCTCTTTAGCCTTCCAGATTGCATTCTTCAGGGTACATTTCTAATTGGGAAATGTCCAATATGTGACTATATGACTACTGGGGAAGCGTGGGTACTCCAAGAAAGTAAGGTTTCTTTCAGTGAACAGACATGCAGATGGACTTGCTTTCTCAAGGGAGGGAGCTATGCAGATTATATCAGTGTGATGGCTGGGTCTCGAGTCTCCTTTCTGTTTTTTGACTTTATGGCTTTAGAAACTGTTTCATTAGGCTGATTGTACTCTTCGGAAGTAGATCTTGTTACTCAAAATTAAAAGATTAATACAAGAGCCTTAATAATCTTATATTTTCAGTAGGATCTCAGGTCTATTTCTATGGAGTGTTATGAATGGACAATATAATGTGTATGATCACAGAATCTAGCTAATTATGATAGAATTTGTAATCAGAGCATCATGTGGGTAGCATGGATGCTAGGGAAGAAAGACTTTGTCAGAGATGAAGAGGTGGGGCAGTCCTATTGAGCTTTTAGTCTATTCTAGAACCATGTTTCACACAATGTAGGTATTGACTATGCCCCATGACACCAAGTGCCTCCATCTTCCTGGGCTGTGCTGGGAAAACCTTATCAGACAGTCGCCTGTCACGTAGCCTATTTAGTTAGTTAGCTGGTAATTATGCTCTTCTTCCTTGGGCACTTGTGGATATAAATAGCTAACTCTGCTAGCTACAGTAGGTCACTCAGGTAGTGACTCTCAACCAGAGGGCCCTGGAGTCTTTGATCTCTTCAGAAATTCCTGGGCATATTTAATAATATGGACATCTACACTATTAAAAATGTTTGCTTCTGAAAAAGACTGTATAACTATACACTTGATTATGCTCTCCCCCACCCCCCACCATTGTGCTGGGGATTGAACTCTTAACCTCATGAGCATATTAGGCCAGCATTCTACAACTGAGCTGTGTCTCCAATCCCTTGGTTATATTTTATTGTTACTGACAGATGGCCTTTCCAGGTTGGCTCCCCTATTAGCACCCTTTGCTCATCTCAGTAGGTTGACCTTTTTTCCTTCACAGCCGTTGTATATTTAGAAGTTGCTCAAGTACCACAGGAGTGGAAGTTCAGTAGGAGACTTAGCTTCCAGGTCTTGCTAAGTATCCTTAGTGGCCTCTTAGGACATAATCACTTAAGTGTATAATGCTACATGTTGAAATGACAGTTGAACAATTCAGAAAATAATAATAAGCCCTTAGAGTGGTTCTCTGCTAGAAAATCTCCATGGGCCAATGGGCCCTGGCTAATTATCATATGATCATTTACAGCTCAAGTCCTGAATTATCATTAGCTTCAAGAATAGATTTGAGTAGGGCATTAACCTTTCTGTCATCTCAACCATTGAGTGAAGCCAATAATGCCTTGCTGTATTATGAAAATGCTGTAAAATGCACCAGTTAAAGCTTGCAAAAATGTTAAAAAGGCTTCATGAATATTGGACAGAAATAAGAAATGGCCAGCAAAAAATAAGAATGAAGAAGATAATAGCTCATGAAGTTTTTCTGAAGATGTCACTAGGTTAAAATTGCCATCTGACACCCTGTATTCTCATTTTTTTCTTTATTTTTTGTTGTTGTTAATTTGCTACAGAGTTCTCTCTATATAGTGACTGTTTTGAGTTTGAATTAGTGTTGAGATAAAACTCTGGAGTGGTTGTTGTACCATGATGTATACCTGATTTATAACAACCTATTCCATTGGGTTGACACACAGTGGCTGGAGCAAAAGAGTTTCTTTTCCTAGCATAACATGTGGAGGGCTATTGCCTTCTACTTACGCTCTGTTTTACTGTGGGATGGAAGTAAAACCTTTGTTAGATGATGTGCCTAGAAAGCATAATTTAAAACGGAAAAAAAAATCATACATAAAAATCCCTTGGATCAAAACCTCAGAACTAATGGTTGCTTATAATCAACCATTATAGTCATGATCAATGAGGTTGTATCATTGGTGTGCATTATCTGATATTCTAATACTTAGTAATCTTCTAGCATATTTTATCCACCTCATCAGGATGGTAGACATACAGGTTTAGTATTATCCAAAGACAGAAAATTTTCAGTTATTTGCAATTTGATAGTTTTGTGGAAGTCTGATTTTGGTTGAATATTTGAGCAGCTATAACATGCTTTTTTTCAGTCATTCTGGTTAAATTGTGTTATATTCCATATAATTTAGGAGGACAGAACACATAAAAATCTTATTTAAATTTGCTCTGGGAAGGTTATTACCATCAGTGAGTTGGAGAAATTTAAAGCCTTATCCTGATAATTTCTAGAACTCTGTGGATACAAGCCTTGACGCTGCTCCAGGTCCTTGTTTGGGTCAGAGCTGGGTGTTGAGAAGCTTCATGTTAACTTACATGTGGCTTTGTATCACTCAAGCATATACTCTTTGAAGATGTCCACACAACTGAGTCATTATGAGGCTGATGTTTTCAATGGCTTTATGTGACACATAAAAGACATTTATGATGGACAAAAACTGGCTTGACCTTGATTATAATATTGCAAATTACAGCACTGCAGTAATAATTTTGAACAATAGTGAAGAAAAATAGAGGTAAAAAGCCTCAGCAGACAGAAGCTTTTCATGGTCTTTGATATTTGCTTCCTTCCTATCGCCTAGGTATGGAGTCTGTGTATGACACATAAGAACCCACCTGGTCGCCAGTATCCTGAGTGGGTCTCTCCAAACTGGCTTGGTGGTTAAGGAAGCCTGAAATTCAATTATTTGTGGATCTGGCATGTTAAGTTTGAGATCAAAGAAATTTTTGTAAAGCCAACCATTATTGCTGCACACATTTTAAAATTAGTATGACCTTTTGATGTTTACTGTCTTAGTTTTATGGATAGGTTAAGAAAATTCCTGTGCTTTTGATAATCTGTTGATTCTGAAATTTCTATTGTGAAAAACTGAATACATCACTATTATGTGTTCATGATGTTAGTGGTCGGGTGTGTGTGTGTGTGTGTGTGTGTGTGTGTGTGTGTGTGTGTGTGTGTGCAGAGGCCTGAGGTTAACATCATTGGTGTTTCCTTTATTGCTTTCCACCTTATTTTCTGAAACAGGGTTTCTTGTTGAACTCGGTGTTCACTAGTTGGCCAGACTAGCTGGCTAGTGAGCCTCTGAGGTCTTCCTGTCCCCACCTCTCAATGCTTAGGTTATAGGTGCACACCCAGTTTTTGGTTGTGGGTGCTGTGATCTGAGTTTAGGTCTTCATGTTTGTGTAGCCAGCACTTTACCCAGGGAACCATCTTTCTTACTCCACTATTTTAAATGAAGTCTCCGAATGCTACTGTAGAAATTTTATTACAGGACTACATTTCATGTTTTTATTTTGATTTATTTTAAATTTTAGACCCTGACAGGGCCATTATTTTCCATTAAGAAAAAAGATTAGGTGTATGTATGGCTTATGATGCCACCTGTTGACTTCTAGCTAATCTGCAGTATGTACTTTCTGTTTTGTATTTTGATGGTCATGAAGAGCCTCTTGTGTGTAGCTCTACGACTGAGCTGCATCCTCTGTCCATAGTGTAGACTTTAAGGGCTCATTCTTGTTTCCTTAGTAAAATATAACTTAGATCTTAATTGTGTAGTTTGCAGAATTAAGAAGTGCAGCTACTTATGACCCATGGTGCATCAAGACATTGAACATGTAGAAACTTGAACATTTGTTTCAGTAAATGTTTCACCCCTTCCCAGAATACCAATGTGATTTCTGTGAGCATAGTTCTGGCTGCTTTGAACTTTATCTAAACAGGAGCATCTGGGATGTGATTCGGGTAGTCGTCTGTCCCACACTGTAGTGTCCGTGAATGGGTTTTGAGTAGCTTGTTTCTGCATTCCTGCTGAGTGATCCTTTATACACATTGACTTTGTGATAAAGTGTGTTGATAAGCACTCACCTTAACAGTTTGGGGTGTTATGAAAGATCTAAAGCGCCTTGATGGGCAATGCTGAGCTTAACAAATGTGCTGCAATTAAACTCTTGTTCGGGTCAGCCAAGCTTTCAGGAAGATGGGTGGCCTTAATTTCCTATAAAGTCAAATCTAATTGGATTTTTTGCTTAGGTGCTCTGTTTTGTATCTTTCTGTTTTTCTGGCAATAGTTTAAACTTACTATCGTCTTTTTTATGTCCCACATTAGCTTTGAGACACAAGGTTGGGAAGCGGTGTATGAATATTTAATGTAGACAGGGTTCAGAGGAGAGATGTTATTTCTTATGAAAAACAACATACAACTGCCAAGTAGCTGTGTCCTCTTCTGAAGTGTGTGTGTGTGTGTGAGAGTGTGTCTGTGAACACAAATGGAGGCCAGCAGACTACCACATATGAACACCACCTGTCTCCTGAGTGAGACAAGTTCTCATTGGCCTGGAGATCATCAGTTAGGATAGAAGCCAGGATACATGGCTGGTGATTCCCAGGGATGTCCATCACCTCCTTAGCACTGAGATAACAAGAGCATGCGCTCTGCTTAGCGTTTTTGTTTGTTCATTTTGCTTTTTGAGACAGGGTCTCTTTATGTAGCCAGGCTGTCCCAGAACTTACTTTGTAGATAAGGCTGACCTCCAGGTCACAGAGATACATCTGCCCCTGCCTCCTGAGTCCTGGGATTAAAGGCAGGTGCCCATGGCTCTGGCATTTTTTTCTGGGTTCTGGGGTTGAACTCAGTCCTCATGTTTATAAGGCAAATACTTTAGCAACTGATTGATCTCATCAGCCCTTCAAATAGTTCTTTAAGGGTTAAGATTTTATTGTTTGTATGTGTCTATATGCCTGTGTTTTGATTTAGTGCTATTTCTAAGAAAACAAAACAACAGAAATGATTAGCCTTCTCTAAAATTCTAAAGACTCCCATTGTATTGTTTAAGAAGAAGATGAAGGCAGGCATGATAGTACATGTTTGCACCAGCACTGAGGAGGCATTGGCAGGCAGAACTCTGTGAGCATGAGGCCCTGTACTTTAAGCTATACAGGGCTGTAGTGGAGCTCTTGTGTTTAAAAAAAGAGAGAGGTGGAGAAAGGATGAGAGGGAGAAGGAGAGAGAGAGGAGAAGAGAGAGAGAAAGAGAGAGAGGGATATGAATTATAGGTGTAGAAGGAAGGTCGACGAGAAGAGAGGAAAGATCAGGAGAAAGGAAGGCAAATGCAATAATGCAATGAGGGTTCTCTCTGAATTGCTTTCCCCAGTCTAGGGAACGATTGCCACAAAAATGAGACGACGGAGATGAATTATTTCGACAGTTGAATTTGGCACTTAGTTTGTCAATTGTCACCAGTGTTGTTAAGGTGCCTGTGACCTTTAAGAGGCACCCTTGTTTCCTCTTCTGAAGACACATCTTACCACTGTCCTTTGAGTAACTTAAACATAATTTTTAATTTTTTAATAAAGATTTATTTATTGTATTTATTTATTGTGTATGCAGTGTGCTGTTTACATGCCAGACAAGGGCACCAGATCAAATTCAAGATTGTTGTGAGCCATCATGTGGTTGCTGGGAAATTATATTCTTAGAAAGTGGATATGAAGCTAGTGATAGATCTCAAGAAATTCTAGAAATGTGGGAAGGAAGAATTTTGAAGGACCTAATATAGTGTCTATATTAGATTGGTGGTACACAGAAGTGTTCCCAGCGTGCTGGAGGCAGAGGCCAGAGAACAGGAAGTTTGAGGCTGGCTTGGGCCAGATAGCAACAGCCCCATCTCAGAAGCAAAACCAATATAAACAAACAGACAAAGGCACATCTAACTTGATAGTGACAGGTTTTTGTTTTTTTTTTATCCTTAATGTTTTTATTTTGTTTTCAGGTGTGATCTTGCACAGTTCCTCAGACTAGCCTCAAACATGAGATCCTCCTGCTTCAGCTCCTGAGCACTAGGGTTAACAGTGTTTGTGTTTGTGTGTGTGTGTGTGTGTGTGTGTGTGTGTATACTTTGTAGTGATACTTTAAGGAGAAAGCACTAATGTGGGTGGGTTGAAAGTACATTAAGTTTGAGAGGGGATAATAGAATAAAATACATGTTTTAAAGGAAAGGGCTACCTACGGTTCATATCTTCACCACTTGATCACACATTGGCCCAGTTCAGTTTTACAACATCCTGGACAGAGCAGTGCTCTACAGATGGGAACTTTGTGGCATGGGAGGACTCAGTGGTTCCCCAGGATCACACAGCTACCATGGAATGATTCTAGATTCAAGGCCTGAGTTCTCTGACTAAAGCCTGTGGCATGATGTCCTTTCTAGATTCTTCTCAGTCAATTCATGCTCTTGAGGATAAGAGTTCAGTGACAGACTGGTGTCAGTATCCATAGCCCCTCACTTCCAGCCTCAGTCTGTTCATGGCTTTGGACTTTGGAATCCCAAGACCCCTTGGAAGGCAGGGATATCGGGGTGAAGGGGGCTATCTCTGTGTGTCCCCACTAAATAAATGGAAGCAATGCCCATTAGAATCTGAACTCCAGGATGGCTGATGGTTTTGTCTGGTACCTAGATTATTAGTACTGAAGTGGGTATTCAATACAAATTTGTTAAATGAATAATAAGTCATTATCAAGTGAGTTAATGTCCACGGATCCTCAGGGATAAGCAGAAGTTGAGCTACCAGGGCATCTTGGCCATCTGAAATAGGATAAAGAAGACTGATGGGAAACATTTCTCGGCCTCAGGCCTGGACCCTGGGCAGGACTCATACATAGCAGCACTGTTCAGAGTATGACAAGACTGGGCCAGGTAGGAGAAGGATCCTTGTTGGGAATAATGGGGAAGGGACAGCTGGTCTGGAGCGGGGTCTGAAAAACAGTATGTATAATGCCAAGGCCACATTCGCAGTGACATTAAGACAGCTGGCTTTATTGGTTCAGAATCTCGACTGTTAGAGACAAGATTGGACTTAGACGCCAGCTGTAAGGGCAGGAGCCACGCTGTCATTAGAAGACACCAGCAGGCCCTTGTCTTTTTACAGCAGGAAAAATTCAGTATGTGTGAATGTCTAGCTGTTTTCTGGTCTTTGTGTAATTTGCTGGTTATCAGGCTTTTCTAATGTGGTTGTTTGTTAAAGCTGCATGTCCACCTTATTTTATAATATGCTATAGCTTTATTGTAAGTTATTATAATAACAAACAAATAATAAACTTTACTATAAGTTATAGCAAATATTTTGGAAGTTTTATTTTGCTACATTTACTTTGTTCATTTTGTGGTGCCGGAAATTGAGCCTTGTTATTCAGCTACATCCACAGCCCAGAGAAATGGTCATTATTTAAAAAATTATATTAATGATGATGCCTGCTGTGTCAGCACTTACCTATAATCCTCGTGCTTGGGCAGTTAAGACAGGTCGAGGGTGAGTTCAAGGCTTGCCTGAGTTACCCAGCAGCTCACCAGTGTTCATTACCTCTGGTTGTAAAACATTTATCATGTTGCTCTATAGTATATGAGTCAAGCTTGCTGCACTATTGCATATTTTTCCTGGGCACATGAATAATAAACACTACAGTAAAATTTATTGATATGTTTTTATTTTCTCAGAGTACATTTCAAGCATATACCTGTAGGGTCAAAGCTCCTCTCTCTCTTTCTCTCTCTCTCTCTCTCTCTGAGTGTGTGTGTGTATGTGCATGTGTACACCTATGTGTGTGTGCTTTAAATAAATATGACTTATTTACTTTCAAAGAGAGGCTAGGACTCAGGCTTACTGTTTATTCATTTGTGTTCCTGTGTGTGTGTGTGTGTGTGTGTGTGTGTGTGTGTGATTGTGTGTAATTGTACTAGTACTTGTGCTTGTTCCACTTTTTCATTGCTTTATATTTGATAACTGGTGCAATAGTAGATGCTCTGTGCCCCTCTTGTGTGTACTGATTCTTCTGTGAATTACCTCTGATCACATCTACTTTTCTTTTGAGGAAGAGTCTTGCTCTGTAGCCCCTGCTGGCGCTTAGGATAGCCCATGCTGACTCAGAACTGGGGATAGAGCTCAGGCTAACCTGCAGATTTGTAGTAATCTTATCCTCCAGCCTCTGCCTCCCAGGTGCTGAGATTACAAATAGGCATATCTTTACAATTTAAAATGTATTTATTAACATACTTTTCTTTTTTAATTAAAAATAGATCTTTTTCATATAATATACTCTGCCCATAGTTTCTCTCCCCCTTCATTACACACACCCAAATCCACACCTTTCTTTTTCTCATTAGAAAACATTCGTCTAAAAATCATAAAATAAAATAAAAACAAAGCCAGAATAGAATAAAATAATCAAACAAAAAGAGCCAAAGAAAAAGCACAAGAAACACTTACATACATATACATTCTTTCACACAGAAAGTTCATAAAAACACAAAACTGGAAACCATAATATATAAGCAAAAGAACTCTAATGTTTAAAAATAAAAGCCCAGACAAAGCCTTATGAGACAAATAACTCCTCAAAAAATACCATTGAGTTGTTTTTTGTTCGCCATTTCCTCCTGGGCATGAGGCTTGCCCTTAAGTGTGGTTTGTGTACCCAGTGAGATTCTTTTGGAGAAAATGAATTTTTTTTTTTTCTTTGTGAGCAGTTAATTGGAGATAGCTTCTGGCTTAGAGGGATGGGGGCTTGTTACTACATATTAATTATGAGTAATGATGGGTTTAATTTTAAGAACATTTGATCAAAAAAGAAAGTCTGAATGATGTGAGACAGAATATCATCTTGTGAATGAAGAGAACCGATCTTAGTGTATCTTTGTCATGGGATTAAGTCTTTGATTCAGTTCTAGAAAACGAGCAAACAAAACTCAGCACCCTGGAATTAGACTGTTAATGATCATCGACCAGCCCTGTGTTAAGTGGTTTATTGACTTTCAACAATGCTGCACATAAAGCAGGTGTTGTCTGTGCCCTATGTTTGGGCCATTGTAAGAGACACCTTGGGTTGCCAAAGATGGAAATGAGGGCTATAAAAAGATGGGCTGAAGGCTATGTTGCCCCCAGTTTTTCTTTCCAATTTCTTGATTATACCACAGTCCATCAATCACAGGTATATTCTGGTAATCCATCTCTCCTAAAACTTTAAATGTCTCTGAGCAAAACTTATTCTGTAGGTGTTTTAATATCAACTACAAAGTGAACTAATTGAACAAAGATTTTTGGACCCTGCTCTTGCCAGATATCTCAAGGGACAGAGCTTGGATTAGGCCGTGTTGGGTAGAGGAAGTCTGAGTAGGTGTGTTTAGAGGTGCACTTCCTGGTTGCGAGGCTTCCAGCTCTGAGAGTTAACTGTGACTAAGAAGATGGCAGGATATCAGAGACAGACACTTCCTGTTACCAAACTGCATGGTGTAGTCCTGCATCCCTGAAAGAGGAAGCACAGCCTTCCTGTTTCTTATTTGTACCCATTGAGGTCTTGGCAGTCAGCTGCTAGTGCTGCTCAGTGGTGCTCTGGCTCGTAACCGTCTTGTGACTGTAAATGAACAGTGAGCTGAGAAAACAGACCCACGGAGCATAACTTGCTTAGAATCTGGGAGTCAGGTGCAGATTCTAGAAAATGTATGCATGCTGGTGAAAAGCACTGATTTTATTTCACAATGGGATTTTTTTTTTGGTCTGTGCTTGTGTGTGTGTGTGTGTGTGTGTGTGTGTGTGTGTGTGTGTGTGTGTGTGTGTGTGTGTGTACATCTGTGAGCATTATAGGAGCCAAAGGTCGACATGTTGGGTTTCTTTTTTCTCAGTTACGCTTCATCTCATTTCTTCCTTCATTGAGGCACTTACTTATTTGAGACAGATTCTCTCACTGAATCTTGAGCTCATCAATTCAGCTAAACTAGTAAACAAGCTCCAAGACTCTCCTGTCTCTGCCTGCCCAGTGCTGGGTTTACAGGCACATGTGGATATTCATGGCTGTTTTTCCTCTCTCTCTTTTTTTTTTTTTTTAATTGTTGGTGTTAGGGGATTAAACTCAGGTCCTTATGTTTACATTGCAAACTTTTGCCCATTGAGTTAGTTTGCTAATCCCCATGATGAGACTCTTCAAGCTCAACAATCTTCAGCTTCTTCATGTGTGGAGACAATGTTGTCCCTCTGTTCATGTCCTTGGACAGCTGTTTCTTTGCTTTGTTTTCAGGTTCCTGTTTCTGAGACACACATAAAAGGGTTGGCGAATTAATAAAAACCAACACTTTAACAGTGAATTTGTGAGTTTACGGTGACTGAGCCATCAATTTCACAGTCATGTTTTCTTAGCTGTTGGAGCATCTGATGTATGCGGTACCCAGAAACTTTGTAATTTCTTCTTAATGAACAGACTGCTAATGGCTAAGGATCTAAAAGACATTCTATATAAATTATTTCCTCCATGGTGAAGTGAATTCTCAAGCTGAAAATACACTACAGATTCTAATAGCCAACCAGAAGAAATGTGCTTGTCTGAGCAAAGCGTCACACATGTAATTTGGCTTGTCAGTGTGAGGTGGGCTGAAAGCATCTTACTTTAAAATGTGCAGCTGGTAAAAGTGTCCCGGGGACACTAATTGTTTGGCTCAGGCATCCCTGTCTAGCATTCTACTTGTCTTTGCTCATCAGTGGTGCCCTCACCCACCTTCTTTGTTCATTATGCTCCTCCTGAGTATAGTATCTACAGCCTTTAATTTATCTTTTTGAAATTTCCATATCTATGTGAAAAAAATATTTTCTAAAATGATGACATTTTAGATAGCATTGAGTTAGGTTTATTTAATTAGCTCTTCTACTCCATCTTTCCCTAAACATTTACAATGCTGATGTCGATACGAAGAGCACCACGAAGGACGTACTCATTGCTCTACAGAATCCTACCTATGGTTGAAGATCTTACACACTGTGTCAGGCAGTCTGGTGAAGGGATGCCCAAAGTTCACCCATTTCATAAGCAGCTCCCTACCCTCACTGCTTATAGCTAGAGTTCTCAAGGTAGAGAAAGGGATTTTTTCACTTGCTTCTTCCTTTTTTAAAAATAGTACTTGACCATTCAAATGATGCATATCTAATAGAACAGTTAGAAAATTGTTTACTAGCAAAAATAAATAAATCTAAAATTTCTAGATTGTCACTAACTGGAGATAATGTCCAAAAAGAAAAATTTCAGTTGTGGTATTTCCTTCTAGACCTCTTTTTGTGTTTAAACACACACACACACACACACACACACACACACACACACAGACACACACACGTAGGGAGAAGACAGGGCCTAGGTATGGAGATGGCTCAGTGGCTAAGTATTTGCAGCTTTTTCAAAGGTCCCAAGTTCAATTTCTAGTACTGGTGTAATTCTGCTCACAACCATCTGTAACCCTCACTTCAGGGAATCTAACACCCTCATCAGGCCTCTGTGTATAGCTACACAAAGGCACACACATACACACACTTAAAAAGAATAAAGTTTCCTGGCATATTGGCACGTGTGAGCAGTGAGCCAATAAGAATTTAGTCTCTTGAGTTCAAGGCCAACCTGATCTAAATAGTGAGCTTCAGGTAGCCAGAGTTACTTAGTAAAACTGTGTCTTGAAAATATATAAAATAATTTTTTTTAAAGAAAAAGATACCATACTGTATATTCTGCTTAGAAATTAGTTCATTCTTATTGTGATATGTATGCCACATAGGAGTGTGGCAGAGGCTTAGGGGCAGGGTGCTCCATCACATCTTTGTGAAGGTGATCCGTCAGCTCAGGAGGTGGTCACTGTGGTGGTAGCCTGAGTAAGAGGTCAGGCAGAAAGAATTTTGAGGTAGGGCCAAAGAAATGTCACATGCAAATATATTCCTAAAAATCATTTGTGCAGTTCTGATTAAGAAGCACTCCAAATTGTATCTGTTTTAAAAGGCAGTAACAAATTGATTTCTATTCAGGTTGATTGATTTCTGAGGCACATAGATATAATTTATCTAAAACCTGAGAGTCCAGCAGGATAAAACAGCTCTTACTGTCTTAGTATTTATATTCCTTAGGGAGATAGACAGTCAACACAGGGACCAATGATTTGATCACACAGTATAAATGTTGTTAGGAACTGGAAGGGACCAAGCAGTGGTAACAATGCCTGGGGTGACAAAGTGGAAGTGGACCTCAGTACTAGCAGAATTGAGCAGAAGGAGGAACTATAGAAAGGAAGAGCCTGCATTCACATTTCTCCTAGAGAGTCACATACCTGAGGCGGGTATCTTGGCTTTGAGAATGTGGCCTTTCTCTTGATATACACTCTGAGATGCAGGCACTCACATCTGGGAAATCACAGCTGCTTTCCTGGATGGTTCAGAACATTCTGAGGATCTTACAGTGCTGTCGGGTTATTTCTCACTCTCAGGGCTAATACCACTGAAGCATGAGCAAATGGAAAATTCTATTAGATAAATGAGGTGTCTGGCAGGTTATTTTGTCAGTGTAATTCACTAGCATATGAGATATGACTGGGGCTGACGTTGTGGCTCAACCGAGTGCTTCATAGCATGGATGAGATTTTCCATCTTTCTTCTCCTTCTTCCCCCTAAAATGTTTTGTTGTTCAGCTGCTTCTTTAATCTAGAAAGTTAAAATAAAGCAAATTTTAGAAAGATAAATATATTTTTTGCATTTTCTTATAAACTTAGTTTTTTTGAGATTGTGTCTCAGTAGGTAGCACTACTGGCCTGGAATTCAGAGATCTGCCCTCTTCTGTCTCCTGAGTGCTGGGATTAAAGGCATTTGCTACTGTGCTTGGCCATAACAAGATATATTTATGACTTAGAGAAAATAGGAAAATAACATGTTCAAGGTGGCACATGCTTGTAAAGCTCCCCCTCACGACACAGCAGCAGGAGGGTGACAAGTCTGAGGCTGGTGTGGACAGTGTACTGAGATCCCGCATCAAAACATAGAGAAACTTCTCTTTTTTAATTTCTGAGTGTTTCCTGTCTTGTGACCAATCGTACAGTTAACCTGTTTCAGAAGAAAATAGTCTCCAGTTTTCTGAGAGCCATCTGCCCTTGTATTGACATGTAAAATGACAGCAAATACAGGATTATATAGTAAATTTGATCTCACAAATCATTGTTTTTGAAATTGTAACCCTTTGCATGTCATCTTCAGGATTCTGCCATGTCTGTATTGTGAATCCTATTGAGTTTTTAATTCATTTCTCTACATTGGCTTAAATTTTGCTTAAGTACACTTGTGTAAGAATGCTTGTATAATTAAAATAAAGAAAAGGGAACCTTTAAAATGCACTCCTGTTGCTTTATATTTGCAATTCCTTCAGAATTTCATAAAATGTATCTTGACCCTATTTCCTATGTTTCCCCTAACTGTGCCCTCTCAACTTTGTGTTCTTCTTTTCAATTTAATTACCCACTGAACCACATTGGTACACAACATAAAAGATTTTTAATTTGTGCATAGGTGCATGTGTCCATTGAGGCCAGAAGAGGAACCTTTGTGAGCCACCCATCATGGGTGCTGGAAACTAAACTCCAGCCCTATGGAAGAGCAGAGCCACCTCTCCAGCCCCTGGTTTACATTGTGAACCATGAACACAGAATGTCTATGTGCTGAATAGTTTCTCCATTTTGGTTAATATTACTCACCTAATAGGGTTGGCTTGTTCCCATATCAGATATATGGCCTTAAGTGAGTTACACACCTTCTACAGACTTCTGCCTTAACTTCTGTATAATAACACCAATGATGAGGTGTTATTGGCGTCAAGTGCTTAGCTCTCTGCCTGCCTTGATACTCCATTAATGGAAGCTACTATGAGGATGATTTTATTGAAGTGATTGGTGCTCACCACTGTGAGAGGGTAGTATGGGATATTTATATATTATGCAAATACTTCCATTTCGTGTCTAGAGCTGGGACTGAAGGTGTTGGGATGGTAGACCAAATAGCTGGTCAACTGTATTATATCCCTAGCTTTTCATGGCATGGCCATAGGACTTAGACATTCTCTTCAACTTTACTTGAGTTTGTGAGAAAAATTGGAAGCTTTGATGGAGTAGGTCCTAAGATACACACACAGGCTGTCAGCATACTGAGTGGTTGTGGTCATGGGGTGTGGTTCATTTTATTTTTATTTCTTTTGTTTTAACAGCTATTTAAATGATTCAAAGCTAGGTAGTTGTTGTGGCCCTAGCTACTTTCCTGCTGGTGTCATGAGTCATTGGTGGTCACCAGATACTGTGTCAGTGAACTGAAACAGGAATTATGTGTTTGTTTTGAAACTGTATGGTAATTAATTATGCAATATGAGTTCTTCCAGTTTGGTCCTAGTAAAATTACATCACAAAACTAAGGTAGTTTTGAAGAATGTACTAGTAAGATAAAAATAGCAATAAATGTTTTATACAGTTAACTCACATGTTTACTATATGTTTATCAAGCCTGAAAATTAACTAATTGCTCCATCCATTTACAAAAATCCTGGTACTCCCTTGTCAAAAGAACTTTTCTGCTTCTGTGTTCGAGCACTTGTGTAGACTTGTACTTCTACAGTATTAGTGAATTTCATTCTTCTGATAAGCTAGCTCTAAACTTCCTAGTGATTAAATTAAAATCAGTAAAAGCAAAGTAAATAAACATGTGAGGAACTGGAGAAAAGACTCCCAGTTAAGGGCTTGTGCATTCATGAGGATGTAAATACAGATTCCAGGATCCATGTAGCAAACCAGATATCTGGTGTCTGACTGTATCCTAGTCCCAAGGAGGGTGGAGAGACAGGGTTGCTAAGACCCTGACTCAAAAGTAATAGACTGAGATAGAGGAAGACACTTGATACCCTCTTGTGGCCATTGTGTAAATGCATGCACACACATTTTTAAAACCTGGACTAGCTGCTTTCTTGGATAGTCATACACATGTGTGAATGGGTATAGTGTCTGTTAGCATATATATATGGATACACACACACATATATGTTGCTTAAATTATTTCACCTGAGAATATATTGTAGACAATCTCATTTGTATAGCTTTTCCCCCCACTTTTAATGGCTGGAAGGTATTCCATTGAATGGATGGTGTGTGATTCAGGCCCCCACTTCCAACTTCCACTTTTACCCACAATGACATTGCAGCAGGGAGATTGCATGTGTTGCTGAGTCAGAGGATATATGTCTTGGTAGTTTTGGTTGAAATAAACAAAGTGTTCTTCATACAAGTTCACTCCATCTGTAACCCCACCAGTGGTGTGTAGGCAAGCCTGTTTCTTCTCAGCTGCTTTTCCCTCTTGTCCGCTTTGTTATTACTACAGTGGAACCTGCTGAAAAGCACTGCGTCATTGCTGGGGAGTTGCCAACAAGATGGGTGATCATCACTGTTTGTTTGTATAAATTCCAAAGAGTAAATATTACACTGAAGACCACTTTCTAAACTATGTTTGCCAAATTAAATGACTGTGTTGTTAAGCGTCTTGGAGTGTATTTTACGTTGCTTCAGAGCACAATTATACTAGGATAGAAAATCCTTCCAGTGTGAACGTGAGCAACAAATTAAAGCCTTCCATGGAGAGTCATTCTCAAAGTGTAGTGAACCACACTCTGCACATTAAGCAGAAAGGCCTGGCTGTCTGTCACCACTGTATCTACATACATGCAAATTTATTATTTATTTACATGTTGGCTTTTTTCTGTCTCCTTTAGATGTTCTTTCTGTGTTTCCAGAGAAAACTAATGGTAGTTAATAGACTTGGGTTAAATCACAGTTAACCCTCAATTAACCTGAAGTCCTGTTAGTTGCTACTACCTGTGTGTAGCATCTATATACATGTACACACACACACACACAGCCTCCACATCCCAGAATAAAAGTCTTGATGCTTCATGGATGAAAGTCATGGTAACTAATAATTCGCCATAAAAGAAACATGTTATTTCTACAAAATTAAGTCTTATTACCTAGACATGGGGAAATCATAAGAGATATCCATAAGTACTTTTTGTCCTGGGCTTCAGTGTAGTGCATATTAAAGTAATAATGTTTTTCTTTCATTTTCGTGCACTCTATATTTGAGCTGTACCTCAGCCTTTCCAATGTAATCCTAAAGGAATGTCAAAGGTGATTTTTTCATGCTAATGTAGCCTCTTTTAAAATTGACTTATTCTGACAGTTGATTTGGGGGACAGGGGAGGTAGGTGGCCTCCAAAAGAACAGCAGGAATTTCTACACTTTTTAAATGATTTTTTTCTCCTTAATTTGACTTTTAAATGTGGTCTTTAACATGGCAGCATCCTGATTCATTTACATAGAAAATGTTTCTATTATTGACCCATTTGAAAGGGATTGAAGTGATGGTTGGTAGTATTTATGGTGATTATAGTTAGGTCCCCTAGAATAACCTGTGATTAATATTAAATTACATGGAATTACTTAAACACAAAGACACATTTAAAAACTATTAGGCAGTTACCTTTTATGTATTACTCCTTAGCATATATATATATTATATTCTAGAGACTTTATCCGCTTGTAGCTTTAGACTTACGTTGAATTTAACATTTTTGATGCATGTTGACCCCCATCTCCTGTGATAGTCAAACTGTAGAACTTTGATCCTTCAATGAAATGCAGTTTCCTGATGTTATGTGTCTTTCTGGGTCTGCTCCTCCTCCACCAATCTAGAGAGTCAATGGCTGCTTGCACTTAGGGAACAAAAACATTTTGTTGCACCATAACACCCCCCCCCCAGCATCCTAATAGTTTGTACTTTTAAACTTTAACTGAGTACTAGAGAGATGGATCAGAGCATAAATTAGATGATGCTTGGCAAGCCCTGCTACCTGAGTTCAATCCCTGGAGCCTGTATGAAGGTGGAAAGAGAGAGCTGACTCACCAAGTGAGTCCTTTGACCCCACACAGATGCTGTAGCACACATGACCCTAACACATATCACCTATGCACCCACTAACACGGGAAATGCGAAAAGTTCAAATGAGCATTTTAGGTTTATCAAATGAACCGTTAATAGAGTCCTGTGTGGCATCTCATATGTGATGGAGTCCCGTGAGAGAACCTGTGGAAATTATGGAGAATGTGAAGAATCACCATCATTTTCACAGTAACTATTGCATTTATTTGTATGGGATAAGTGTGCATCGTCAGTGGCCAGACCTACCTCATGTAGAAATGGCAAGGGACGGTTGGCTGCCCACTGTCGCCTACGTGTGTCCTTTGTGTCTTGCAGGTCCTCCTCCCAGCAGCTGGCCTGCTACAGTTACAAGACGTGAAGAAGACTTGCTGTGAATTTTTAGAATCTCAGCTTCACCCTGTCAACTGCTTAGGAATCCGGGCTTTTGCTGATATGCATGCATGCACAGACCTCCTGAATAAGGCCAACACTTATGCAGGCAAGTGTAACAAGCTTTAGCAGGGTTTGAGACTGGAGCGAAGCAAACCCCTGAGATCTCTTTGATCCCACTATGGACATGTGGAAGGTCATGTCAGGCTTCTGGATCTGGACATTATAAAATTATGCCTAAAATTTGAGGATGATAGAACTGCAAAATTGCAACATAGTCTTGAAATTCTAAATGTAAAAGCAACTGTAGGGCTGGAGCTATACATGTTAGAATGCTTACTTAGTAGGCATGAAGCTGTGGGTTTGATTTTCTAGCACTGCAGAAACTAGAAGTGGTGGTTAAATGCGTATAATCTCAGCACTTAGGAGGTTGGGAATGGCAGACCAGGGGTTTAAGGCCATCCTTGTATTCATAATGAATTTGAGGACAGTCTAGGATACTTGAGACCCTGTCTCAAAAAATAAAATAAACTGAAAGGTATTAGGACTGAATGATAGGATAGCTTGTTTATATAAACATTGAATTCTTTTTTTTTTTTTTAGAAAAGATTTTTTAAATTTAATTTCTTGAGAATTTTTTTATTTTTTACTATTTTTATTATTATTATTATGAACAAAGAAGTCACACTTTCTTTCCTTGTATATCCTTATTCAAGGTCCCTTCCCCCTCCCACCACATCAAGTCATTCTTTCTTCTCCACAACTCCCCATCCCCTCCCTGGGCAGGCAGCAGGCAGTCCCATGGTCCCACTGTCCCAATATTGCTTAGTTCAGTCTCCACTCCTGGCAGATCCAGTTTTCTCCCCGCTCCCTCAAGAGTGAGTCAGGTGTTCCTCTTGGGGAAGTGGGATCCAAGGAGTCAGTCCAGGGTGTTTCTGATCCCAAGCTGTTCAGTGGTTGTGGTTTGCAGCTTGGGCATGCTTTGCTTTTTTTTTCTTGTTTGTTTGTTTGTTTAGAGTCCACTAAGGAGTGAGTACATCTCCTGCTTATCTTTCTGAGTTTGTGATACCTCGCTCAGGAGGATATTCTCCAAATCTGTCCATTTGCCTGCAAATTTTAGGATATCATTTTTTCTTACTGTAAACATTGAATTCTTAAGAATTCTTTCAAGTCTATAAGCATATGAGAAAATGTATGCATGCCTTATTAAATTACTTTGCCTTTGTGATGTTTTATACCTTTTTCATTGTATCCATGGAAACAATTTCATGGCCTAAAAATCTTCACAGTAGTGAAATCTTGATGTGTGTAGAACCCAGTTATGGCCTCTGTAGACACAGTGCCTCGACTGCCTGTGGTGTCAGCAGAGGATCATCTGTGGCTCAGACTTTCCATGTTGTCAGGCCCTTGGATGGAGCCAAGGGTCACAAAGGGTGCTCGTAATCTTTGAGTTTATAAACATTAAGAATGCATGTTAAAATGCCTACCAGGGAGCTTCTTATTTTTTTAAAACCATCTTTCTAGAAAAGCCTGGCAGAAGCTGTGATTCCCTGTCTATTCAGTCAGAGCATCCCTCCTGAAGCTTCCGTAGTCCCTTCCCGTTTTGTTGTTTGAGACTGCGTCTTGCAGTGCGTCCTCCAGGCTGGCCTCAGACTGCAGCCATCCTACCTCAGTTTCCCGGAGTGCTGGGGCTGTGAGTATTAGACATTACTCCTGGCTTACAAATGCCTTGTTTCCTTTGGTTTTTGATATGCGATGTTTTGCCTGCACCTGTCTTGTGTATCTACCGCATATGTTCAGTGCCCATGGAGGCCAGAAGAAGGCATCAGAGCCCCCTGGAACTGAAGTTACAAGTGGTTTATAAGCGGCAACATGGGTGCCAGGAATTGAACCTGAGTCCTCTGGAAAAGCAGCAAGTGCTTGTACCTGCTGATTCATCCACCCTACCCCACCCCCAGTTCCCTCAGTATTTGGAATTGAACTGAGGACCTTGTGCCAGGCAAACTCTCTCCTGAAGCCACATCCTTTTCTTTATATTTATTTATTTACCGAAACTGAGTCTTTCTAAGTTGACTAGGGGCACCTTGTAACTATGTAGCCTAACAGGCCTCACACCTGGGATCCTCCTGCTTGGGACACTCCTGACTCAGTGTCTTCAGTAGCTGAGGTTGTAGGGGTAAATTTACATATGTGCTTGGTCTCCACTACTTTTTCTCCCCTCACTCCTCCTCCTCCTCCTCTTCCTCCTCCTCTTCAACATGTGCAAGTGGTAGTGGGGCATGGTGGCTCACATATGAAATCCTAGAACTGCCTTTCAATATAGTCCAATAAAATTGAGCCATCTGGATTTCTTTGGTGGCCACCTGCTGGCCTAACTGCCCTTTATAAGATTGTTTTTTGGGGAAAATGCAGTCTGAGTTCCAGGAAGCTGATTTAGAGATGAGCTTTTAGAATTTAAGGAAATTGAGTACTGTCTGTCACAGACTGTAGAGGGCTGTGTCACAGACTGATGGTCGGTAAACCTTTTCCATAATGGGCAGCTTGAAATTCACTCATGCATTCCCTGTGTTAACAGATCTGTTCTTCAGCCAAATAGAAAATATTCCTCCTAAGTGCAGTTTGCATTAACTGCTAGGTGTGCTGTATGTGTTTTAAATGATTTACATTAGGACAATGGAGGAGATTGTGTATGCCAGGATGGGTTGTTTGTTTTTGCATTTGTTTTATGTATATAAAGCAATCATTAGTTAATAGGGTCCCTCTGACTTGCTCGTCCGTACCAGAACTGGTGAATGTTGGCTGTTAATGTGGATGAGGGGCACCTGGGGAGAGAAGAAGGCAAGATGAAAACTAAAGTGGCCGCTGCCTGCTGAGCTAAGAACTAACTCACCCTTACTCTGTTCCCATCAGCTGCATGGATTTTAGTTATTGTTCGTCTCTTCCTTAAGTTCACAGATTTCTTTTGACATACTACAGAATCTGAAGAAAAATTCTATCAGAGTTGAAGCATCTTCATTTTATTTGTAGAGACCTTCATAACTGTCTAGATTTTTTTTTAGAGAAAAAAAGTGACATTTTCTGTAAAACTATGCAGAAACATGAATTCTTCATTTTTTATACCCATTTTTTAATTTTATGTGAATTGGTGTCCCACCTGCATGTACAACTGTGTAAAGGTGTCAGATCTTGGAATTACAGAGAGTTGTTAGCTTCCATGTGGATGCTGGGAATTGAACTCAGGTCCTCCTGAAGAACGGTCAATGCTCTTAACTGCTAAGCCATCTCTTCAGCCCTGGATTGTTCATTCTTAGCATGCTGTATTTTAATTCAGAGTCTAGTCTTAAAGATTATATTGCT
The DNA here is from genome assembly GCA_004025045.1 of Sigmodon hispidus. NCBI lineage: Eukaryota > Metazoa > Chordata > Mammalia > Rodentia > Cricetidae > Sigmodon > Sigmodon hispidus. The sequence goes on from PVIH01001521.1 coordinate 35,740, forward strand.
TCTTTATCATGCTTCTGACTTTTATAGTTGCTGGAGTTTCTTAAGCTTATAGGTAACACTTTAAAATATCTTTTACTATGAAAAGTTATAAAAACAATATATATGTAAAAATAGAGTAGTGCTCGTCATCCAGCCTCAAGAGCTGTCAGCTTCTGGGTCATCTTTCAGCTGTCCCCCTCTTTCGCCTCCTTCCACTGTTATTTTTCATATGCAGACTCTAAAGAGAGGTGTATTTCATAGAATGCCATTTTGAAGTGGTTGTCCTAGTTCATACTTAACTACATAGGGAGGGAGTTCAAGGCTACTTTTTTGTTGTTGTTCTGCATTTCTTTTTTTTTTTGCATCTTTTTTAATTATTATGAGTAAAGTCACATTTTCTATCCATGTATATTCTTGTTCAGGGTCCCTTCCCCCTCCCACTCCCTCCAGTCACTCTCTCTTCTCCACATCTCCCCATCTCCTCCCCAGCAAGGGCAGGAGGTCCCAAGGTCCCAATGTCCCAATATGGCTTAGTTCAGCATCCACTCCTGGCAGATCCACTTTCCTCCTCCCAACATCAAGACTGAGTCAGGTATTCCTCTAGGGGAAGTGGGATCCAAGGAGTCAGTCCAAGGTGTTTCTGATCCCAAGCTGCTCAGTGGTTGTGTTTTGCAGCTTGGACATGCTTTGCTTTTTGCTTTTTTGTTTAGAGTTCACTAATGAGTGAGTACATCCTGTGCTTATCTTTCTGGGTTTGTGAGACCTCACTCAGGAGGATATTTGCCTGCAAATTTTAGGATATCGTTTTTTTTCTTACTGCTGAGTAGTACTCCATTGTGTAGATGTACCACAGTGTGTTAATCCATTCCTCAGTTGAGGGGCATCTAGGTTGTTTCCAGGTTCTTGCTATTACAAATAATGCTGCTATGAACATAGTTGAGCTAATGCCTTTGGAGTGTGAATGTGCTTCTTTAGGGTATACACCCAGAAGTGGTATTGCTGCATCCTTGGGGAGATTGATTCCCAGTTTTCTGAGAAACCATCAAGGCTACTCTTAACTACTCAGATCCTGTCTCAAAGGAGAAGAAAGGAAGTGCAGGGAGAGCTGCCGAGATGGCTCTGTGGATAAGGGCGGTTAACCACTAAAGTAGGCTCCATGATGGAAACAGAGACCTGATAGTTGTCCTCTGGTGTTTACATGTGTGCTGTGGCACCCGTACATCAAACAAACAAATAAATAAATGAAATTTTTTTTAAAAGAAGTAACAGTAAAATTTACTAACTAATATACTGAGTATGGATTAATGATAATAATAAAACTTTTTAAGTAAAGAATTTACCATGAGCTCAATCTACGGACATATTAAGAGTATGTCAGTTTTAGGCAATCTTCTCATGTTTTTAGATAATAGGCATATTTTAAACATTTCCCAAGTCTATGAGACCTTTGTTTCAAAGCTGTTTTTTGGCAAGCCAGAGATACAAAGGAGCTGGCAATGCAAACCATCAGTTTAGATGCATTTTAATAATTCTAGTGAAAAAGTCACATTGTTAATTGGATTTTAATTATAAGTTGAAATATGAGCCCTTTTGTAAAGTCAGTCTTGCCAGTAGTTGAATTTCAGTGACTTCAACCAAATCTGAGGGAATAAAGTCTCCAGGTCCTAATCATATCTATATGTCTCCTGACTCACCACTCTGATGATGAGGACTTCAGGGGAAGCTGGAAGAAGGATCATTTTAGAGCTAGTGCTCCAGCTGACATTCCACGGTTGGTTGGTGACACTCAGCATTCCGGCATTGCTGATGCATGACTCCCAGCTCCAGGAGCGGCCCTCAGCCTTCCCCAGCATTGCACTACCCCTCTGCATGTTTCCAGTATGTCTGTCAAATGACTATTTTTTTTTTTGAGATGTTTCAATGCTTTTATGTGTTCCTTTCTTTGTCTTACTATGGCAATACTCTACAACTGCACGTTAGAGGCAAAAGTCCCGGAGACCACTATCTCCAGCTCACTGGGAAGTCATTCGGCCTCTTGACCATTGCTCTGTCTGGCCACCAGCCTTGGGTCTGCACTCTCTGACCATGTCAGCATCTTTTGCAGCCCATCTTCCCACTTGGCCTCTAGGTAGCCTTTGCCACCTGGATTATCTTTTCCCTTCATAGTTTGTCCCTCTTGTCACCAAATGTGCTGCTGACACAGTTGAGGTCCTTTTCATAGCTCCTGCAGCTGCCATCTTTTCTGAATGAATTGACTTGTCACCTCAGACTATAACTCCAGCACATTCCAGGCCTTGTGGTATTCAGAATCTTTGTGACGACCATCTTTCTCTTTTTATTGTTTCATATTTTTTCATAAACCTGACTCTGATCCTGTTTCTCCTGTAAAGCTCATGAATGTTCAGTTTACACCCACTGATGATTCATTTGAAACCAGCCTCTGTTCCGGGTTTGGTACTGCTCAATCTGCTGTGGGTGGTAGGTGAGCAATAGGTTCCATAGGCTTTGCCCCAGCTCAGAAGGTAATTTGTATTTGGATTATGACTTACTCTATAAAAAGTGGCTCTGTCGGTTGCGTATCTGTTCTCTTTCTTCAAGACAAGCTCTATCTATGTAGATGAGGATGGTTTCAGACTTGCACCTATATCTTCTTGCCCTAGCCTCCTGAGTGCTAGAATTACAGGTATGTACCACCATACCTGGGCTAAAGGCAATTTTATAAGCTTTTATTCTGCCAAAAAGTTGAACTTAATTAAATTTCTGTGTCTACCCTCCTATAATTTAGGCAAGCAATCACTGCTTGGTGTAAATATCTGTCAAAATAAATTGATTTGAATGTTGCTCTCTTGAAAGAAACACCATGTTGAGTGAGTCATTTAAATAATGGTATTACCAGACTTGGCTACGTGATGTGCATATGGAAGCTGAGTATTTGAGGGTCTATGCAGTGCTAATTTATTTACAGTGTCTTTAGCAGAAGTCTTCTGGAGAATGTGAAAGTGCTTCATCTGTATCAGCTCTTTGACTTGGAATGCTGCTTCTCAAGAGAATTCGTTTTCAGATTTCTTGCACCCAATACCACCTTCATCTTACTAACCTACACACAAGCTCTGCTCTGCTTTGCTGGCAGTTTTTCTAGAGGAGTTGAGTTAGCTGGTTTTAGTCCCTACCAACAAGACCCTTTGTGTTAACAGCACTGGTGGCAGTCAGTGTGTGAGCTTTTGAGGGCTGGTGGTTCTGAGTGCTATAAAAAAGCAGGCTGAGCAAGCCAGTAAGCAGCACTCCTCTATGACCTCTGCATCAGCTGCTGCCTCCTCAGGTTCCTGCCGTGTGAAAGGGAAGTGAGTGTAAACAAAATATACCCTTTCTCTCTAAGCTGCACTTGGTCATGGTGCTTCATCCTAGCAGTAGAGATCCTCATTAAGACACCAGGGGATGAACTTCAGTAGTAACTATTTAGGGGTGATATGCCTATTTTACTTTTTATTGATGGCCTAATGGTTTATTATGAAAGGCTTAGAGATTACGTACACACTATGCAGCTTGTTTCCAATGGCTTTCAAATTCCATATGCTACTCAACTTCTATTTCCTATAGCATTGCTGAGAAAGAATCAAGGGGATTTGTAAATCCAGGCTTAGGGTTGAGGAAAAGGTGAGGTAGGACAGACAAGTAGAATTATTCACATATCTGCAGGATGCAGAAGTTCTAGGATGTGTTTTTACAACAGCGTGAGTTTGTGACATTACTGAACTGCACCTTAGAAAATAGTTTAAAGTGTTACATTTCATCACAGTGAATAGAGACCGGGTGCTGATGTGAGCCATCAGATAAAGCACTTGCTGAGCATACCTGACACCCCGTGTGGAGTGCTGGGACACACGTAAAGCTTGCAGGAGAGAATTGGCTCCAGAAAGTTGTGTTTATGTGCTCAGTGGCATGTGAGTGCTCCACATTTTTTGCACTTGCACACACACACAGAATTTCTTTTAAAAGAAGTGGGAGGAAGCATGTCTACTAATTTAGTCTTGGTATCAGTAGAAGCATCAAGGTATGAATGGAGCATGGGATATGAAACAGGTGTCTGATTCTGATTTTTCATTCCTCTCCTGATGGATAATGCTAATATCTTTTTGTAATCTTATTGGGCATTTGTGTGTGGTCTTCAGAGAAATGTCTATTAACCCTTATTTATTTTTTAATTGTGGCATATGATATTTAGGTTATTGTTTTAGATACAGACTCATCACGTGTGATTTGCATATGCCTTTTCCTATTTCATGCAAGATTTTATTAGTTACTCATATCTTTCTTGTGTATGCTGTCATAGACATATATCTCCCTTCTTTATGTAACTAGCATATATAATATGTGTAACATTGTGTAGTTAGCATGTTATATATACTGGCCTGTGCCTTATTATCTTCTATTTGGTTGTATTTCCTAAAACCTTTTTTCTATTGTGAGCTTCCATTTTATTATGTGCAGAATATCATTGCATGACTACGCTACATTTCACACATCACTTCCTGATGAACTTTTGAATAATTAAGTGCTTGTAGTATGTTCAAGACTCCAGATACTGTTATTGCCTAGCAGCCCCCCCCACCCCCATTGGGTGGCATTGGGTAACTTGGAATGTGCTGTTCCCAAGTGGCCAAGTGTGCTTGTGGGAGGAGATTTGAGAACTTCCTTCTGTGGAGCTGTGCCCATGTACCCTTTATATCCTCTAACCCCCCCTCCCCCTCTCTCTCACACACACAGAGGCTCATAGTAGAGGCTTTTAAGATATTTTGATCTTCATGGTTTTGTGGATTGAGGCTGGAGAGGAAATGTTCCATTATATCATTTTTGTTTTATTAAAGTTTTTTTAATATGAGAGTATTTCATGTCATGAGTTAAGCACCAAAGATAAATCATTTGGATCAACAGCTTGTAAGTATGTAAAATAACTGACGGGCAGTTGTCTTCCCATCTGCCTATGGTTTCGGACAGATGCATTCTCTGTTGATTTTTTGATATCTGTATATTTGCATATGTGTTGAGAATTGCCATTATTAGTTACATAAGAGTCATAGGTTTTTTGTTTGTTTGTTTGTTTGTTTTTTAAGACTAAGTTGTTTATTGACAAGGTCTTAAGCTGCCCAGGCTGGCCTCTAAATTGCTGTGGTAGCCAAGGGTGACTTTGAACTCATAATCCTCCTGTCCCTGTTTCCCAACTACTGGGGTGACAGGTGTGCAGCATTGCACTGCCACTCGCAGCTACTGGCTTTGTTAATACTTGGCAAGGAAAGCATGGGGTTCTGTTTCCATGCTGGCTGCCATATTGTCAGTACATATGTAATAGCTCACTGTTTTCTGTGTTCTCTTGACCTCCTTGATGCACCAGCAAAGAGTGTACCATGAAGTTAGACCCCAGGGTTTGGGATGGAGTTTACTAATGCTCTAAGTTCTGATTTATATAATTGATGAGGTTTTTTTTTTTTTTTTTTTTAATTCACCAAGTTTGTTTTTGAGTGTGAGAGAGATAATACACACATTTTATATATATATATATTATATATATATAGTTTTTTCTGATCATGAAGTAGAGACTAGGATAATATATGTTGTGGAAGCACAGAAAGATCTTGCTCCCTCCATTAGCTTCCTCACGGCTGGAGAAACTTTTCATCACTGCTGGAGTACATTTGAGAAGTTCAAGGAGTCTTGAAATCTCTTGTTTTGATTCAGATGTTAAGTCTGCAAAAGATACTTAGCAAACAACGTTATGGACCTACTTGTAGAAGTGAAATACAGCTATGGATTTTTATGTTAGCTTGTCAGAGGTCTAGCAGCTGCTGTCTATTTTTCTGTTTTAATTTCCAAATTGCTCCACATAAATACTTTTAAAGCTATATGCCAGTTTGCCGTATTTTCCGCAAAGTAAATTTGTTTCTCTGTGTTCCAGAACTTTTGGTATACAGATCTCATTATGAGGACCGCAGATGTGGTTGAGTTGAGAGGTGTTTGCCTAGCATGCAAGAAGCCCTGCACCTCCACCACTGTGCAAACTGCACTGTGTGTGGATGTTCATGCCTGTAATCTGAAGTAGAAGTAAACTCAAGTGGTTCAAAACTTGAAGGTCCTGTTTTGACTATATATCAAGTTCGGGGATACATAAGAACCTGTCTCAAATTTAAAAGAAAAATGTCATTAGGCTTTTTTAAAAAAATACTTTATGTGTACGAGTATTTTATCTATATACATGTATTTGTACCACATCCATGCGGGAACAGTGGACGCCAGAAGCAGGAATGATATTCCTTCCAGGTGGAGTTAGAAATAGCGATAGGTCACCATGAGATGCTTGGAACCAAACCTCGGCCATAGTGGCCAGTGATGAACCACCGATCTGTCTTTCCAGCCCTTGTTAATGCTCTTTTGACACCTAATCTTGGTAGATTACCTAGGCATATGTTGCACTCATTGTGTCCTTGAGTCCTTCACACGTGCGCTGCCATGCCATCTTGTTATGCTTTCTTATATTTAATCATTTGCATGAGTAGGGACATGCCACAGCAAGTGTGTGGGGGACAGAGGGCAACTTGTGGGCAGTCAGTCTCTACTTCCACTATGTAGGACCTAGGAGTTGGACTCTGTTCCCCAGGGTGGCTGGCAAATACTTTTACTCACTGCACTATCTCCCTGGCTTGTATTTACTCTTCAGTAAATACAACTATTAAACAGTGTTTCTGTTTTTCTTAATATTCAGGAAAGCGTCTTTGTTGATGCTCTGTGTGCCCTTTGTATTTTCTCCATTCCTGTAGG
>PVIH01001521.1:42628-97304 GCA_004025045.1 Sigmodon hispidus
TGTGTGTGTGTGTGTGTGTGTGTGTGTGTGTGTGTGTGTGTGTGTGTGTGTGTGTGTATGTGTGCACATCCACTCCATGTGTGTGGAGCTTCAGCTGTTATTCTTCAGGAGACCTGGAGATCTTCTTGTCTCCAATTTGCTACCACTGGGAATCACATCCCACACCACCATGCCTAGCTTTTCTTTTTTTCCCCATACTCAGCTTCTGGGAATTGAACTTAGGTCTATAAGCACTTTGCTGACTGAACTCTGCCTCCAACTCCCATGTTGGAGTTTTATTAGGAAAGCAAAATGTTATGTAAGTTGTTTTGGCAGGAGGGCAGAATCTTCTGAGATCTGCCCTGTTCTGATTGGCAGCCTGCTGTACTTTCTGTGTAAGAGTTAGGACCTTGGAGTTCAGTTCTGGTCCTTGTAATTTTGAATTGGGCTTGAACTTGGAGAAGACATACTTAGCTTGAGTGGTTTCTTCCTGGGCCACTTTGACTTTATTTTGGCTAAGTATGATATATAAATGACTCCATGTTGTGATACACTTTTATAACTTCTGTAAATCTTTTTTTTTTTAATTTAAAAATTTAAATTAGTGTACAAAGTAGCCTGTTTGCTTGTGTCGTTTCATGTCTTAGTTTTGCCTGGTTTCTTCCAGTACCGGCCACCATTTCTCTTCCTCTATCCATGCTTGCTCTTCTACCTCCACTATGCCCGTCCCTTCCACTTTCATGTCTCATGTGCTTATTTTCTCTCCCTTTTCTGCCCCCCCTCCCATCTCTTGGATCTTTTTCTAGTTACTTGGTCTTCACTCCTACATAAATATGCATATGTAAAAGTTGGAAGGAACTATCTTCCTATGAGAGAGAACACATGATATTTGTCTTTCAATCCTAGATTATTGCACTTAATATTTTTCCCTTCAATTTTCATAATTTTATTTTTTTTAATGGCTAAATACAAAGATATAAGGAAAAAGGAACCTGTATTCACTGTTGGTGGGAGTATATACTGGTGCAGCCACTATGCAAATCAATATAGAGGTTTCTCAAAAAGCTAAAAATAGATCTACCACATGACCCAGCTATAACACTCCTGGGCATATTCTCAAAGGACTCCATATCTTACAGAGAAGCTGCTCATCTGTATTCATTGCTGTGCCCTTCACCATAACCAGAATTCAGCTGCTGTCAATCATTTCGTTCAGGCTTGGTAAAGTTTTTAATGTTGTTGTCCTTCCATGGTGGGTGCACCATGCCATGGCACACGCAGAGGTCAGAGATCAATTTGGGTGAGTCAGTTTTTTTCCTGTTTTTGAGGCAAGGTGTCTTGTTTCTGCTTGTTGCCTACTCCAGGCTAGCTGGCTCAGGAGCTTTTGGGTAGTTTTCTGAATCCTCTGTCCATCTTGATGTGGGTGGCCTGCCGGTTCTGAAGGTCAATGTCAGACTTCAGACTTCTGTGCTCAGGCTTTTATCTACTCTTCTCAAGTTAGTGTTTGTGTGTTTGTTTTGTTTTTCTTTTTCCTTTCTGAAGGCAAGGCAAAGAGAGATCCTGTCACCTTGTATCTTTGCTAGTATTTGAAGTTGTCAGGGTTTAGGTTGTTTGGAGATAGGATCTCACTATGTAGCCCCTGGGTGGCTTGAGGCTGCTCTGTGGTAATGGTCCAACCGATGATGGTTTTTGATGTACCTTTTTTTTTTTTTCCCCAGAGGCAGGATTTCTCTGTGTAACAGTCCTGGCTATCCTGCAACTTTGTAGACCATACTGGCCTAGTACTCCCTGAGATCCACCTACCTCTGCCTCCCAAGTGCTAGGATTAAAGGCCTGTGCCACCACTGCTTTTTATGTGAATAGGTGTTTTGCCTGCATGTATAGCTATGTAAGGGTGTCAGATCTTGGAACTATAGACAGTTGTTAGCGGCCATGTGGATGCTGGGAATTGAACTCAGGTCCTCCGGAAGAACAGTCAGTGCTCTTAACCACTGAGCCATCTCTCCAGCCTGCCTTTATATAATCTTTAGTGAAATATTTGTACAGATCTGTTGCCCATTTTAAAAATAGATGTATTTTCTTGTTGAGTTTTGAGAGTTCTGTGATTGACATAATAGTCTTTTTGTAAGATAAATGTTTTGTAGAAATTTTTCTTGAAGGTTATGACTTATTTTTTTCTTTTGTAACACCACTGTTTGGGGCCAGAGATTTAGTTTTAATGAAATCCAGCTTACTGTTTATTTCATTGTCTTGCTTCCTGTGGTATAAGGAAGGTCATCAATGCTCGGATCCACTAGATTTTTTTCTTCTGATTATTTTCTAGGACACCTATATTTTGTGCTTCTAATGCAGCTGTGTGTGAACCATTTTGGGTTAATTTTTGTGAAAAACACAATGTTTTTATCTAGGTTGTTTTCCATGTGTGAATGATCACTTGTCCTAACTTCTGTAAAGATTACCCCAATCCACTAAGTTACCACCGTTTCTTTGCCAGACTTGGTTTTCATGGGGCAGTTTCTGGGCCTTTTTTTCCCATTTACAAAAGAAATTCAGTCTTCATTTTCATGTTTATTTCAGTGTGATATTTTGCTTGTCTAACCCAGACAATGTGTTTGAAAAGATCTGTGTCTGCTGTATTTTTGTAAATCTGGTTGTTTTGTTCATTGTGTTTGAAGTCATCTGAGAGCCCTTTAAGGTATTCAGGAGGTCTGTGAAAGTACACACTGTATTTTCTAAATATTCTAAAGAGGAAGGCAATAAACTTTAAGATATCTTCAAATATGTATTGAACATAATTTTTTCTTTTATCATAGAAAAGCCTTTCAAAAGTACTGCTAGAATATGGATAATTTTGAAGACCGAGTAGATAATAATGTAGGCTTTGTAGCACACATTTTGGACTTGGAGGTCACGGTGCTAACAGGCAGTACTACAGAGTTCTTAGCCGCCTCCACACACAGTTCTTCATACTTTATAAGCCAAGAGTGTATTCATACTTCCAGCATTCTTGTTATGTAAGCTCTTTTTCTGAGCCTCTATGGGTGTGAAAGCCATGATATAGGGGATTTTGTAGTCACCTCATATTTTACAAGCTGATACATGGTAGATCTGGGATTTGAACTTGGTGTGCCTGGGGGCAAAGACCAGGCCACAGTCCTGTAGTTCCAGTTCACACTTTGTGTGTGAGAGAGAAATGTGGGCTTGCAAAAAAAAAAAAAAAAAAAAAAAAAAAAAACTATTTTGTACAGGTCTTTATAAGCTTTAAAATCATTAATTATGTTTAGAGTGATATCATTGTATTCTCTCCCCGCCCCCCACCACAAATAGGCATATTTAGAAAATCAAGGAGAGAGTTTTAGTATTTTAAGAATTATCAATTTTACCACTTTCCTGGGAAAGGACTTGAGGTATAACAATAATTATTTTGTTTCCAGATAAATTACTTATATAAAATTTAGACTTACTTTAAACCTTTGTTTTAATACATGAATTCTTTCAATTCTGCCCATATGTACATATTGAGCAGCATTTAAGGCTCTTTGTTTAGTTTTAAAACAGGGAGTTTTCTCCCTTTGTAGCATTCTAGAGCCCTCTCATGTTTTGTGGACTTTATTTAAGGATATGGATTTATACTACCATGTGCTTTGTGTGATGACAAGGCTTTAGAGATGTAGACGTTGATAGTGTCATGCTGCCTGAGAAGCAGGTGTTTGACATGCACCATGGTAAGCCCTGACGTGGTTCTGCCTGGGTGAGTGTCCACCAAGGCGGCCTTGCTCCCTCTGCTTCTCACCCAGAAGAAATGCAGTTGGTTTTCTTCTTCTCTGGCCATTGAAGAGCTGTTGACCTTTTGCTTGGCTGGTGCTGACGGTCTCTCCTTCTGGCTTTCCAACAGAGCAACACTTTGCAGATGTCGTCCTTAGTGAAGAGTTTCTCAACCTCGGCATTGAGCAAGTGTGCAGCTTAATCTCAAGTGACAAACTTACCATTTCCTCTGAAGAAAAGGCAAGTAACACTTTTCTCTTCTCCTTCTCCTCTCCTCTGTTTCCTTTTCCTCTTCTTCCTGACCACTTCCTTCCATGTTTCTGCCTTTCGTTTCCTTTCGGGGACGGATTGTCTGGAAGTGTGTATAGGACAGAGGTGTTGTCCATCCACTTTTTTTTTTTTTTTTTTGAGATAGGATATCTCACTGGTCTGCAATTCTCCAGTAGGCTGAGCTGGCAAATGCAACGATAAAAACTCTTTAGTTTTGGGGTCTTGTGAGCTGAAAGGACTTTCTTTAAAAATTTTAAGTTATTTATATTTATGTATATGTGTGTCTATGTGAGTCAATGTCGTGTGTGTGTGTGTGTGTGTGTGTGTGTGTGTGTGTGTGTGTGTGTACACACCCAGGGAGACCAGGAGTAGGAGTTACAGCCCCTGGTGCTTGAGTTACAGGTGCTTGTCCACCCACATTAAGTGCTCTTAACTGCAGAGCCATTTCTCCATGTCAGAAGGAGCTTGCTCAATGCACGGAGGTCTCGGTAGTTTTAGATTCAACATCCTTGGTTGCTGTCTTCCTTCTAAGTTCCTTTTTGAAATTATATGCCAACTCTGCAGGCCAGCCTGCTCCCTCCCTCCTTCCTCCCTCTTTCTCTTCTTTCCTCCCTCCCATGCAATTGCTTTTTCTGATCCCACATTTTCAGTTGCCTTTGCCACATTCCTGAACCTTTCACATGGTTGGAGGGAGAAGCTCGGGCTGCAGTTTTATTTTCTCTGGACAGTCTTTGTGTGTGGGAATTGGGAGACAAAAGCTTATGGAGCTGGGCCTGATGCTGGACACCTTTAAGCCCGGCATTTGGAAGGCAGATGCAGGTAGACCAGTTTGACTTTGAAGCTAGCCTGGTCTACATAGACCCAGGACAGCCAGGGCTACCTGGTTGTTGAGAGACCTTGTCTCAAAACAACAAGAACAATAAATCCTAAACAACAACAAATAGAACTTTGATGATATATGTAGTTGGAGTTTAAAGTTGTAGAGGCTTTGATTCTATTTCTTGGATCATTCATCCCATCTGGGGATAAAAACATACATTCTATTAAAGATTTACAATGTGAAAAAATATGCAGAACTCTGACATACACAATCTTAGCAGTTTTGAGAAGGCTGACACGTCTACTGATATCATAGATGGGGACTGAGTGCCTGCCATGCCCCAGGTGCTGACTCAGGGCCCTGCAGATGAGCCTGACAAAGTAGACATCTCCAGTCACAGACGAGTGGGTAAACCAGTGAGGCAGCCACACCCGTAATTACGGAGCTCTGGGGGCACCGTAGGAGAGAACAGATTGGGGTGGGGCTGGTGCTTCCGCTTGGCTCAGGTGTACTATCCAGGTCTATAAACATGAGCTGGAGTATGTCAGAGAAATGGAGTGGGAAACTCGTGAGGATGAGAGAACAGACTACGAATGTAAAGGCTGTGAGGGATGATTGCTCAAGGACTGCTGGGGTTAGACTATGTGAGAGTAATAGGAAGTTTACCGGGAGGAGGCCATATGGAAGTCTTCAGCTATTACACACATTATGACCTTCCTCACGGTGATGAAGAGCTGTTTCCAGGCTTTAATTGGGAGATGGATGCCACGGTAAGTCCTGCATAGTGAAAGATCAGGAGGACTACTATGGATCTATACTAATGAGCCTCCCCAGAATGTTGTGGTACACTCAGTACCCATTTTATCACGTATTCAATTCAGTGGTCAGCCATCATGGAGGATGAAGCCAGGGCAGCCTTTTTCTACTCTACTGCATCCAAGGCTTTAGCCACAATGGTCCAAGTGACTGAAAGTATCTGACCCGATTCTATTGGAGCAGGGGTCTGGGCTTCCCTTCTTTTTCATGTGTTCTCTTTTGAATTTGAATGTCCAGAGTTACTTCCTCCTAGACATGTCAGGCATGAGAGCTGGCGAGTAGTTATGTTGTCTATCTGCAAATTCCTGTCTTCTCTCCTTCTCTTTTGTCACTTGCTGGAGGTTTTCATGGTGGGTAATTGCTGCAGATCACCCTACTTATATGGCATATGTGGCTGTCACAGCAAGCAATTCAAGAGACCAGAGGGAACGTTGATGACTTCTTCTGACCCACTCACCTTCAGAAGTCACAGAGTTGCTTCTACCGTACATGCTCTGTGGTTGTATAGGGACAGTTTAGAGTAATTGTGGAAAGTTATTACACAGTGGTGTGCTGTTGTTTGTTTTTGCTCTTGAGAAAGACCACCACCCAGTTCCCAAATAAATCACACATGGAGGCTTATTCTTTTTTATAAATGCCTGGTCTTAGCTTGGCTTGTTTCTAGCCAGCTTTTCTTAACTTGAAATTATCTTGCTTATCTTTTGTCTCTAGACTTTTTTTTTTGTCTATTTCTGTATATCTTTCTTTGTTTCTGACTATGTGGCTTGCTGTGTAGCTGGGTGGCTGGCCCCTTGTGTTCTCTTTCCCCACCCCATTTCTCCTTCTGTATATTCTCTCTGCCCGCCAGCCCACCTGTCCTCTCTCCTTCCTTCTTATTTGGCCATTCAGTTCTTTATTAGACTATCAGGTGGTTTTTTGTTGTTGTTGTTTGTTTTTGTTTTTATTTCTTGTGGATTATATTTCTTTTTCTTTTTTTTATAAATAAAGTCACATTTTCTATCCGAGTATGTCCTTATTCAAGGTCCCTTCCCCCTCCCACTCCCTCAGGTCACTCTCTCTTCTCCACATTTCCCCATCTCCTCCCCAGCATGGGCAGAAGGTCCCAATGTCCCAATATTGCTCAGTTCAGCCTCCACTCCTGGCAGTTTTCCCTCCCCAACATCAAGACCTATCAGGTGTTTTAAACGGTCACAGTAATACAGCTTCACCAAGTTAAACAAATGCACCCTAAACAAAAGTAACACACCTTAAAATAATATTCCAACAATGGTGTGAGCCCTTGGAGATGAGACTGACTTGGGGAATGGCTACAGAAACTAGCTTTCATAGAGATGGTGAGCAGGAGTTCTCCTGTGACATGAGGGCCGAACAGGAGAGTGTTGAGGGTATCGCAGAAGAATCTGCTGCAAGAGACAGTAGAAGGAGGGGTGTAGAGCTGACAGACTGAGCAGCAGTGGATGTGATTGACAGAATGTAGACTCTCTTTGCCTCTTTATCCTTGGCACCTGGCACACACAAGTATTTAGTAAGTCCTTGTTGACAGGATAAATTAAAGAAAGATGATAATTAGCATGCACACTATCTTTAGTTCCATGCCATATCAAAATAACCTGTTTTTGTTTCCAGCAACCCATTTGCATATTGGCATACATTTCCTACAACTTTTTAAAAATTATCAGGAAATGTATTCATCAGTCTGGGAGGAAGTTATGTAAATGGCACTGCCTCTTTATTAGCTTCTTTGTTTTCTCAGAGGAATATGTTGTATTGTGATGTTCTCCCTGTCTTTAAAAATGTCTGAGATACTAATTTCAGTGTGTTCTGTTCTGGTAAAGGAGGCTTAACACATTGTGTAGATCCTGATCTATATGTGTATTGCTCGAAATTTTATTTGTAAAACTAAAAAGAATTCAAGCGTGAGTTATTTATAATAAGAGTTCATTTATTTGTTACTTTTGTGTTGCTGTAATTACAAGATGTGATGGAAATGACATAAAGGGGAAGAAATTGTTTTGTCCTGTGGTTTCTGGGTGTTCAGGCTCTGATGACCAGAGAGCATAGTCGAGCAGCAGTTGCCTGTCATGGTGGCTCTGAGGCAGGGAACACTAGCCCCCTGCTGGCCTTCTTCTCCCCACTTATTCCATCTGGGTCCCCAGGCTATGCAAAGGTGCCCTCTGCATTGAAGATGGGTGGTTCTCCCTCTTTCCAGTTTTTTCTCTCTGGAAACACCTTCAGAGTCACTCTGAGGAGTGAATCTAAGCCAGTCACATTAACAATGAAGATGCCTCAGGATACTGTGTGCTGCTTTGAATGAGAACGCCCCCACAGATTCATAGACTGGAATACTCGGTCCCCAGTTGGTGGAGCTGTCTTGCTGGAAGGGATGTGTCACTGGGGGTGGCTTTTGAGGTTTCAAAGGACATTCCCAGCTAGTCCTCTGTGTCCCCTACCTGAGGGTCAGGATGTGAGCTCTTCCTACCGCTCCAGAGCCATGCAATGTAATGGTCATGAACTCTCATCTTCTAAAACCATGAGCCTCAATTTAAATGTTTTCTTTAATAAGTTGCCTTAGTCATGGTATTTTGTCATGAGGGTGTCTCTTTATTATCCCTGGGTTCTTTATTCTAAAGGGCTTACATCTGCAATTAGAACTACAGAGAAGAAAGTTGTTTATTATCATATTCTCACAGCTACCATTCAGGTTCAGTAAGATTTATGATGACCATGGTGGAGTGCTTAGTAAATATAATAGTGCTTATTAATATTAAACACAAGAAGTGTTTGTTGAATGTACAAAGGTACTTACGAAAGTACTCACTAAGTTGACATACGTCAAAAGAAAGATAAGCTAATGAGATGAGTGTCTTCATGTGTCGCAAGTCAAGATTTCAGAAGTTTAATCCATAGATTTTCTTAGTGTTAGCAACACTGTACAGAAGACGTGTTTCATCATATTATATCTGCATGCTTTGGCATATAACTCAGTTTTCTTTCTTTGTATTTTTAAGGTATTTGAAGCTGTAATAGCCTGGGTAAACCATGATAAGGATGTAAGGCAGGAGTTTATGGCTCGGCTCATGGAACATGTCCGGCTCCCCTTACTTCCTCGAGAGTACTTAGTACAGGTGAGTGCATGCACCATCCAGGAGGATGCAGCATCTGCAGGCCTGGCGGGCAGCATGTGGGGTTCTTTGTACTACGGGAAGGCTTTCAGACTACAGATACCAGAGTGGAAGTAGAGGATAGGTGAGGCACCTGGCACCTTGGCAGCTCCCTCTGAGCCCTTCCCTGTTACTAGAAATTGGCTTCCACACTCTCTCTGATTCAGGAGTACTAGGGGAGCATTCTGGGGGAGCGTTCTGAGGCAGCATCTGTGCCCTCTGAGGGCATGTGGATAAATATGCCCAGTTCTACCCTGCACTAACATCTCCTTCCTTTTTTTTCTTTGATATCAGCCCAATAGGAATGGACTTTGGAGATCTGACACAATTAATTCTCCTTCCTAATTTCCCAGGGACATGTCTGTGGTGTCTTTATTTCTAAACTGAAAAAAGCTGTTCTTTGAGGAAAACAGGAACAAATGATTCTTAGTCATCCCTGAAGTATTTTTAATTTGCTCTTTGTTGCTTATTAGCAGTTTTTCAAGAACATCTCCACATTCATTTCTGTAGTCATTTATAAAGAGACATTTTTGATTAACAAATAAGGTTTTAGTATCTTAAGGTTTCATTAGATAACGTGGTCTGTGGTGGCTGGATACTGTGCTGATTTTAAAAAGGGGGGAAAAAAAGCACAATGCTGAAGTGGAATGTTGCCAGGGCAATAAGAATAAATAAATAAAAATTGACATGGGTATAATGTTTTTAAATATTTTGGGTCTTTTTTTATTTGCTCTTCTGTGTTGGAGGACAGGATCATGAACTAACGGTATTGCCCAAATGA
The DNA here is from genome assembly GCA_004025045.1 of Sigmodon hispidus. Taxonomy (NCBI): domain Eukaryota; kingdom Metazoa; phylum Chordata; class Mammalia; order Rodentia; family Cricetidae; genus Sigmodon; species Sigmodon hispidus. The sequence goes on from PVIH01001521.1 coordinate 52,221, forward strand.
AGAACCTGGTATCGATTGTTTCTAATAGCCCAGGTCAAAGTCACTTATGTTGGGAGATCATGGGGGTGAATTCCAAGTAATTGACTTGGAGGCTTAATATTATAGTAAATGTTGGGCTGATAGTTCAAATATATTAATATCTTATCACGGTAAAAACCCGCCGCCAAGAGGTATGTTTTAAATGAGGTTTATTTTGTTTGAATCACTTACAAATAGAGGTTTTAGCAACGCGCCAAGCCGCCGTGCTGACCGCATCCCCGCCGCCAGGAACCGGAACTCCCGCCCCTTCCCCAGTGCCCTGCACGAGATACCGCCTACCCTGCTCCTGGGCCAGTCTCTCTCCAGGTGTTATTCAAATCCCGTACTCAGCGACCAAGCCCCTCTCCCTCAGCTTCTGCGGTCTGTTGTCCTGATTTCCCGCTACACTATCTAGCTCTTACACTTAAATTAACCCATAATTCTTATCTATGGTTAGCCACGTGGCTTAGTGCCTTTGTTCAGTTCAGCATCCTCATCTTGCTTCATCTGCATCTGGCTAGCATCTACTTCTCTGCCTTTTCCCCTTCCTAGAATTCTCCTATTCTGGTTGCCCTACCTCTATTTCTTGCCTGATTACCAACCAATACCAGTGACAAGTCTTTACAGTGTACAAGAGCATTATCCCGTATAAACTCTTCAGCTTTTTTAAAGACAAGGAATGGGTGGCTGTGACTGTTATCTCCAGAGTTCATTTTCTCTAGTTGGGATTGAAGTTGACCACTTTCATTGCTGTTTTTCTCAGCAGACCAGATTCCTGAGCAGAAGTTGGTATAGACAGGACAGTGCTACTTTGTTTTTTCTCGTTTCTGTAGCCACTTTTTCCTGCACTAGCTGTTCTCTTCACGGGGCTTGTCTGCTTTCTTCCCACAGAGGGTTGAGGAGGAAGCACTGGTGAAGAACAGCAGTGCGTGTAAGGATTACCTCATTGAAGCCATGAAGTATCACTTGCTGCCAACAGAACAGCGCGTGTTAATGAAGAGCGTGCGGACCCGGCTGAGGACACCTATGAATCTTCCTAAAGTAGGACCTGTTGTTCACAGTTGTGCTTATCCAATCAAAGGCCCACAGTGAGCTGTTAATGCTTTTGATCATCTGAATTTCTATGCCATGTTGTTTCAGTTTTTCTGTGTAGGAAATGTGCCCAAGAGTGCATCATAGAATTTATGATTTAGTCTCTGTTGGCTGTATGTTAAGGATAGGGAGTGTTTAATTCACTTAATCTTTTTAAAAAACAATTTTCAATTCCTTTTAAAATTTACTTTATTATCTTATTTCTGTGTGAGTGTGTGTGTGTGTGTGTGTGTGTGTGTGTGTGTGTCTGTGGTGTATGTGTGTATGCATGTATGAAAGCCAGAAACTGGCATCACATTCCTCAATCTAAAGGCATTTGTGAGCAACTCAGAATGGGTGCTGGGTTCTGAATTATGTCCCTTTGAAAGAGCAGTAATTACTCTAAGCCTCTGAGCCATCTTTCTAGCCCGATTTATTTAATCCTCTGTGTGTGTGTGTGTGTGTGTGTGTGTGTGTGTGTGTGGACACACATGCATGCAGATACCCACAGAGTCCAGAAGAGGGCATTAGATCCCCTGAAGCTGGTTGTGAGCTATTCAGCATTATCTGCCAGAGTAGCAAACACTAAACAGAACCATCTCTGGAGACCATCATTTACTTTTTATAAATTCTATGACATCACACTTGGGAGGGAAGACAAATGGTTTCTGTCTCTTCTGAGTTCCTCTAATTAAAGTAGCAAGTAGCAAAAGGAGGGACATTAGACTAAACAGCAAGATTTATCTGTGATCAAGGTCGTTGATAACAGAAATCCTGGTGGATTTTTAGATTTACATGTTAGAATGAAATACTGTAACTAGCTCAGTCAGTTCCTGCTCCCTTCCCATGTATGTATGGTTTGATGGTTCCCTGCACTTCTTTTTAAAAAATTTTTAGCCTTTGTAACTTCATGTATTTGAATATTTTGTTTGTATATAAGACTGCACACTACATGCATTCCTGGTGCCTGCAGAAACCAAGACTTTGTATCACCTGAAACTAGTTAAAGATGATTGTAACTGCTCTGTGGATACGAGGAACCAAACGCAGGGTCTCCAGAAGAACATCAAGTGCTCTTATCCACTGAGCCAGCTCTCCAGCCCACGTTACCATTTTATTCCTGCTAGTCTTTCTATGGTGTGTGTGTGTGTGTGCATATATATGTTACACACATGCTGCTGTACATGTGGATGCCAAAAGACAGCTTGGGAATCCTTTTCCTCCTTCCTATGTGGGTCCCTTGCTGAGCCACCTCAATCCCCCACCTCAATTCAATACTTCGTAAATATTCATATCAGTGAAGGGGTTATAAAAACCTTCGTAGCTCACACTTTATCCTCTGGCATCTTCAGAGAGGCCTTTAGAATTAAGACGAATTCTGTGTAATTTCCAGGCTAAACATGACACATTCCCACAACTAAGGAGCCCTTGGTAAAATCCTGTCAAGTGTTTTATTTTCTCTTAAGCCATCTATTCAGTTACATATGCTCCTGGGCCTCTTTGGTGTGGCCTCTCTTTCCCACTGTTAGATACGTCCAGATTTTCCATGCTTTAGCTGTTGTTTGTGGCATGTATATGGACTCATGAAGCTTCTCTGGTATTTCCCTTTCTCTGAGTTTCCCTCCATTGCTATGGGAGGGCAGCAGGCATGGCTGTTAGTTCAAGCAGCATTGAGTATGCACCTTCTGCATGCACAATTCTCAGATGTTTTTTATGCACATGGCTCTTGGAAAAAGTGCCTGTGTGGATGGTACCATTTACCATTTACAGTGGTTATATTCAGGGTTTAGTATAAGTAAGTAGGTAAGAATGAAGCAGGATTAATATTGTGTGGATGTGTATCTTCTAGTGGTGATATCTTTAATTTTTAAGGGTCAACTAGAACAGCACGTAGTAGCAATGCTGAGGAAATTCCCTAAGTTCTGATCTCATCAATGTGTTTTCTTATGTTACTCTCTGATGAGCGCTCACAATCACATCTATGACTTTTTAATCCCACACAAGAGTTTTGTGTTCTAGGCAAACTGTATGAGGAGTGTGTGAAGATTCTTTATATTTGGATATAAACTACATACTTTAAACTTTTATTTTTAATTTTTATTTATGTGTCTGTGTGTCTGAATATGCATGCCCGTACACATGAGATCCAGAAGAGGGCATTGGATTCTCTGGAGATGGAGTCACAGGCGGTTTTGAGACTCACCCTAGGTGTAGTAACTGAACTCCACTTCTCCACAAGGGCAGCACACATCAGTCACTGAGCCAGTTCTCCAGCCTCACTGTATATATTTTGCTACCACATACTTTGTCATCTCTGTTAATGTGCACCCCCCCACACACATACACCTTTTGGTAAAGAAACCAAATGTATTTTCTGGGTGAAGAGTCGAAGTGACGGACATTCAGGATGACCACTTGTGTTCTCACTTCTCACCCGCCTCAGATGTCTCCTTTAACTTTTCCCTCCATCAGCTCTTCCTGCCCTGATGCCTCTTGTGTGCCGGGCAGGACACACAGTGTGGCTCTCAGATAAGGTTAAGTGTCTTATAAATACATGAGGACCTAAGATCTTAACAGCCCCTTTGCTGATCTCAACTGTCATGTTTCCCAGGGTATTCACCTCTGTGTCCTCTCACGTGATCCTTCCTCTGATTCTTGGAGCACAAATCACTATCCCACTTCGTCTGTCTTGGAGAAATAAAATGAAGATGTTTCCTCTGTTCCCTGTAGCAGCATGCTTTCTCTGTTGCTCTCCTTTCAATTGGAAACGATGGGTCTCAGCTTGAGAATTGTGACATCTACCAATCAGTATGCAGACGGAGGATTTAAAGTATTCTGGGGTTGGAGAGGTGGCTCAGTGGTTAAGAGTGCATACTTTTACTACACTTGCAGAGGATCTGGGTTTGGTTCCCAGCCTCCTCATCCTCTGGCCTCTGCAGGCACTGTACTCAATACCCACAAACCCATACTCAGACACACATATGCACATAATTAGAAACCAAATCTTCAAGATAACTGTTGGGTTCTGAGGTTCAATGTCTGAATCCATCTTCATTGGATACATCATTGAGGACCCTTTCTGTATTGTCCTAGGGAGCTTTGAGGTTTGAGCACAGATCTCGATGTGCCATGCAAGACTGGTTTTACAGTCCTGCCCCTACTGTTTTATTGTTTGTTTGCTTGGCCTTTTGGTAGTAAGGCGTAATGATTTTCTCTAATTCTTCTTATTTACTTAAATTCAGAACTACACGATAAAAGGAAATAATTGCACCACTGTTCTGGCTAAGCTTTCACCTCCTAAGGCTTTTTCTGCTTTACTCTGTAACTAACAAGGCCTACTTTTTTTGAAACTTGGGATTTACTGTGAATCTGGAATCATGCTTTCTTGGTGCACATCTTTCCATAGTTTTAAGTTAGGTAGGTGATCATTTTTGTGAGCTTCTTCACGTTGATTTTCTTGTTTGTTTTTAGTATTCATTTCTGTTACTGGGATCCCTTCTTCCCCCTGCCCATTCTTTATGGATTTCCATATTGACTGTGACATTGTCCTGACTTGATGGCTTTTATTTCTCATTGCCAGAAAGTGCCCATATGTATGGCAAACGACGAAGGTCCTATTCATCTTCCAAAGTCTGTACTCCAGCTCCCCAAGAAACTTCCACTGACTCACAATCACTCTCCTTTTCCTGGTCTACAGCAGTTAATGTCATGTAGATTTTTGATTGGTTATAATTGCACATTGGCCTTGAATTCCATCTAGGGTGTTAGTTCCTTAGTGCAATCTGTAAGCCTGTGGCAGGTCATGTCTACTTCCTAGTGTAGTTCTAGGCACTTAGAGATATTTTTATCAGCTGTTCTATTGACCTGAGGGAACTCCGCAGCCCTCTCGTTATGTTCTGATGATGGTTTATTTATGGAGTCAAAAGAGGCTTCTTTCTTTTAGACTCGATTCTACATTCTCATCTACTCAGGATCCTCTTTTTCGTACAATTCCTCTGTCTACAAATACTTTCCTGTCCTTTTACTGTCCACCTAGTAGCATGCTTTACTTCGGTCTCTTGTATAACAGTTTTTAACCTGATCATGGAAGAACCAGGGTCTGCTTTACAGCAAGCCCCTTGACACCCTGCAGCCTTGCCAGTGTTGGCTGCCTACTGTCTTTTGCCTTAAATACTATTTTTGCTTGAGTGGCTAGAAGCCTCTTTAAGTTTCTGAAAGTCTGTTTTTAGACTAAATGTGCTAGATGGTAGAATTATAGTTCTCACATACGCCCCTTGCTGATCAACAGTCATGTACTGTTGGTTAGGTAGCCGTTTTGTCCTTTATCTGCAGTGTCTCTGCAGATCTTGTCGGTCCTTCGAGTAGGTGATATCATTGGTTCAAGCACTTACATTTCTTCCCTTGTAGTTGATGGTGGTAGTCGGGGGCCAAGCACCAAAAGCTATCCGCAGCGTGGAGTGCTATGACTTCAAGGAGGAACGGTGGCATCAGGTGGCAGAGCTGCCTTCCAGGAGGTGCAGAGCAGGTGAGCATGGATGGGGTATGGTGGCCAGCTCTCTGGTTCTGGGTTTATGGGAGTGCTCGGGTTTTATATTGGCCATTAGAATTTTTAAAAAAAGAAAATGTCTATTAGAAAACCAGGCTAGTAGTCTGTGCCTTTAATCCCAGCTCTCCAGAGGAGGAGGTAGGAAAATGAGCACAAGGTCATCCTTAACTACATAGCAAATTCAAGGGCAGCCTGCACTACATGAGACCCTGTTTAAATTTAAAAGAGAAGGCCGTATAAAAGCCTGACTGAACCTTTTCTGTTGAAAAGGTAGCAGGTCTTTATTTTTAATGTTTTGGAGACAGGGTCTATGGGTCTGTGTAGCCCAGGCTGGCTTTGAACTTCCTGTTTGTTCTGCCTCAGCCTCCCAAGCACTAGGATTGCAGATGTCGTCCATTGTGCCTGGCTGCTGTACAGTCTTTGTCTGTAGGCATTGTTCTGGTTTTCTGGAGCTGGCAGTTTGCTGGCTGATTTTCTAGTTACTTTAATGAAATATTGAGAGAGAAAACTCTTTAACCTTGGGTGTTTGGTTCTAGGAAACATCCACACAAGCTATACACAACAGTCCCTTCCATCCCAGAATTTGTTTTACAGCTGTGTTGAAGCAAATGTTACTTGGCCAAAGCTACTCAAAAGAAGCAGTTACAAATCTTGAGAATCTCTGCTGGGGCTGAAATGGGGACTTGTTGTTCTCATCTCTCTTTGTAGAACGAGTTCTAAGGATAGTCTCTGTCTGTGATGGTTGTTTCCCAGCAATGTGTCCTGTGGGATTGTTACAGGCCAGGCATGTGCAGAGTTATTTCATTCTGTTAGGCTTCCTGCATAGCACATCTCTCTCTCTCTCTCTCTTTCTTATTTCTCTCTCTCTCTCCCTCCATTGGCTACTCTCTAGTTTTGTTTATGGGGTATAAGTCATATACACTCCTAGCCCACTTGTTTTCAACACACATTGAAACCTTACAATAAGCTGCAACAGTAGGTTTCTAGTGTCCACCTCATGGTGCACTTTGATTCTTTTTTTTACGAAGGAAGAGAATTTCTCAAGATGAATTCAGTATTTAAAACTGTCAAGAGTTTTGTGTTCTTGCAAACACTGTAGACTTCCGTGACCACAGCCTGCCTGCAAAGCTGGGTAATGGCTGGATGGCATATTCATCCTGAATTGATGTCTTCCTTTGCAGGGATGGTCTATATGGCTGGGCTTGTCTTTGCTGTTGGTGGTTTCAATGGTTCGCTCAGAGTTCGCACTGTGGATTCCTATGACCCTGTGAAAGACCAGTGGACCAGCGTTGCAAACATGCGGGACCGAAGAAGCACGCTGGGAGCAGCCGTGCTAAATGGATTGTTATATGCCGTGGGGGGCTTTGATGGCAGCACAGGTAATTTCTTCTCTCTTGCATTGCTGTTAGAATTAGCATGGTAACCACGTTTATGGAACAGACGGTGGGAAAATTAGCATGTGGCTGAGTGGTTTTAGCAGGTATTATATTCAGAGATCTTCTAAAGGGACACAAAGAGTTTCTTTTAAGTCCAGTATGGTAAAATTTGGTACAAGAGAATTGTAAGTTTGAGGGTAGCTTTGGCTGCAGGATGAGAACTTGTCTCAAAATCTTAAATTAAAAATTTTCTTTATAAGTTATGAGTGAAGGCTGCAGAGATAGCTATGTGTTAAGAGTGCTTTCTGCTCTTTTAGAGCACCAAAGTTTAGTTCCCAGTACCCAGGCAGTGCAGCACACAACCAGCTTTACTCCATCTCTAGAATACCGGCTCCCTCTTCTGGCCAGAATGGGAACTGCAGCCATGCACGCAAACCCATGCGGGCACACACTGAAGCACATACATAATAACTATTTTTAAAAGATGTAACAGTACTGATTATGTTTCCTATGCATTAATATCCATCACTTTTCTATGTTTAAAAAGCTTATAAATGGTAACAGCTTGAGTAGACACTTCCAATAAAGAAGCTACCCCTGCCATGCTCTCCCATTTTCTTCTTTTAATTTTAGCCTAATGTATAATACTTGACATTATTCCCCCTAGTGATCTTCACATAAAAGAGTAAGTGTGCCTTTTTCGAAGAGGAAATGAGGGGTATTGTGCTTTATCACAGGTTTATCGTCTGTGGAAGCGTACAACATAAAGTCCAATGAGTGGTTTCATGTCGCTCCGATGAACACCAGGAGAAGCAGTGTGGGTGTGGGCGTAGTTGGAGGTAGGTCTGGCAGTTTCCCTGGTGGACATTTGCAGATATTCTGGGCTGCTAGGTTCCAGAGTGTGCTTCATCTGGAGATTCAGCACTCTTTTATAAATGAACGAAAGTACCTCTGACCTCTATGGGCACCTACATTCACATGTGTGTGTGTGTGTGTGTGTGAGAGAGAGAGAGAGAGAGAGAGAGAGAGAGAGAGAGAGAGAGAGAGAGAGAGAGAAAGAGAGAGAGAGAGAAAGAGAAAGAGAGAGAGGTGTGTATGAGAGAGATATTAATAATAAAAGTAAATCTTTTTTAAAATCCCTACCTCCCTTCCTTAGCTTTCTCTCTTCTAGGCATTTTATATAAATGAATCATACGGCATGTTTAACGACTGGCTTTTCTCATTTAGCATGTTGTTTTCAATGTCACTCATGATGTATATTAATACTTCACCCATGGTGTAGTGTTAGTGCCTCATAGCTTTGTCTTGCCAGATAGTTCATTGTATTCTGATACTTTTCTCCTTTCTTTCTTTTCTTCCTTCCCTCTTTCTTCTTTCTTTCCTTTTTTAAAATGTACTACATGGGTCTTTTGCCTCCATGTATGTCTGTGCACTGTGTCTCTGCAGTGTCCATGGAGGCCTTCAGAGGGTGTCAGATCCCCTGGAACTGAAGCTGGAGATGGTTGTGAGCTACCATGTGGGGGCTAGGCCTTGAACATGGCTCCTTGAGAAGAGCAGCCAAGGTTCTTCACTGTAGGGTCGTCTGTCTCTAGCCCCTCTGCTACGCACTTTCGATGTAACTCACTGCTTCAGCTTACTGAGATAACAGATATTCCTGTTCTCCAGAATGTTGTTCATGAATCAACTAGTGTTATCTAAAGTCTTGAGTGTACTTCTGTGCTGTCAGTCAGATCACTGATGAAAACAAAAAAATACAAGAAACGGTGCATCCTCCCTTCCATGCACTCGTTGTAATATGATTTGATCATTCCTTCTGTTGCCATTTGGCAAGACTTTGGAGAAATTAGGAATACTTTAAGGGAAGCTCTGTTGCCACAGAGCAAGACATATGCCTATTTTAGGATGAGGGAAATAGGTTATTTATCGTGCTTCTTTGTGGTTCCATGTCTAGGTCTGCTCTATGCTGTGGGGGGTTACGATGGAGCCTCACGCCAGTGTCTTAGCACGGTAGAATGCTATAATGCTACTGCAAATGAGTGGACCTACATAGCGGAAATGAGCACCAGAAGGAGCGGAGCAGGTAAATAGAAGCCCTGGTCGGCAGCTGAGGAAAATGACTGATGGGCATCTGCGTGCGGGGTTTGAAACTGCATGTTGCTTTTACTGGGTCTACTAAGTGCTTTTAAGTGGCACTGAGAAGTAGTACATCCATGCATTTTTACAGAGTGCAAAAAAGCTCCTCTGCGTGAGTTACATAATGTCATTTTGTCATTCCTCTTGGGTTTTTGTTTTTAGTGCTTATTTGGGAAGTTGCTCAGGACGTGGGTCTTTCATGGCCCTTTTTTTCAGATTCTATGCTTTCACAGACAGAATGCCTCTGAGAGGATTTGCATCTGCCCCTCCTGTTTGACTTTCTTCCTTTGTTAGAATAGCCGTTCTTTCCGGGGTTCCTCCCAGGCCATTCCACTCTACTGCAGTGATGGCCTTTCCCATCAGTGTCTCTCCAGTGAGAGTTAGGACATCCACAGTTCATCCTCCATCACCACGTCAACTGTTCCAAGTCTTCTGCGGCATCATCCTCACTGTTCTGCCAGTTTCTTGCCTTCCTTTCTCCACTGTAACTTTCTTGATTGTGTTTTATAGGTGTTGGCGTCCTAAACAACTTATTATATGCTGTAGGAGGTCATGATGGTCCTTTAGTACGAAAAAGTGTTGAAGTATATGACCCCACCACCAACGCCTGGAGACAGGTTGCAGATATGAACATGTGTAGAAGAAATGCAGGTATCTGTTGAACCCAAGATTATGCCATCCATAGTGCAGTTTTAGGAACATTTTTCTAGTTAACTCTGAGTGTTTTCAATTTTTTAAATTTTTTTTTTCTAATTTTATTCCCTCATAGACTGGGTGTTTCCAGTGCAAAAGCTTGTTTAAGAAGCCTTTAAAAGTGATTACCTAGGCTGGAGCACAGCTCAGTGGCAGTGGATTCCTAGGGCTGGGGCACAGCTCAGTGGCAGTGGATTCCTAGGCTGGGGCACAGCTCAGTGGTAATGGATTCCTAGGCTGGGGCACAGCTCAGTGACAATGGATACCTAGGGCTGGGGCACAGCTCAGTGGCAGTGGTATAGCATTTGCCCCACATGTATAAGACCCAGGGTTTCATACCTAGCACCACCAAATTAATTTTTTTATATAATTTAAGAAACCAGATATAGTGGCTCATGTCTGTAACCCCAGCATTTGGGGTGCTGAAGCAGGAGGATTGCTGTGGGTTTGAGGATATGTAGAGGTTTTCAGAACGGCTTGTTCTGGCTACAGAATTAGACTCTGTCTCAAAACAAACACGTATAAGACCTATTTGGTGGAATGTTTCCTTAGCCATTTGTGAGGCCCATGTTTCTATCACTAGGACCAAATCAGCGGTGATGGTAAATGCTTTTTAAAGTAAGTTTTCCATTGATGGAAGTGGAGGCAAGAGGCTAAGGTCATCTTTAGTTTTGTGTGTGTGTGTGGGTGGGTGTGGGTGTGGGTGTGGGTGTGGTGTGGTGTGGTGTGATATAATGCCTTGCATAGGATTTAGAATGTAGCATGTTGTTGTGATACTTTTGAGACCTTACATCCTATACCAGCTTTGGTGATGTTTGTAGCTGATTAGATTGCTAGTAGAACCTTCTTTACTTGATACTTGAATTTGTTCCTTTTAAATGTAAACATTTTTGAGTGCCTAGCATATATCACATACTAGTGAGTTCAGTTCTTGGTGAATTGGCTCAGTTGGGTAAATGTCATCAGCAGGCCAAAGCTACCGAGCCAGGTGTAATAGTGCACACCTGTAACACTGGCATTGGGGGGCAGAGGCAGGAGGGTCTGGCCTTCCAGCCAGTCTAGACTGTGGGACAAGATTTTTATAAACAAAGCAAATTATTATCTGTTTTCGGGGGGATGTCTGAAGATCTTGCCTTGATTTAATATAGTTCAGAATTCATAAAGAAACCTTTAACCACAACAAAAAATAATTTTAAGAATACAGATGTTTGCAGTCACATATTGTTCCAAAGACATGTTGAGAAAAGGGTTTAGCTGTTTTCACATTGTGTAAACATCACACTTACATAATCTAAGATGTTATAGGCCGATTACCTCTTGTGGCCTCTTGATGCAATTAAAAAAAAAAAACAAAACAAAAAAACCACAGAAGACGTAAACTGTATGGGGCTGTTGCCTAGGCAACAGTGCATTGATTCACAGTATGCATTTCTTTGATAAGTAGAAGGATATCTTCAAAATAACAATAAAATGGTAGCGTGGCTATTTACCACAAAGTATGTGTTGTGTGTAACCATGCATGCAGTGGTTTTACACCAAGGGCAGTGCTTGTACCAGCATTACCAGAAACACAGGCTACAGTTTCAGGCTAGCTGCCCCAGGCTACAGTATCACTAGATGATAGGAATTTCTCATTTCTGTTACACTCTCATGGGATCAGCATTTTATATCCAGCCCATGGCTGCCCTGAAGTTATGTGGCATAATGCTATACTTAAAAGGATTCTTCGGAGGGAAATGCCCGTCTCTTCCAGCCCTGCCCATAGTCTAAATTTCCAGTAGTTGTCAAGGTTATCATGTACCACTGAATTTTGTTGCTACATACACTCCCTCAAAATATTTGGGCTCTTTTTTTTTTGTTTGTTTGTTTGTTTCCTTTGTGGCCAGAGGGGAACACAAAGTACAGAGCAGGAAAGACTGTTCATGGCAGAGCAGAATTTATAATTAACTATTTGGCCATGTACTTTACCCAGTTGGTTGCATTTGGAAAGATATTAAAAGTCTTTCAACAAGAGATAATACAGAGGCGTGGCAGCAGCCAGTGCTTGATCCAGGGTATAAGGATCAGCATTAGATAATCTTCCTTCTGTGTTTCTGATGTCTGAAACAAACACCTGCTAAGCTCTGTTCCCCAGACTCTCTTTACATAATCTAGGATAAAGGCCTCATCCAGACACCCCCTGAGTAAGAATGTGCTGTTGGCATGGACGGGGAAGGGCATGTACTAATTACAAATGGGGAAAGGTGAAGGCCTTGCAGAAGTGTGAGTTAGCAACCAGTTTACAAGCCATATTTCAAAAGTTTTCATAAGCGTGATAAACTATATCAAAACCAGACAAAAATATCCAGGCATGGTAGCACATACCTGTAATCCAAGCACTGGGGAGATGAAGGCAAAAAAAAAGAAAAATAATCTTCTATTCCAGGCTAGCCTGGACTACAAAGGGAGAGACTGTTTAAACACCACCATCAACAAAGAAAGAATAGAGAAAGGGAAAAATTACAATATGGAGAATGGAGGGCAAATGGAGTAGGATTCTAAGCACCCTTGTGTTTAGGACATCTCGTAATAGGTTCTCAGTATCTGTTTGGTTAAGATAAAGTAACCAAACAAACCTGAACTGTCAAGTGCTTCAGGTAAGTCTGTCCTTTTGGCAAAGTGGTCTCAGTACTTTAGTGAACTTTCATCATTAGAAGGCACAGCCGTGCTGTTCGAGTGGGTGCAGAAGCTGACCTCTGCCATGGGGTGCTCCACACATGCAGACCTCAGGAGCTTGTATGGGGCTTCTGCTTCTAAGTATCTTGAATTGTTTCAAAAGAGTATGTGTTTGATGCTGTAAAACAGTTGTGTCTGAGCAAAAGAGAGAAAGAAGGTTCATGCCATTTTAGTGTAGTTTTGAATATGCATTTTTTAATAATTATTTTGGAAACTTGGGACGGTTGTATGTTTGAGACTAGGTCTCACTGCAGACCAGGTTAGCTCAAACTTGGTCTGCCACCCTGGTGCTGGAAGCTCAGGTGTGTGTGCTGTCATACCCAGTACACTCTTCACTTAAAAACTGATTCAGTTGACCTAATAAAACTTTTATGTGTGTGGGTGTTTAGCTTGCATGTATGTCTGTACACCACTTGTATGTCTGGTACCTGTGGAGGCCAGAAGAGGGCATAGGATCCCCTGGAACTGAAGTTACAGACAGTTGTTATCACAGCTGCCATACAGGTGCTGGCAATTAAATGCCAGGTCCCCTGGAAGAGTAGCCAGTGCTCTCAATGGCTGAGCCATCTCTCCAGCCCTCAACAAAATTAAGTTTAAATACAGTGTTTAGCTCTGAACCTTTCTTTTTAAAAAGTCTATATACTAAACATTTTTATGGATATTAAGACATAGATGTTTTTTGTTCCTTTTTATTTTAAATAACTACCAGAAAGGACAGATTAGATAAACATGGTTTCTCACACACAAAATTGTGTGCAAGGTTGTGCAGATCGATATTATTTGGAAGAAATGCTCAAGGTATGGTGTTTGTCAGACTAACTAGGTTATGTGAGCCAGGCATGATGGATCACATGAGCAGCCCCAGCACCATGAGTTTGAATCCAGCCTTAGCTACGGAGTGAATTTTAGGCCACTCTGGGCTACGGAGTAACACCTTATCTCAGAAAGAAAAGAACAGGAAATTTGGGTGTGATGGTGCAAGCCTGTATTCCTGCCACTTATGAGGAATTAAAATCACTTGACTACATAGTGAGTTCAAAGCAAAGTGTGATCCTGTTGTCCCCAAAAGAATAAATGAAATTAATGTTACCTGTTTGGGATTAGGAAAAGTGTGTGTGTTGTTTGTAGTAGAGATCAGTATTTTAAAAGCTGTTTGAGAAGCTTTTGAACTTTCACAAAGCCAGATAAAAGGTTTCTAGTAACCAAAAAAATATTACTGTTGTAATATTTATTTTTTTAAATAATCTTTTTAAAGGCAGGGATTCAGCTCATTGCCCAGGTTCCTGGTGAACTCATCATCCTCCTGCCTCAGCCTCCAGAGTCCTAGGATTACAGCATGTGACACCATTCTCTTTCTCTTTGGCAGTGGCGGAAATTAAACCCAGCACCTCACACACACCCAGAAAGTGCACTGATACCGAACTACAGCCCTAGTTCCCTTTAAAGAAAACAAAAAGACTTAGCTACACACGACTTCTGTTATGAAGGATCACTTGTATTCCTGGAGAAAACATGTGAGGATTGTTTTACTCACCTGAAGGTTGAAAGTAACTGTTTTCTCTCTGCATAACTTTTTAAGGTGTTTGTGCAGTTAACGGTTTGTTATATGTTGTTGGAGGAGATGACGGTTCCTGTAATTTGGCATCGGTAGAGTATTATAATCCCACAACAGATAAATGGACAGTTGTATCCTCTTGTATGAGCACGGGGAGAAGCTATGCAGGTATGGTTGCTTTATTTTTTTGTCTCCTAGCATACAGGTGACTTCCTTGTGGTGTAATCCATTTTCTTGTAAGAAGAAAATTCATCTATATCATATGCTTAACCAGTACCTTAACTGACAGTGAAGCACAGGTATCCTCAGAATATAATATCTCATCTACAGCTCAAAATATTTTATAAATTTTAATGACTCAAAGCAGTGTATGGTGAAGAGCAGTTCTCTATGCAGCAAAGTTTTAATTTCTTAACTAAGAAGTGTGACTAAGGGGATAGCAAGAATGTTCAGTGGGCAAAGGCTATCACCAGACCCGAATTCAGTCCCCAGGACCTACGTAATGGAAGGATCAAAATGACTCCACAGGTTGTCCTCTTACCTGTCTGTGTGTGCTGTGACTCATGCTCCTTCTTTACCCCATAGAAAATAAGTAATTAATTAAAAAATTTATAAGTATCTCAGTGCTTTGCCCATGAGGCATGGGAGGTATACCATGGGTTGAATTATGTAATTTCTGACCCAATATCTCAATAAGAAAAATTATAGTAATCTTTAATATGATGTCTTCACAACTACACATTATATGTTTACTAATTTTGATGATTTAAATATAAGAATGTAACACAGTTACTATAATACTGGGGGAAGTTAATTTTTATTAATTAATAATCACTGTTATTTGTCCATTTTCCAAAATGACACTTCACAGGAGACTATATAGCAGGATCTTAGAATAAAATGATGCAGTGTTAGGGAAAAATTTTTTTCAACAACTTCATGAAGTCATAACTGACATAAAACAGCTATTGTGTATATTTCTGTTGCACGCATACATACCCACATGACCATCACCATCATCAAGATTATATACATTTACACCCTCTAGCATGTTTTCTGACCCTTCAAGTATTAGGTACAATTTGTTATTTTCTGACTAAATCAAATTCTCCCCAATAATGACTTCAAAGAAAAAAAAAAGTTCTAGGCCAAGAAGTCTGATATAGAATTTATTCAGACCTGAGCAGAGCTTTTGGAGCTGTGTATGTTAAAATGGTTGTCAGGGGCTAGAAAGATGGCTTGGAGTTAAGAATGCTTACTGCTTTTACAGAGAACCTCCAGCTCCTGGACAGCCGATCACCTCTTCTAGGATCTTTGGGCGCTTGTGCATAGACTCATACTCAAGTACACACACATAAACATAATTAGGTGATAACAATAAGTCCATTTTTTAAGACTAAACCTTATTAAAAAAAGAAGAAAACAGTGAAAGTTGGAGAGATGATGCAGCTGTTGCTTTTGCATGGGATGTGGGTTCAGCTTCTGGCACCCTTGTGGTATGTTCACAACTATTCCTAACCCAGTCCCGGGAGATCCATGCCCTTCTCTGACTTCTGAGTTCACTAAGCATGCACATGGTGCACAAACATACATGCAGGCAAAACACTCTTACACATAAAATAAATGTAGTTTTGAAATCACTATTTTATTTTATATGTGTTTTCCCTGAATGCATGTCTGTCTCCTGCCCACATAGGACAGGAACTGGGGTTACAGATTGCTTTGATCCACCATGTGGTTGCTGGGAATTGAACCTGGGTTCCCTGGAAGAGCAGTCAGTGCTCTTAACCACTGAGTCATCTCTCCAGCCTGAACAGATCTAACTTTTAAAAGGTGGTGTTCGTCATCTGGAGGAAAGGCACTCAGAAGCTGGCTGTAACATGTTTTATTTCTTCATGCAGGAGTCACAGTAATTGATAAACCATTATGAGCCTGGAGGATGTTTTCAGTGTATCCATACACGAGGAACTGCCGTCGACAAGTATTTCTGACCGTCGACAAGTATTTCTGAGGTGACTGAGAGCCTAGCTTCTCCACTTTAAGCTGCACTTTACGTCTCAGCAGAAGACTGGACCATCTGCCTTTCGAGGGCTCGGATAATGAAGATTATTTTTGGTAGAAGCACTGTGTAGGCTTTCTCTGCACCAAGCAGCAGCTGACTGACTTCCCAAGAGACCTTGACCACAGTCCCTACTCTGGTCTTTAGGCAGCAGTTGCTTTCATAAAAACCAGTTCTTATCAGCCTGGAATGACTACAGATTATTTTGTGAAAAGAGAATAAAGTTAACGTGTGTCCTTGTAAAATTAAGTTGTATCTTTATTCTTCCTCCTGAAAAAAATCTCTACTGAGAACAGATAACCTTTGGACAGATTAAAATCTATGTAAGTATGCAACATAGTTGAGGGATGAAACTGTCTGCTTTTATAAATATCTTTGATTACATGAATATAATAAATTGTGTGCATATAAATGTGTGTCTATAGGCTTTCCTTTAAATATGTTTGAAAAGATGTTTGAAACTTGATTATCTATTTATAATTGGCACAGTACTTTGAATTATGCCAGTACTACATTGTAAAACAGAGTTGTATTTTTTGATATTTAACAATGCTTAACACTTTACAACGCCACTTCTGAGGAATGAACATGGTGTAACACACTTTAATATGTGTGATGCCAAACTTTTTTAAATAAAATATAAATTATGCTTATTTATTATTTTCTTTAGTTTAATCTTGGTCATGTTTTGGTGTGTGTTTTTAATTTTTTTTTCCTTAAAGTAACACCTTTGGCATGAACATACCTGCAGGTTTTTGATGAATATAATGAATGTATGGAATTCAACTGAATTTGCATGGTCTTAAGAATTCTTTCTGTGTGTATAAATTTAGCTGCTATTAATGGAAGAGAAAGCTTTCTGTGAGTAACCATGTGTATTGAGCAGATAATTTTTCTGAGATCTTCAATTAATCTCTTTAAAGATGACCAACATGTGTCTTTCTTGAATTATCTTTGAATAAAAGTTTGTATATTATTTGTTTCACAGTGTTCATGATTTTTACCTGTGTGATTCATTTGCCTGTTCCTTTTGCAAAACTTAGGTTCTCCAACATCATAAATCTATATTGATTTTTTTATGTTTAATAAATCTATTTAAAGTTTTTTGCTAAAGTAGCATGCAGTATCAATCTATTAAAGTGGCTGGTGCCGCTGGGAGTTAGCCTTGGAGAAAAACTAACTTCAACCATCAAAGTAAATGATGAGGTAAATTTAAACTTTTTATAGTTCCTTGCTTTTTATGGCCAACAGCACACAGATTTAAAAATAAATAAATAAATAAACCAAGTAACGTTGATGGAAGGTGGAATCCAGTTGAGAAGCAACTAAGAACCTGTTGCTTTGATAATAAATTCAAAGAATTATAGGGTGGGAATGAGGTGATGTGCTGGGCATAGCAGAAAGGGTAGAATTAAAGGAAGTCATAAGATCTGTGGCTGTTGGTCAAGAGAGATATCTAAAGGGTTAACTCACATCAGGAAGGAAACATGCAACATTTCTCTGTAGTTGATACAAATTGTTCAAATGTAAACAGATCCACATCACACAGTTGAAGTCTCCATTATAAAGGAGGATGGAATTTATTCAGAAAGCGTCTGTGTTCACTTGATGAAACAGATTTTCACATTACTGCAGCCTTCCAGCATAGCCCTTATTAACAAACGTGTCAGGAGTTGAATGAAACTGAACTCGGCTGTTTCCTACACCAGGATCAAGGATGCAGACCTTTGCTGTGGGTTATCGTTCTTCTTCACTGCAAAGATTTGTTGGTTTAATAAAATGCTGATTGGCTAGTAGGAAGTATAGGCAAGGCCAGCAGACAGAGAGAACTCTGGGAAACAAGAACAGGGACGAAGACGCCAGCAGACACAGAGGAAGGAAGATGAGAATGCTGCTCTGAAAAAAGCTACCAAGTCAACAAGGTACGAATCATGGGTTTATTTAAAGGTAAGAGTTAGCAAGTAATAGGCCTGAGACATAGGCCAAACAGCTTTTAATTAATATAAATATCTGTGTGTTTATTTGGGACTGAACAGCTGCAGGACTGTCTGGGTGGGACACAAAAACCGTACTACAGACCTTTCGCAGTCAGTTTCTATAGTAAGGGAGAAATGGTTCTGTCTCTTCTCACAATACAGAATATTTCTGACTACATGTGTGTGGAGTGCCCTCACACATCAGCAGTTTTCCTAAAGCTGGTTCCTGGGTAGCCAGTATTTCACTTAGACCCTATCAGGAGACTCATACAAGGCCCAGGGCTCAGTTCCACCAGTCTCCCCATGCCCACTCCAGATGCCAATCACTGGTACTTCCCAACTGACTAGAAACAGACAGCAGTGACACTCCCTCCTTGTGTGACATTTGTTCGCTAGGCTAGCTCACACCTTGGAAGATGTGTTTTGGTTTCCATGATTGTATTTATTTTTGAAATGGTCTCAAGTGTATCCTTGTCTGCCCTGAACTTGCTACATAGACCAAGGTGGCCTTAAACTTTACCTTCCTTTGCCTCTGGAGTGTTGGGACTATAAAGGTGTTTGCTTGAATTGTGGTTTGGGTTTAGAGATAGTATAAAGCCTGCAGATTTAAAGGATGTACTGAGGTAGGCGGTGGAGCTTTCATGTCCTGGGTACCACCACTCTGTCGTCACTGTCTCAGCCACCCTTAGCAGAGCTTGCCTCAGTCTCCTTCCACTTATGGGTGGGGCTGGACAGATCTGTAATCATCCAGTCACAGGTGACTGGTGTCTTGTGGTGTCATCTCATTAGCATAAAATTGTAGACTGAACAAACCGCTCACTGGGTGATTAGACTTATGGAGGAGGGACATAGGACACAGTGACAGGAACGGGCCAAGACCAAGTACGTTCCACGTCATACTTTGAAACACCCAGTCAATCAAAGTTTTACCTACAACTTTTAAAGTTGTTTTTTAAAATGTAATCTCAGTCTGTTAGGATAGCAGAGATTAACCACTTGGCTTGTCAAACAGCTTTGTCCTGACTTTCTTGGTCTTGATTGCTTGTCACTGGCTGGATTCCTAACTGGTGGTAGAAGACTCTGGACATGTCCCCCTGCCCTGTTCCAGCCTTCATCTTCCCAGTTTGAAATACCTGCTTTTTTTTTTTTTTTTTCTTTCCTCTGCCATACAGAAGAATCCCCAGCATCTCTTACTGTATAAGAAAGGGATCAGAAGTTGAGACAAGATGGTGGAAAGTGCTGTACCTGGGAGAGCAGCCCTGGTTACACTGAATAACAGGACGAAGTGTCACTTTAAGGAGCACTTCAAAATTTTCTATGGGACATAACTTCCATGACTCAGGCATCCGAACAGCAGCTGTGACCTTGACCTCACAAAGAACAGATTCTATCTCTTCTTTTGAGGTGACCTCCTCACCATGTTTTTCAAAGAAAGGAGCCTCACCTCTCCAAATAAGTGTGATCCTCACTCCTCACCAAAGAAACTTCTCTTTCCAGCTGAAAGAGGGCATTCCAGAAAACCACGACTGATTAAAATACAGAAAACAAGTTCGTATGGTTCTCAGCCGCACAGTCCCAGTGGTTACAACACAACTCTAGCAGCTGAAGGTCAGAAGTCACTGCTGAAGGGGGTGGACAGACTGTAAGGAGGTTTGCTGTGAGATTACGTCTCTCCTGGAAGTGTCAGAGAAGCTATACCCATGAAGTCTCATCAACATGGCTGCCTACACTAAGACCTGAACAATGAAGAGGACAGCAGATATGCTAACACGAGACAGGAAAAGCTCAGGAGGCCTCAATGTTACACAAAGAACTCCAGGCAACTAAGGAATGTACAAATCAAAAGAAACAGTCTTCCTTGAAGAAGACCACCCCTACTGGTTATCCAATACATACAGGAAACATTATACAGACTGGTTGTATTTTTATATTAAGGAATATATAACAACACTAAAGAAAAAAGGGTATGAACTTGAGAGAGAACAAGAGGGGGTACTTGGGAGGGGTTGGAAGGAAAGAGAGGGAGAAAATAATGTAATTATAATTTCAAAAATTATATTTAAAAAGAAAAGATTGCAGTCCTGGGCTTGAGTAAACTTGGAAACCAGATCTGTGGACGTTTCTCCAGGGAGCTCTGCTGCCCGCTGCTCCTGAGTCTGCCTGTTGGCTGACATAAGAGAGGTCTAGTGTGTGTATAGTGGTGTGTATGCTGCCTAGCTCTGGAATCTACTGGCTGACAGGAGAGGTCTAGTGTGTGTACAGTGGTGTGTATGCCGTCTGCTGCTCTGGAATCTACTGGCTGACATCGGAGAGGTCTAATGTGCTAAGAATGCCTTATTTCAATTTGCTCTTAAACAAATGTCCTTCTACAGACATCCATGCTTCCATGCCTGCTGGTGCCTCACTTTGGAGCAAAGGTTATGCACAAATGGAACCACACTTTAGGAGTCTGGTTTCTCAGATTCTGTGCCTAGGCTGCTTCATGTTTTAAAGGAAAGTCTCAGTGTGCTGAACCCACAGACACAGAAACTGGGGTTGTGACCTTGTACTTACTATGTGCCAGTTGTAAATTTTAAGACATTTCTTAGGTTTGGACTCTTACTACAAAAAAAAAAAAAAAAAGGAAGAAGAAGAAGAAAATGAGTAGTGCTATGTAACAGAATTTCATAGGATTTAAAAAAAAAAAGTGCTTATTTTGTGCGTGACTACCTAGATAGGTTGGATGCATTTCACTGTGCCTACCCTTTGCTGTAGGGGAATAAGCCAATTAGACTGGCATCTCTCCAATTCTGTTCAGATGTAAATCTCCAAGGTTTAAGATAATAGTTGGACCAATTCATATGGTTCAATTGACAACATACCCTCTGGAGTATAACTCTAAACCTGGATCCATAATCAATGTTTCCTGATCACATTTTGACTGTGGCTTGACCCTCAACATGATGTGCTCACCAGGGGCTCTACCTCCCCACCTACTGAATAACTGGACATACCTGCCCAGTGTCTACTGTTAAAAAAATGACAGGCCTGCTCAATCTGACACCACAGTTCCTGTCCTTACTGTACTTCATACCCCACAGGCCTGGGAAGAGGGAAGGGTTGGATTGCAGTGCAGATCCATTCATGGCCTCCGACAATAGGAGGCAGGGGATTTGGAGATGGGATAAGTAAGCAAGGAAGCTTAACTGGGGTGAAAAGCTATGATTTTATACCTTAGAACAACCAGTCCTTAGCCTCAGACTACCTGGTGAAAGTGTTGGCGCTCAGAGAGCAGCCCTGGTTACACTGAATAACAGGAGGAAGCATCACTTTAAGGAGCACTTGAAAATTTTCTATGGGACATATCTCCCCTGACTCAGGCATCCTAATAACAACACAGCTGTGACCTTGACCTCACAAGGAACAGATTCTTTTTTTCCCTTTGAGGTGACCTCCCTGCCATCATTCTTCACAAAGAGTATGTTTGCTAAAGGGATGGAATACTTAGCCATGGATGCAGGGTGCATGGGACCTGCCTGCCAGAAATGCTTCTCAGTGGAACTTGTTTGGGAGGTGAAATCAGGGTTAACAGGAAGAGGATGGTGAACTGACAGATCCAGGCAGGCAGAGAGTGACAGTGGCATCCTAACTTCAAAAACTTAAAGATGGCCAACACAGTGTACACCTATATAAAGGCATTCTTGGAAGATATACACTTGTATGTCAATTGTACTTTCAAGTAGATGAGAACAGGGTGAGTCCAAATGATGCTCTTATGTGATTTATTATTATTATTATTATTAAATGTTTATGGCAGTGCATAAACAGCACTCAGATGGTAGAGGCAGGTGGATCTTCTCTGTTCAAGGCTGGCCAGGGCTACATAATGAGACCCAGTCTTGGGGGAAAAAAGGAAAGAAGAAAAAGGGTTTGTTTTTAAAATAAAATCATGTTATGTAGCCCAGGCTGGCCTCTTACTCAGAACAATTCTCCTGCTTCAACATCCCCAACACTGGGATTGCAGGAATGTGTTACCACATCTGTATTTTATTTAGGTTTGCTTGGAGTTTTGTTATTGTTGTGATTTAGGGCCTTGTAAATCCAGATTGGCCATGATCATGCTATCTAGACAAGGCTGATCTTGAATTTCTGATCCTTCTGTATCTACTTGACAAGTGTTAGGGTTACAGGCTTGTACCACTGCTGTGTGGAATGTTACTCTAACTATGTAAAGGCATTTTAAATGCTGGATTTGTTTAATTATGTAAAGATGTTACTGTTTCATCATCTTGACTGCCTAACGCATCTGATAGGTCAAAAAAAAAAAAAAAAAAAAGCTGAATGGCCAATAGCTAGGCAGGAATACGAGGGACTGGAAAATGGAGAGAATAAGTACAATGAATCTGGGCCCGAAGCCAAAAGAGAAGAGAGAATGAGGGAGGTGCCTGTGATCAGCCAGCCAGGCAGACAAGAAGTAGGGCATACTGAATGAAAGAAAGGTAAAAAGCTCCTTGGCAAAATGTAGAAGATAAACAGGCTAGATTAAGTTATAAGAGTGTAAGATAAGGCCAAGCATTCATAATTAATAATTTTCCATGTCATGATTTGGGAGCTGGCTGGTGACCCAAAGAAAGCCTGCTACACACATTAGATATGGCTTTTTTAAAAGACACACGCAAAAGATGTGCATCCTGTTATATCATCTTTACCCACGCTGTACACAGTGAAGACATAGTAGTGTATAACGAGCCTAGAACTGAAGGCTAAGCTTTCCTATCTTCGGGTACTCACTGCCCTCCAAATGCAGCAACTGCAGTACTCAAGCCTGGGCATTTTTCCCCTCACTTCCTGGCTCAGGTCCAAGTCTTGACAACCCAGAGCACCGACAATTCCCTTGACTTTGAACCCATTTCCTGTGTGCAACCCTGGGCCCTAGAGAATGCTAAGCATAGACTCTACCACTGAGCTACCTCAGCTAGGCCTCAGCAGAATCCCCAAATGTCTCCAACTTCTGTTCTCTTACCTGAAACATGAAATGGTGCCAACTATCCCTCTAGGTTATTGCAGGAGCGACATTGCACCATGCTCCATATACAGATATTTGTTAAAAGATAGTTAATGGGCTTACTAAACACAAGCCTGGCCATTTTTAGTTGATTCCCAGAACCACATAATTTAAGGGACGAACAGACTCCCCTAGTTGTCCCGAGTTTAGGCTTTGTAATGTAAAAAAAAAAAAAAAAAAAAAAAAAAAAAAGCTTCATTGATTAAAAGTCATGAGAAGCAGGATAGATGATCCAAAGCAGTAGGAGGAGGATTAGGGTTCAAGGATATCATTAGATACTATGTATCTAGTTCAAAAGCCAGACTGTAGGAACATGAGCCCTTCTCAAGACAGAAATCCAGAATAAACTCAGGAAAGCACGACTAAAAGAGCACATGAATTTTTTTAAAAAACATTCGTACTACTTTTTTCCCAGGCTCTGAATGAAGCAAGCAAACATAAGAGGCAAGATGCTACTACCCAAGCAGCCTAGGAACCTGCAGCTTGGTTGCCATGGTGACGCCGGTGCATGATTAGCCCCGCCCGGTCACGCCGTCACGCGCTGCCGTGGCGCCCCGCCTCCAGCTGCGCTGAGATGCCGCTGACTGGCTGTCCGCGCAGGTCTCACTATCCTCACTCCATCTGTGGAGCCAATGGCCGGCGCCGCCAGAATTCGTTGACTCGAGTCACACGCTGCCGGATCGAGGTACGGACCAATCGCAGCAATGAGAGGGCGGGGCTACGGCGGAGCGGACCAATGGTGGCAGGAGAAATCGGCCGCGCCCTCCGGGCCCCGCCCCTGGACCGGGAGAACTAGAGAGGAGGCCGCTACATCTGTGTGTTATCACGCCGAGGCCGCAGTCCATCGCTGGACGCCAGGTGAGAAGCGTTTGGAGCCAGGGTCGGGATCGCGTGGAGGGCGGCTGAGACTAGATCAGCCTGGCGGTAAGGATGTGGTGGGAAGGAGCTTGGCTGTGCGTGAGTCCGGAGAGGGAGGCGAGGTTCTCAGGTGATGGAACTGGAATGCCCACACTTCCTGCTTTTGAAAGAGTTTGCAGTCACCCGGAGTTTGGATCGTTGAGTTCTTTTTACAAAACCACAATTCCCACGCGGGAGGGGAGTCATTCGGGTGCGTTCTGGGTTCGTGGCTCTGGAAAGGTGTGTCAGAAGCACTAACGAACGGACGGGTAGGGATTGGTTAGGGGTCCACAGTCAGCAGCGAGGGATGGAGCGCAGGAACGGCGCATGTGGTTCCATGGCAGGCCGGGGTGCATCTTCACCCCATGTGGAGCTAGAGCCTGATTCTGTGCCTCAGGCCTCTAAGCTTCCACCAAAAGAGGGATTCAGGTTGTCAGATAGGTTTTGGGTTAGATGACCCACAAATACATTTCTTTCCTTCTCACCTTCAACCCCCCGCGAGCATCTACCTGATTCATACGGGGTTTCCAGGCGAGCAGGGTGCTCAGAGATAAGGAAGCAGGATGTTCACTTCAGTAAAACGTTTTCTCCACTTTGATTACTTTCTCTGATGCTCTTGTGTGCATTTTCCTCCCTTCACTACAAAGCATAAACTCGGGATAACTGAACTCTGTCTCAACATTGTGTGCGAGTTGGAAGACTTAATTGAAGGGTTGAGTTAGGAAAGACTATAAGCCATTTTCATTGGAGATGATAAAGTTCCTCAAGTTAGGTGTTAAATCGGACTTGGGAAAAAACACCTGATAAACTTTAGGATGCCTTGGATTCTGACCCAGATCCAAACTATCTTTGAATGGTGATGGCTAGCAACCTTTTGGAGAATCAGAACCTAGATCTGGAGAGGGTTTATAGATGATGGATATCAGCATGTCTTTGAAACAGGCAATAGGATTAGCCATGATAGCGTGGGATGGTTAGGATGGACCATCAGGGCTTCCTGGCCAAAGAGCACTGGATTCTTTCCCATCTCTATTGTGGCACCTTTATCCCCAGCACAGCTCTGCTGTCATTGGGTCCCTCCTGCATGTTCAGGCCTCAGTGTAGAAAGTGCTTTTGCCCAGAAACTGTGCTCCTCTGTTCTTATAACTCTGTAGTTTTCCCTCATATCCTACATGTCACATTGTTCTGTGATGCTTTGGGATGTCTCACTCTTGTAAACAGCTGTATGATTTTAATAGAATGTAACTCATCTCTTGCTTGTGGACTTACATACTCTTTTTAAATCTGTTGCTAATTGGAAGCTATGCTTCTAGCTTAGCATATTTATCTTCACTTGAGTTAAAGGAGTGAATTATGTCAATACTGCTAATATTTTTTTCCTCAAATGATAGACTGATTTGTCCCAAGCCATCAGTGTGGATAATGCCTCTTTGCATACCAGCTCTGAGCAGTAGATATTTTTGAACTTTGAAAGGTTTGCTACTTGGCCAGAAGTATCTCTTTGGGGTACCATTCCTCCTTTGAAGGAAGTAAGTTTCTTGGCTTGTGTGTATGCGTCTGTGTGGACGTGCCTGCCTAGGAGTACACATATGGAGGTTAAAGGTCAATAGTGGCTGTTTCCCTCGGTTGTTCTGGACTTTCTTTACTTTTTCAGATGGGTCCCTCACTGAACCTGGAGTGCCTCAGTGTGAGTGCTGGGGTTACAGATGTCCACCAAATGCCCACTAGATACATGCTCAATTTTATGCTGATGCTGGAATCTGAACCCAGTACTTATGTTCCTACACAGGCACTGTACTGACTAAGCCACCTCCCCAACTCTGAGGAAGCCTGTGGGACCATTTGGCTTTATTGTTCTATGAACTGTCTATGAATGGCCTTTGTTATTTTTTTTTCTCCTGGGTTTTTCTAAAGCACATTGTGTCTCTATTATTATGTGTTGGGATGCTGTTTTGTAGTTTGACATTTGATCTCTGGCTTTGTTTACGAGTGCCAGTTTGTTCTTTTCGTAGCTTAACTTTTACTCAGTCACTTTTGGCATTGGCAAACTTTTTGATTTTTAGTTGAGAGAGAGAGAGAGTAAATCAGAAGATAGTTCGTTCTCTCTTTCCATGTGTCCTTGGGTTCCAGGGCACTGAACTCAGGGCATTCCTTGGCAAGCAGGCACCAAGCTGCACTGAGAGCTGGAAGCTAGCTTTCAATTCCTTTCCCACTATTTTTTTACATATTGCTGTAGAAAGAGCATGGTGTTTTTTAAATCAGTGTCTACAATGTGATGATATCGTTCAGTAGGTTATTTTTTTAGTAGTCATATTATAACGTAAAAACTAGGCCTTGTGTAGTTTTTTTGTCATCTAAAAATCCCAGAAGGTATTTTATGGTGTTTTCAGAATTTCATTGTTTTATTGATCTGCTTACTTACCACAGAAATAAAGGCTCCTCTCAGAGATTTGAAAATGGCCACAAACAGAAGCCTCCACATCTTCAGCTCAGCTTCTCTGGAGTATGTGGATTCACTGCTGCCGGAGAACCCCCTGCAGGAGCCCTTTAAGAATGCCTGGGGCTACATGTTGGATAACTACACAAAGTTCCAGATCGCAACCTGGGGGTCCCTCATAGTTCACGAAGTCATCTATTTCTTGTTCTCTTTGCCTGGATTTTTATTCCAGTTTATACCTTACATGAAAAAGTACAAAATTCAGAAGGTGAGTATGACACACTTATGACCAAATACTGGAATTGATGTTACATATTTTGGAAGGACTCTGAGCTCTCAGAGACTCACGTCAGTACTGTCCAGTAGAAATATAGTGTCCTGTGGACACCAAGAGGCAGTAAGGGGAAGGGAAGGTAGTTTTCATAACATGTTAATTCAACCCAATAAAGCTAGACTAGTATTTTACTAACAAGCCCCAAATTAAACCTTTGAGAGACATTTAGATATTTTTACTTTCATAGTTGTGTGAGTTTCACTGTGTTTTTAAGCTTCTTTTGAAAAGGTCTCATCTCATGCTACTAGTTAATGGTGTTTTAGACAAAATCATATAGATCATTATTGATGTGTTTCAAAGAATTGTCTGAAAGTGGGTTTTAGGAAGGTGTGATGCTTATCTAATTGGGATTTATAAATTTTAATTTTAAAATCAGCTAGCAGGTGTACGTTACGTATTTAAACACGTTCAAGGCCCTGGGTTTAATCCTCAGCACAGAAATATTTTTCCAGACTTCACCTGTGCCCTCTCCCGACGGTCCTGAAAAGAAGAGAAACTACTTTGCACTTCTTCCCACTCCTGCAGCCTCAGCAAATCTAACTGAATATTAATATGGAAAGGTCCCATCCATTCATGACAGGTGTATCAGCAGCTTTCTTATGGCCCTGAGTAAAGAAGTGATACACCTTATGTCTGTGTATTTGTTTCAGTGTATTAGATGTTCCGTGTACATAAGAAGGTACTCAGGTATACACATTACTTCATCTTAGTTTTTAAAAAAGGTGGCAGAATGAATTTTTACCAATATGAAGGCTATTTGCTTAGCATGATTTTTAAGAAGAATTTGGACAATTATGGAGGCAGAAATGACTTGTCACAACATATAGTACAGTAATATTAGTTCTTGTTTTTGTTTTGAGGTAACATCCCATGTATAGCCCAGGCTGGCCTTGAAGGTGGGTATCTTCCCATCTTCATTTCTTGAGTGCTGATAGGCATGGACCATTTCCACCTCAAAATGAAGCCACGATTGGCTAATCTAAACCAGTGAATTCAAAGGGCACAAAACAGTGGGGCAAAGTAGATGCTGAGTGTTCCTCTGGTTTGTTGGGTTAGGGCTCATCAAGTCTCCTGGCTCTGCGGCCTCCCAGTGAGTCACTGTACGGAAGGACTCACCCAGGTTCCTCTGCAGTCTACATAGGTACCTGTGGACTCAGGCCGAGACAGGAACAGAGAAAAGGGAATAAAAAGGGGAGTAGCCCAGAGGATGCCACTTTCGGCCTCAGTAGGAGCTCCAAGGTACTTCTGATGAAAGGTCCTTCGTTGGAAAATAACTGCTTAAATGTCTTACATTCTGAGTCACTCAGGTGATTCATTTATAAGTAAGGCTGATTCATCGAGTGGCCACCAGTGTGCTTTCTCACACTGCCCTCTACAGCTGACTGACTGGTTGCTTAGAGGGGGTGGGACCCTGTCCATAGGAGAGCTTTTTAGCCTAGGATGTGTGGGTGGCTGTAGAAGAAAATGTGGGAGGAGAAAGCGGAAGTGGAGCAGAGGATGTAGTCAGTGTTGGAGGACTTGCCAGGCAAGCACAAGGCTATGGCTTGAAGTCAGTACAAGCACATACAAGAGGAACAGAACCCACAATCTAACTGGTTACCACTAAGGAAAGGCTGGATAGAATGGCTGCAGGTCATCACAGCCTAAAGGGATTGAGAAGAAAATAAAGCCTAGAGTTTATAGCTAACTAGAGTAGCTAGTTAGTAGAGCATTTGTCTAGCCAGTGCAAGACCCTAAAGCCTGGTAGAGAGAGAAGCAAGTGGATTTCCTTAAGTTTGGGGCCAGGCAGGTCTACATAGTAACTTTTAGGCCAGTCCCTAAGGCAACATAGTGAGACCTTGTATCAGTAACAACAAAAGTATAAAATAGGGCAAAACAAAAGAAAAGGCAGACAGATCCTGGGCTCTACCTCCCCACCCACAGAACAAATAATTAAATAAAAAAAAATTATGTTACTTCTATTTGTGAATTTTGAAAGCGCATACTGTGATTGAAATGAGTACAAAAATTTCATGTCTTTTGCTCAGTGCTTTAGAAAGTCTACCATAAAATATTCAAAAATTATATTAATTTACACAAAGAACAGTTTTAAAAACTTTTTTCCTTTTTTTAAATTTACTTATTTCTCATGCACATGAGTGTTTTGCCTGCATGTATGTCTGTGTGAGGGTGTCAGGTCCCCTGGAACTGGAACTGCAGACAGTTGTGAGCTGCCATGTGGGTGCTGGGATTTGAACTCTGGTCTTGTAGAAGAGCAGTCAGTGCTCTTAATCGCTGAGGCATCTCTCTAGCCCTTCCCTTTTTCTTTATTCTCTCATACAATATATCCTGGCTGCAGCCTCCTTTCCTTCTGGTACCACCACCAACCTCACCTCTTCTCTTCTCCCAGATCTTCTGCTCCTCTGTTTCCCTTCAGAAAAGAGCAGGCCTTCCAGGGATATCCTCAGCAGGTGTGAGCCACACCTATAATCTTAGGGTGGAGGCAGGAGGATCCGATTTCACTGTGAGCACACAGCTGATTAGTTTAACATTCTAGTGCAAGTCTATAGGTTAAGTCTTAATTTTTGTTTTGTTCATATATATTTTATTGTTTGTATTTTGTGTGTGCATAAGATTCACCCAGGCACATATACGGCAGGTCCTGAGGTCTAAGAACAACTTGTAACTCTCTTATCATGCATATATGGAAGGTGCTTACTAACTTTTCAGTACCACTGAACATCTGCATGCAGTGAGTTGTCCTGGTAATAAAAGCTTGTGCAGTCTTTGAGTGGAGTATTCAATGTAAATTTAACAGAATTCTTGGAAAGCGTTCTGTAGGCAACAAAGCCTGGATAGTTAAGGTATCCATCTCATGGTGCTCCTTAGGTTAGTTTTAGGTCATTGTCATCATATTTGTCTATTAACATTTTTTAAAAACCTATTGAAAGTAACTAAAGTAGTTATCAAGATCCCTTGCCACTGTAGCATAAACTGAACACAGCCTAGAGTTGAGGGGTTATACACGTTAGAGAAAATTTTAGGAATGTATTCCTATTTCTTCAGCCGAGCTACTGATGACAGACTGGTTTTACACAGTGTTGTTTTTTGTTTTTTGTTTCTCCATAGGATAAACCAGAAACCTTGGAAGGCCAGTGGAGGTGTTTGAAAGGACTTCTCTTTAATCATTTCTTTATCCAGCTGCCTTTGATTTGTGGAACTTACTTTTTCACAGAGTATTTCAGCATTCCTTATGATTGGGAAAGAATGCCGAGATGGTATGTCATTGATAATTTGATGTTTATATTCACTCATGGTTTATTTTTCAGTTAGATTTTGCTTAATTTTTTATCTTCCTCAGTTGGTTAATACTCTGAAATTTATCATGTCCTGCAGTAACAGGACATACATGTATCAGAATCTAGGTCCAGGGTCATTCCTTGTCTGTAAGTTCTATGTCCCTCTAGCCAACTGACTACAGGTTGAAAGTCCACTTTTTGGAATTGGATCCTTTAAACAGGATATGGTGGCACACACCTTGTGGTCCCAGTACTCAGGTGGCCTGAAGCTCTAGACTCTTCCTGGGATATATAGCTAGTCCATACCCTGCCTAAGATACCTGTGCCCCCTTGTATACAAATCATTCTTCATCATTTTATTTAAATTAAGCATTTTTGTGGTAGAAAAAAGCAGTTGCTTTACTGTTATCTTTAGATTGGCTTCTTAACAGATTTTGTACTCAGGTCTTTGTCAACATAAAATATTACGGAAATAAGGTCAAACTCTTTAACTCCCGCCCCTTTCAGATTGTAACAGATAGCCTTACCTACCAGTCTTGTTTATTTCTACACAGGTTTCACTGTGTAGCCCTGGATAGCTTGGAGCTCACTCTATAGACCAGGCTAACCTCAAACTTTGAGATCTACCTGCCTGTGCCTCCCAAGTGCTGGAATTAAAAGTGTGGACAGCACACTCAGCTTAGCTCTCTTGTAGCTTGGAGACTTTGTTGTTAGGTCAAGCTGATGAGTAGGTATATGATGTCTGATTGGTCATCCGAAGTCACAGATACTCTGTATTCATTACTGTCTGTCTCTCACAGGTATATGATTTTGGCAAGGTGTCTGGGCTGTGCAGTCATTGAGGATACTTGGCACTATTTTCTGCACAGACTTCTTCACCACAAGAGGATTTATAAATACATTCATAAAGTTCACCATGAGTTTCAGGTATGGTAGAATCACACTTCAGCTTTTCTACTGAAGTGCAAAAATCTAGCTTGTTGTTTGCGCATTTTAGGAGCTATTTTATCTGATGTCCTTAAAAAAAAAAAAAAAAAAAAAAAAAACTTTAGTGTGTGTGTGCATGCACATATAGCAGGTAGGTCACACGTAGGATCAGAAGACAACTTTGTGGAGCCAACTCTTACCTACTTTAATATTTTTTTATATTCAGAGCCAAAAGGTATTGGATCTCTTGGAACTGGAGTTACTGGCAGTTGGAGCTACTTGGTGTGGGTGTCCTCTTGCAGGGGCAGCAAATGCTTTTAACCGCCACCCCAGCTCTCCAGCCTTCTCCTCCTTCTACCTTTTGATACGATTCTAGGGATCAAAATCAACTCTGCAGGCTTGCATAGTGGGCACCATTATACACTGGGCCATCTCTTGGGCCCCTTTATTTCCTTTTCTGTTGGCATGATAGTGAAAAATATGAGGTACACATATATACAGAACCAGGCCTAAAGGTTTTCTTCAGTGTCAGATTTTCATGGTAGGAAGGGCAGAGATGACTCAGTGATTGAGAGCACATTCTGCTTCTGTAGAAGACCTGAACTCAATTCCTAGCACTGGCATTAGGCTGCTCACAACCACGGCACCTGCACTCATGTACACACACACACATACGTGTAAAGACACACACATATGTATGTGTGTATATGTATGTATATATGCATTTTTTAAATTTATGGTTGACTGTAATTGAGACTTTACACATAAGAGTTGAGTTCTTATCCTACTGGTGGATATCCTGACAAACCTGGCAGATTGGTACTGGCTATAGTAATGCAAGGATCATTTAAGTGAGATGCATAAACCGTAAGTGTTTACTATTAAACTAATTAGTCAGTTGACATACATGAGTAAGATACCATACTGATAAATAAGATAGCTAAAAGTAACCACTGGACAGAGAATGTATTCAGGATATAAACACTGGACAGAAAAGTGATTCTCATTGGCAAGGCTGAAACTGATATTACATTACTGAGAACAACACACAATTTAAGATATTATTTCTCTCTCAAATTTTCCCACTTAATACTTTAGGACAGTAGTTAAAATGTAGTGTAAATGTAACCTCAGAACACAAAATCATGAGTGAGGATCCACTACTCAGTGTGCATGTATAAGCATTTCTTTATTAGCAGAGTAACTACAGAGTCCTAAATTTAAAAGTTAAAGGCCTTGTGATTTGAGTTTGATCCCTGGATCCTGCAAGGTGGTGGGAGAGAACTGACTTCTGAGGGTTGTCCTGATCTCTGCACATGCATCTGAGCACACACACACACATAGGTGATAATGTTTAATTAGAGTTGAAGATAGACAGAAGATGAATACTAAGAAATTCATATCCCTAGATTGATAAGAAATTTACTGAGAACTGTTATTTGTACATATATAGTTGGATCACCATCACTACTTACACAAACAGTATAATTTTGTAAAACTGTATAAATTGAATACATTAGGTTCTCTGTAGTCAGATTTTTTTGAGAGCCTCCAGCACACAAATAGTGACATTGGGACTTGTTATTAATTATGAAAGCTCGGCCTTAGCTTAGGCTTGTCCCACTAGCTCTTACAACTTAAATCCACCTGCCTCTGTTAATCTACATTTTACCATGTGGCTTTTTGCCCTTCTTTCATTCTCTATGTCTGACTCCTGGGTCTCGTTGGCATAATTCCCATCCTAGATCCCTCCTTCTCTTCCTCTCTCCCCAGAAATCCCACCAATCTCTCTTGCTTAGCTATTGGCCTTTAGCTTCTTTATTCAACCAATCACATCAACACATCTTTACATAGTGTAAACACATATTCTGTAACAACTCTCCAGAGAAAGAATCAACACCAAGTACTATGCACACAGGTTTATTTAAAATCTAGTGGTATATACCTATAATCCCAACACTTAGGCAGAGGTAAGGGCATTCAAGGACAACTTCAGCTGCATAGACCCTGCCTCAAGAAAGAAGAAAATGATTTTGCTGTCTGGGGCCCAAATTTTGCACAGCATCAAGCTGAAAAGTGAGGTGTGGTGTTTGTCATGTAAATCCCTTCTTAACTTGGGAAGCCTCAGTTTTGCTCGCAAGGCCCCTCCCTGTCAGGATGGAACCCACCTTCATGAAAAGTAAAATCTGCTGGTTCCGACTTTAACCACATCACAGCACAGTTGAATTCTAGCAAGATGACACAAAGGTAACCTTCACAATATATTAAGGAATTTTTGCTCTCTTTGATCTAGGCTCCATTTGGAATCGAAGCTGAATATGCACATCCTTTAGAAACCCTAATTCTTGGGGCTGGATTTTTCATCGGAATTGTGCTTCTGTGTGATCACGTAATTCTTCTTTGGGCGTGGGTGACTGTACGTTTGCTAGAAACTATCGATGTTCATAGGTGAGTAATGCTTTATGATCAGGTAGAAGGCATCATTTTTGCATGTGCTGGTGTGCCTATGCATGTGAATGCATGTTTTCACATGTGTTTATGTAAACATGATTGCTTTTGTGTGTGAACACATTTTTTTTTATGTGTGTGGGTATGTGGGAAAATGATCACTTTTCTAAGGCAGTTTCTCAGTCAAACCTAGAACCACCCAGTCTTGCTAGTGAGCTTACTTATGTGAATACATCCTGTCCCTGCCTCTTGAGGCTGAAATGACAGGCAAGCCACCTAGCTTTTATGTGCGTTTCTATAGATCTGAACTCTAGTCCTTAGGCTTGCACAACAGAGCACCTTAACCACTGATCATCTCTCCCGTTACTTTTAAAGAGAGGATAATAATCATTGACTAAAAGCTCAAACAATAGGTGATTTGTATAGACTGTTGTTTAGGGTTAGGGTTAGTGTTAGGGTTAGGGTTATGATTTGTTTAATCATAGTGTGTGTCTTATCAAGCAAACTGCCCGGGGCCAGCAGTTTTCCGGCCATAGTGAGCCTCACTCCCCAGAGGGTGTAGCCTCTGCTGCATAAGGTCATTACTGGTCTTTGGGTAGTTCTGATGAAAGCACTCCCTTAGGGAAGGTGCTTCTTTCCAGGGATTGGAGATGTGATAAGCAGTTCTGTCTAATCTCAGATATTAAATTGAAGAGAGTAGACCAAACAAGACTCTTTAAGTCATTTGTTCCTCAGCTAAAACAGCACAATGGTATTTTAACTTTTTAAATACTTGGTGCTAATTTCACAAAACTTTTCCTTAAATGCATAGGTAGCATTATCGACTTGGTTTATACCTTTCCTAGATTGTGGTGGGCAGGCTCCTCTAAAGAGAAGAGGGTGTTTCTTGAAAATGTGTGACTGCTTTATTACTGTAGTCTCTTTCATTTCACAGTGTCAGATTTCCATACATCTTTTAATGTTTTCAGATTTTCCTAATATGTAGCTTTTCCTGTAAGGTTTTGTTGTTGTTTTGAGCCTCAAAGCCCAGGCTGACCCAAAACTCACTCTGTAGCCCAGGCTGGCCATGTACAGACAGCCTTCCTGCTCAGCCCCGCAAGAACTGCGGCTACGGTGTGTGCCACCACACCCGGCCAGGTTTTTGTCTTTTGTAAATTTGAGAAATGAAGTGATTTGGGGAAAGTGGAATGCTGCTTGCTAATGAGCATGTGACTGTTGATGATGCATCTCATGAATAACCTGTATCATTTCATTTCAGTGGTTATTACATTCCTATCAACCCACTGAACTTCATCCCCTTCTATACGGGTTCGCGGCACCATGACTTCCACCACATGAACTTCATTGGGAATTACGCATCCACCTTCACATGGTGGGATAAAATTTTTGGGACAGACGCCCAGTATCATGCCTACAATGAAAAGATGAAAAAGCTTGGGAAAAAGACGGAATGAATACCCCTCGTACACCTTTTGGAGATACATTTCCTCAGCAGGAGTTAGTAACTAACATTGCTTCTGGGGAGCAGAAATAGCCTGGCACTTGGCTGCCAAGTGACAAAAAGAACATTAACAACCTTTAATTATCTTCCAGATGGGAACTTTTCTACTTTACATGCAAGTTCTGTATATGTGGAAATAAATAAATATATATATTTAAGTACAGTTTTCATGAGGACGTTTTAAAGGCCATATTGCTAATTTCACCAAAAGGTTTCAGGTGTTGCAGGAAGTATTAATGTAGAACTTATCACTTCATGCCACCTGAGGCTGAAGTTGATATGCCTTTCACATCTGCTGATCAGTTCAAAAATCTTTCAACAATAAGGTTTGCCTTCTAGGTTGACTTTAGACATAGTGGTTTTTAGAATTCACTAAAAATGAGAATATGGTGAATTGAATCTGTGAGCTGACAGAGCAAGTGACTGAAACCTCACTCTGGTCTGGGGTTGACCAGCTTAGGACTATTCTTTCTGTGAAGGATTGTTTGATTGTAGTACCTTTAATGGCATCTTGTAAATTGACTTATTTCTTATGTGCTGTGTGTAGAATATTATAGTCTAAGGATTCTCAAATTACTTGAGGTGTTTTTTAAACTGAGGAGCTCATTTCTGTGTCGACCCTTTGTTTTTGTATGTCAGGTGTTCATTGAAGTCATGTCTTGAACTTTGTGAATTCACTTCTAGCTGCACCCAGAGCTGTTGAAATAAATATGATTTTTTTGTCTCATTCTCTGGTTTTTAGTTGTGAAGATTAGCTGTCATGTTTTATTCTTATAAAGAAAAGCACAGAAATCATTAAAAGAAGTTTTACAATAAAGGAATGGTTGCATTTTTTCTTTGTAAATTTTGCTGGTGGTTGCAGCATGCCCTCAGCGGTCTGTAGTAGGAAATTTCCACTGACCTAGTGAAGGTACTCAGGTGGTTCTCTGGGCTTCCATGACTTTCCACACAGATACAAAGACATGCCTTCTAGGCGAAGACTATTGACTACATCCCAGTCTTCAGTGTTGCATTTGTTTTTCTTTTCATACAAGCTCTGCTATCTTGAACTCACCTTGAATTTGTGATCCTGCTTCAGCTTTCCAAGTTCTGGGATAACTGGCCATGACTCTTTGGAGGGTTCTTACTATGTGGCTCCACAGGTAATCCTCTTGCCTCAGCCTTCAAACTGTGGAAATACAGACATCAGCCACCACACTATGCTTGACCAGGTTTGTTTCCAACTTTTGCTCCATGTCCCCCTCCTATGTGGGGTGTGTGTGTGTTTAAAGTTGTCTTCTACTTCTTTGTAGCTGTTCGGGATACAACATAAAATGGTACTGTGCTATTTGCTTGTGAGACTACCAATTCTCTTTTTAGTCTTTGCCTTTTACTTTCATGCCCATGGGATGTACAAAACTGAGGAGAGAAACATCTACAGCTAGAAATGGTGGTCAATGTGCTTAAGTGACTTTGTGCATGCCAAAAACATTTGCTTTTTTTCTCTTCTCAGTGCTGGGGAATCAAATCTTGCTGCATGCTAAACAAACATTCTACAATAGCGATGCCATCAATCTACTTTATTGAGCTAAGATTCACCAAGTACTTCTCATGTCTTGAATTGTGTGGCCTTTATAATCATTATTATCATCATTATTATTATTTGGTCTCCAAGGGAACCCATACACATAAAGACACACACTTTTCCAGTTGGCCCCTGTTGTCAACCTGACACAGCCTGGGTCTTCTGAGAGAGAATCATAACTGTAACATTGCCAGGATCAATTGGCCTGCAGCTATCTTTGTGAAGGATTGTCTTGATTGATGTGAGAGGGTCCAATGTTCTATGGGCAATACCATCCTTAGGAAGGAGAACCTGGCCTGTAGACTAAACTAGCCACAGAGAGGCAGAAAGCAACACTATTCAAAGTTCTCACTTTTAAGTTCCTGCTCCATGACTTCACTCGATGATTGTAATCTGAAAGTATAAACCAAAAAAGCCTTTTGGCCAGGGTGCTTTATGACAGCAACGAAGAAAACCAGGACACACATCAATAAAAATATATTTAACAGACTCATGTTTCCAAATATGTCAGTACAGAATAGACATTATACAGCCAAAATTTTTTTTTAATAGTAGAAATCTAAATGAATAGATAAGGCTAAAATACAAAGCTACAATATCTAGCTTTGAGGATAGTTGTTAAAAGCTGAGTATTACAATACATGCCAATAGTCCCAGTTCTCATGGTGCTGAGGCTGATGGATTACAAATTCTAGTCCAACCTGAGATTATATAGATATATAGATAGAGTAATCCCCCTTTTTGTCTTCTCAAAAACAGGATTTCTATGTCCTTTTTAAATAGTCACTTCATACACACACACACATATGGGTTTTCTTGCATGTATGTTTGTGCACCATGTGCTTGTCTGGTCTTACTCCATCCAGGCCCCAGTTTATGAAATGATGCCAAGCACATTCAAGCCTCACTTCCTTAGTTAATGGTCTCTGGAAACTCCCTCACAGACACACCAGAGTGCTCCATGTCATCCCATGTACTTCCTAGTTCAACCAAGACAACAGTCAAAGTTCATGTTTTTTCAAGACAGTCTTACTATGTAGCATGTTGATTTTGTAATTCATTGAAATTTTTGCATGATGTGGGGTGTGCAAAGCACCATTTGAGCCTTTCTGTTACCTGATTTCTGTTGGCTGTGTGGTCGCACACCAGCTCATTAAAGCACAGAGAGAAGGATCAGTGCGGAGGATTTCACATTGTGGAGATGTTAGAGGCAGTCTGCATATAATAAAAAGCTAGTTCCTAGGAAACAAAAAACTGACTAAAGAAGAGACGGTGGTGGGTGGTCAGCATTTCTGCAACCATTAAGTAAAACAGCAAAGTCAAATAATCAAAATATCAATTTGTGGTAGTAAGAATTTAAACTTGGGAAACTCTTCTATTAATTAAAAATACATATTCATTTTAATCCACATATTGTAATTGTATATTTACAGGGTACAGTATGGCATTTCATTTAATACATACATACATACATACATACAATGTGTAAAACCATTAATTGGAACATGTGTCACCTCAATAGATATTTCTGGGATGGGAACATTTAAAATCACTTTTGGCAGCTACTGTGAAATATTAAATTTATTGCTGCTGTTAAGTATAGTTATTCTACTGTACTATAGAACATTATACGGTAGTTTTCCTACACAGCAGAACTCTGTGCAGTTAACTATTCTTTGTCTCTTTCTCAGGATCTATCTGGTGACTACTATTTAATTCTGAATTTAGATTATTTCAATCCCCATCTCTTTGGTTTCTGGAAACAGTTTCTTTGTGTAGCTTCGGAGGCTCTGCAACTAACTCTGTAGACCAGGCTGGCCTTGAATACTCAGAAAGCTGCCTGCCTCTGCCTCCTTAGTGCTGGGATTAAAGGTATGTGCTACAAGCTACTTGGCATGTGATTTCAACTTGTAACACTTATTTTTAATTTTTATTTGTGAGTAAGCATGCATACATAACATGTGGGGTGTGTGTGTGTGTGTGTGTCTGCAGAGGCCAGGAGACATTGTCAGATTTCCTGAATTTACAGGCAATTGTGAGCTGCGTGATATGGGTGCTGGGAATTGAACCTGGGTCTTCTGCAAGAGCAGTATGCTCTCTTTATCACTGAGCATCACCCCAGCTCCGGTGTCAGCATTCAAACACAGGAATGAGAACATGTACACCTCCACATCTGCCTTGTTTCTTTGAAGACAATGTCTTCCAGTTCTCTCTTTGTTTCTACACCTTATTTTTTATGAATGAATAATATCCCATGTTTATAAATACCACAGTCCTTTTATCCAGTCAATCATCTTTGTATACATATCTGGTGCAATTTTTGTGCTGTTTTATTATATTATTATTATTTATTATCATTGTCAACTTGATTCAAGCCAGGGTCATCTAGGAAGAGGAAATCAGCTGAGTAAATACCTTCATAATATTGGCCTGAAGTCAGGTTTATCGGGCATTTTCTTAATTAAGGTTGATGTGGCAGGTCCCACCACACTGTAGGTGATCACACCCCCAAGCAGATGATCCTGGCTTGTGTAAAAAGGCACTAGAACAAGCCATGAGGATGAAGCCATTAAGTCAAATCCCTTCATGGATTCTGCTTCAGTTCCTAGCTCCAAGTTCCTGCCCTGCCTTCCTTTAGTGTTGGACCAAGACCTGGAAATCTAAGCTGAAATAAACTGTCTTCCCCACGTTACTTTTGGTCATGGTGGCTTATCATGGTAACAGAAAACAGTAGAGCACCTGGCTTGAGCATGTATCTTGGCTACTATGAAGCATCCTAGAAGAAGCACACAAACGACTTTGAGTTGTCTTTGGGGAAGACCAAGTCTAATTGAGTGTGGTGCTGTCTCTTCATGGCTTTGCTCTGACTGACCAGGTGACTAGTAATGTTGAATGTAGGTTTTATACACTTGTACATTTATGTGTCCTACTTTATGAGATGTCTGTTCAGGTAATTTCCCTATTTTAAAGGTGAGTCATTTCAGTTTTGCTACTGTTTGAGTTCCCTACACATTCTGAATATCACTCTTATGTCAACTGTTTCCAATCATTTTCTCTCACTTTGTTAGATTTCTCTCTTCTTTTGACTGTTTTATTGCAGGTTTTTTTCTCTGTTCTGTTGACTATTTTCTTGTAGGTTGTTTCACCATTTTGTTGACTGTTTTCTTTGCTCTGCAGAGACATTGCTAGGTGACTGATATTTTCCTTTGTTGTTTGTACTTTTAGAACTATAGCTAAGAAATTACCTGGTCTAATGTCATAATGCTTTTTGTCTGTTTTGTTCTAAGAAATTACAGTTCTAAGTCTTACAATTAAATCTTTAACCCACTTTGAGTTAACTTGGGGGTATATTCTAAAAAAGAGATACAACTGCTTGCCCAGTACTGCTTGCTGAAGAGAATGTATTTCCACCATTTCTGGCCAAGACCGTTTAGAGGATTGGATGGCTATATATGTGGGTTCATTCTGGGAGTTTTACTTGGTTTCATTTGTCTCTGTGTTAGGGGTTTTCTTGTTTATTTTGTTTTGCTGTTGTTTTTCTAGCACTAGGGAGTCAAACTCAGGGCTTTGTGCATACTCCGCAAACTCACTCCCCTTGAAACACATCCCCAGGGCTTTTTTTGTTGTTGTTGTTGTTTCAGTGTTCCATGCTGCTTTTTAAACTTAAATTTAATTTCATTATTATTATAAATAATTCCCTTCTTCTGGTCTTCTCCCTCTTTGTGTACATGTGTCATGGGACACAGGTGGAGGTCAGAGGACACCCTTGCACAGTCTGTTCTCACTTGGGTGCTGAGGATTTCACTCATTCACTTTACCTGGCCCACACAGACAGCTATTAAGCCCCTTTGTCCCCTGAGCCATCTCACTGAGCCTTAATTGCTCACACTGCTCATGTTTATGTATGTTGAAGCCAAGAACTGATGCTTTTAGAACAAACTCCTGCTCAGACTTGCTTCAGCTACTGAAGGTCTCTTGTGGTTCCTTGTGAATGTCAGAATTTTTTTTTCTATCTCTATAAAATGCCATTGAGAATGTGTTAGCTTTGCATTTAATCTGTAGATTGCTTTGGGTAGTATGGACATTTAAGCAATATTGTTTTATAACAAACCAGCATGCGATGCCTATTTTATTTGTGTCTTCTTTGTTTTTTATTTTTTCCCCCATCAGTAACTTTTGATTTTCAGTGTTTGAGCTTTTTATTTCTCTGATTAAGTTTATTCCTGAGTATTTTGTTCCTTTTGGTACTATTATAAGTGGGATTATAGTCCTCACATTTTGTTTAG
Source organism: Sigmodon hispidus (assembly GCA_004025045.1). NCBI lineage: Eukaryota > Metazoa > Chordata > Mammalia > Rodentia > Cricetidae > Sigmodon > Sigmodon hispidus. The sequence goes on from PVIH01001521.1 coordinate 93,079, forward strand.
TAGCTTGTCCTTTATATTCAGAAGCACAACTGATTTCTATAGGTTGATTTTGTTTCCTGTAGCTTGATTGTATTCATTTACTAGACTAATACTTTGTATTCCATCATTAAGGTTTTCTATGTATAATGTCATGTCTTCTGCACAAAGGAGAGATTTTACTTCTTTTTCTATTTAGATGATGTTGGTTTCTTTCTCTTCATGTTATGTACCCTGGCTTTCAACTCCAGGATCATACTGAGTAGAAGTTACAACTGTGCCATTTTTTAGTCTTCTTTCAGGTCATAGAGGAAAGATTTTCATTTTTTTCCTGTTGAGTAAAAGCTATGAACTTTTTATATATAGAGTATTATTTTATTGTACTGTGGTGAATTCTCTATTTAGTTTGCTAAAAGTTTTTTTTTTTAATCATAAAATAGTGCTGAAATTTTTTCCTGGTGATGTAGTTAAGATGATAGAATTCTTGTGTATATATGGAGTCCTGAGTTTGACTCTCAGACCACATAAATCAGGCATGGATGTCTTTATTGACCATTGTTTATGAGTGTTGTATAGTTTTTACACACTTGTGAGATTTACACGTTTCGTTCTATTTATTTTTAGTTTCATTCCATTGTGGCTAGAAAATCTTTCTAAATTTACTGAGACTACTTTAGTGAGCGAATATGCAATCAGTCCTTGAATATGTCCTATATGCACTTGAAAATATGTATATTCTCTTGCTGTTGGGTGATGAGTTTCTCTCTCTCTCTCTCTCTCTCTCTCTGTGTGTGTGTGTGTGTGTGTTATGAGTCTTTAGTCTTGTAGATAAAATAATTTTAACACAGCCCCCCCACGAAAGGACAATTTCACTGAACTTTGAAAGAAATGAAATAGGGCAGGCATACTATAAAACTTACTGTCTTCTGGAAGAAGAGAGTTGGATTTGAGGGAAAGAGATAGCTGTACCTTGAGTTAGGGTTTTTAAAAAACAGGCATATCCATCAATGGAGGTTGGTAAGCAGGTACACGGGGTGGGGTCTTCAGAGAAACAGTGAGAATATTTAGTGTTTGTAGCTGAAAGATCTTTAGTCTCACCTAGCCACTTGGTCCAGACAAATCTCTCCCACCTGAGGTCCCTCAGCCACTTATAAACTAATTATCTCAGAGACTCACAAACTGTTTAACCTATGGCTCAGGCTTCTTCCTAGCAAGCTCTTGCATCTTAAGTCAGCTCATTTCTATTAATCTATGAATTGCCATGTGGCCAGTGGCTTACCAGTACAGTCACATCTAGCTTCTTGGGTAGCTGAATCACATCTCCAAGATTCTGCCCTTCTTCTCCTGTCTCTCTGCTTGGATTTCCTGCCTGGCTATAATCTGACTTACCATAGGCCAAAACAGTTTCTTTATTAACCAATGGTAGCAACATATATTCACAGCATACAGAAGGACCATCTCACAGAAAATGTTAGTCTATACATACTTAGTATTTTGGTCAGTATGCAAAGAATGGATAGAAAACAGAGAAAAGGAAACATGACACCCTTTGAGTTAGAAATGAGAAGGGAGGTTTAGTAATGGGAATCTGCCAGGAACTGCATAAAGGGAGGGAGTTGGGGATATAGGATGGAAGAAATAACTCTTAAATGATTTTTGTATGTTTTCAGGTAATTCACCTTTGAATCTCCTAAAGGAAGAGATAATAGTATATAATGTTTTGGGAGCTTAGAATGTCATGTTTTTACTCAGTGCTGGAGGTAAAACTCAGATCCATTCTTTAGACCAGGACAAAGTAGTTTTTAATGAGTATTTACAGAGCCCTGATACCTTTATCCTCTTTCTTTTCAAATTTTAAGGAGGGGTAAAGCTGATATGAGGAAGGAGTTCATCTTGAATGGTACCTATGGTAGTTTGAATGTAATTGGCCCTTTTTAGCTCATAGGGAGTGATAATATTAGGAAGTGTGGTTTTGTTGAAGTGAGTATGGCCTTGTTGGAGAAAATGTGTCACTGTGGGGGTGGGCTTTGAGGTTTCCTATGCTCAGGATAGTGTCCAGTGTCTTAGTTAACTTCCTATTACCTTCTGATCAAGTTATAGCAAGCACCATGTCTGCCTGCATGCCATCATGCTCCCTGCCATGACGATACTGGACTGAACTTCTGTCCAGTAAGCCAGCCACCCAAATTAAATGTTTTCCTTATAAGAGTTGACACTGTCATGGTATCTCTTTACAGCAATAAAAATCTAAACTAAGACAGCCTCCAAGCCTCCTAATACCTGGCTAGCTATTTGACATTTATATATCCATTTTGTCTACAATGTTGTTCAAATCTGCCTCTTTTATATCTGAGTGTTTCATAAACTGTTAGGAGTAGAGTGTTGAAATATCTTATTATTGTTATGTTTCTATCTATTTTTTTCTTAGATCTCAAAGTGCTTGCTTTATTTATTTTGGTGCTCTGGCATTGGATTTACATGTAAATGTGTATGTGTGCATATGTATTCATAATCATTTCATCTTTCTAGGAATAGCTCCTTCATTTTTTAATTATTATTTTTAATGGTTTGTACATGTATATATTAAATATTGACCATATTCTACTCCCTCATTACATTTTCTCATTTCTTTTCCTAATAAAACTATTCTTCTCAACAAATCCCCTTCCTATGTTCATGACTTTATTTTGCGACCAACTGAGTTTAATTAGGGTTGCTTGCATGAACATCTTTACTAAAGCATGGAGACAAGGCTCTACCACTAAAAAAAAAAATGGCGCCCTCACTCTCCAGAAATTACTAACTATCAATGGTTCCTTAGGGCCAGGCTGGGCCTCATGAGCTCCTATTCTACCATGAGGAAGTGTTGACAGACCCTGTCTCATTCAGTCCTTGGACATGTAGTCACTGCTGCTTTGAGTTCATGAATGCAACATCCAAAAGACTGAATTTCAGAGCATGTCTTTCTATCCTAAGCTCCTACATTCTATCCACCCACATTTGCATGATAGGCTCTGAGCTTTGGAGGGAGACAGCAATGTCCCATTCTGGGCTGAGTACAGGCTGAGTACCAGTCACGTATTCCTGGTACTTTGACCAGTTATGAACCTGTATTTTATCCTCTGCCCACTCCTAGGGAAAAAAGAAACTTCTCTTATTAGACAGCTAGAAAAGGACCAATGAACTTAAAAGCCATTGAGGTTGGACTTCTCCCCATATTAACTTTGGACCTACATCCCTCTTTACTAACAATACACAGAAAAAGAACTTCTCCCTCTGTAGGACTCCTGGTTAAAGGAATAAAATACTTATGGCCCTGGGTAGAGAAACATTTTGCTCTGTTTCAAAGATAAGAACATTACATATGATTATCTCCTCCCTTAATAGTTAGTTTAGCTGAGCCTGCCAAATATGTAGACAGGAACTTACTCCACCATTCCAAGAAAGTTGATTTATTTGAAGGCATGCTAAAAAGATGAATAACTATCCCCTTAATGAGACAATATATTTATGTTCATTGCTTGGTTTTTTACCCTCCTTTGGAAAGTGTCTTGAACACTGAGAAAATTTTAGAATAATGGTTAAGTCTTGGCTAGAGTAGTCTATGAGGCTGGATCATCTCAGCTAGCAGCCTTGACACTGAGGAAAAAGCAACAGAGGTATTTTGAGATGCTGGATCACTTGGATCATTTGTTTTCATTGATGTCAGTTCCTCTTGTTCTGAAAATATATAAAATTTTAAAGATAGCATACATATCTGTATTAGTAAAAGTATAGACTGTTTTGTACACAAGTTAGCCATAGATAAATTTTTATTATGTTTGAGCAGGTAAATTATATATTACATATTTGTAGTATTTCTAGGTTTATTTCTTTATGTTTGTAGTCAACATTATCAGAGGGATCTTCTTCAATCAAACCTGATTCATATCAACCTGGAATAAATTCACAGCCATTCATTTTTCTATAGAAATAAAAGCATGACTTCTTCCCTAAAGTAACAAATCTTTTGACTTCCACTATGAAATTAAGACATTAAAAAACTATACAGGTTGGTTTAAGCTAGCAGCTTTCATAATCAAGTGTGTCTTAGCAGCTATCACTTCTTTATCAGTAATCAGAAAATCAAAAGACAACATAATAACCTACAGAACCCAGACTCTGCATATTTTCCATGTTCACATAGTTTATATTTTTTAGTCTATTCCTTTTGAAAGAACTTTACTATTTTAAACAATTTTTAAATTTAT